>CM035155.1:26218271-26240239 GCA_020205615.1 Panax quinquefolius
GATTAATTTTCTGCTCGCCAGGTAGCTAACTATTTAATTTCTCTCTCTGTCTCTTTGATTTGCTCTTAGATTTTTACACGTACAAAATCTACAACTAGATTTGCAGAAGCTCAATTTAGGCTCTGGAGTAGTAGAGGGAAAATATGCTCAAATCAAAGGCGCGCGGGCGTGCTAGCTAGGAGAAAAAAAGTCATCTAATACAATCAATTAGGGGAGATCAGAAATACTGTTTTATAAAAGGGTCAAAGACTTATAATAAGTCTTTTTACCACATTAAATGCCACCACTTCTTAAAGTTTTATAAATCAACACATGTTCAAATAAAGAACTTGACAAGAACTTAATGGACTTTGTGATTTTTGCGGGTATTTTTTTCTTATATTTTCATAAGGTGTTACTATTTAAGTGAGAGTTCATATATATAAAAAATAAAATATATTTTGTAAAAATATCAATTCTGCTAGTATTAAGCGTCTTTCAGATTATAGAACATTTGAGTTCAACATTGATTTGTTTTTTGTACAATAATGTGTGCACAAATGATTCACCTAGAGCACATATATAAAGATGGAACTGGCATTAAAATAATAATAATCTATGTTATAAAGCGAGATAAAATTGGTGTAAATTCAAAAAGTATTGAAACTTTTTTAAACTTTCAAATTTACCTTTACATAGGAGCAGTTACTTCTTAAACTTAAAAACTTCTATTTTCTCTCTCCACTCCTTTATTAATCTCTATTTTCTCTCTAATATTAACTCATTCTCTACAATCATAGTGTGTGCTAGAATACTAGTAATAATAATAGGATGCATGTTAATATATATATATATATATATATATATATATATATATATATATATACTAGGGCATAGTCTTAATAAATAAAAGGGAACCCATCATTTGATGAACTTAACCTCAACTTTATTTAGATAGGATTACACTAATGTCATATCATGTCTAGGGGTAAATAAATTGAGTCGAATAAAGTTTGAATGAGAATCATTCAGGTACCGAATAAAGCACGATCTCGAATCAAGTCTGAACAATTTGAACTTTTTAAGCGAATATATATGATCCGAGTATCAACAGAAAAATATAATTTGAAAATGTTTGAATCGTTTATAATTTGAGTTGAGCTCGAATCGAACTTTTAGTCGAATTGATACGAATCAAGTTCGAATCATTTTATTCATTTTAGGTCTTTCATGTCATCTGTGTTGTAAAATTATTTTTACTGAATATCTTTTAATACTGTGAGAGTATGAAATTTGTATTCAAACATGACAAAATGTGACATGTAATTACATCAAATCTTGGATACTACGCTACTCGTACTCGTCTTTTAGTTGCAATATGTATGCAAAACCCTTGAGTTGTTTCCTGCTAAGGAGCAATCACTCCTTAATTGCTAATAATGTGAAATCCATATATAACTCCATATAATTAAGAATACATAATCAAAAAAGTGGTCTTATATAAGCCCAAAAAATAATCAACAACGATGCAGATCGAATAGATACAATGACATGGTTCATCAACAATTATAAATTTAGGACTAACTTGGCACAAATGGCTACGTTTTGTTGAAATATATGCAATTTTTATACCAAAATTATGAAGACTAAATTATTTGAATCAAATAAAAGAGATGTAGATAAGAAGATAAATTTATGAGGCCTACGGTTCTTATTTTCTATGTTTTGTTGTTGTTTTTCTAGTGGCCTATAGTAGGTCAAAAGGTCTGTATAGGAGTCCTATTACCCTAATCTCCACATTTTGAATGGTGAGTTTGATTACTCTTTGATACGATCCAAGATAAGTAAAAGGATGGTATTCTCTTAGTTTTAAAATTAAAAAAAAAATTAACATTTTTTTAGTTTGTTCTAAAATCAGGTTACATTTCTAGTTTCTTAAACTATAGTGATATAAATTATCAAACATTTAATTTTTATATTTTTATAAATTAATTATTATATATCATGTCGTCATTACTACAGTTCTAACAAATATTAAGAAAATATTTTATGGTTTTTAAAGTACGCTTTTCTAAAAATGTTATTTTAAACATGTATTTATAATTTTAAAATGAGTATATTGGGTGAGATTATGATTTGTCAAAGGAAAATCTGAATTTGATTGTTCTCCTTTTACTATTTCCCTTCATTGATAAGAGTAAGAATTTCATTAGTGTCATGTAGAGTCTAGACTGTCTAGACTAGACAATTACTTCATATCGGTGGAAAACAAACCATGTAACTTTTAGAAAATTAGGAATTTCATCTAACTGCAAACAGTTACACTATTAATTAAAACAGAAAATGGTAAATGATCACGTGTTCATATAAAATTAATGAATAGTAACAATCAGTGAGTCTGATATTTATTTATTCTCTTCTATATCATCTATTGGTATCGGTAGAAATTTAATATCGATATAAATTTGTCTTTAAATATAACAATCCTTATAAATAATTACTCTCTCTATTTTTATTTAATTGACGTTTTAGAGAATAAATTTAATTTTTATTTATTTGACGTTTGTAGATTTTTAGGAGATATTGATTATATTACTTTCTAAATTATCCTTAAACATTTAATACTCTCCTTAATTCTCTCCTACTTTTTCAAATTATTTTTTCTCCCTCTTTTAATATCTTAACGATACTCTCTTTTTCTCTCTTATAATTCCTATATTTTCTCTATCTTCTAACAATATTTCACTCTCATTTTTATCATCTACAATTTAGCTTTTCACTAAATACAAATTTTGACAGGTCCAACAACTAACTGGAGATAAGTCACCTAATATAAGATAGGTCTATTAACCAAGATTTATTATCAACAAATGTTTTCTCAAAACTCTTCAAAAGAGTAAAGGGAACCAGAGTTTCAAGGGAGTAAGCTAAGTCGAATTGTTGAAGTCCCTGCCACACATGCCTAAAAGTAGGGAATGTAGTTTGAGATGGAGGGAGTATTTGTTGAAGTTTAAATGAAAGAATTACTTACTTCTTTGCCATCAGTATTTATCATAACAACACCATCAACAACATGAGACTTCCTTGCCTCGACATGTGCATATTCAGCACCAACAGTATAAACCTACAATAACATGACAGTAAGTTCAAACAGCTCTTCCTGAAAGTCAAATGTAAAAAAATGTCTTGTAAAATAGGTGAAACTTTATCGGGAGGAAAAGATATCAGATGCCCATTTATAAAAATACAAAAGACTAGAGCAGATATAAGAAACAGAAGCAACAAAAGCTTTATGATTGATGTCACTTGTTTTATTATTGTCAATACATTGACATTCCCAAAATACTAAAGTATGATTGTAAAACATCATATTCTTACATAATAAATGGGAGGATGAAAAACCCTCCAAAGCTAGAAAAGAGAAAAACACTAAGCCCTTGAAAGAGGACTGCCCTTTAGTCCCTCTATAACTCTGAACATGATACCAAAAGCACCCATCACTGAAGACCACGAAATTAACCCCATCTTAAAGAAGATGAGAACCTGAGAGGACATTCATGAATTTTTCTATTCTCTTATGCATTTACGGACAAGGAGTAAAATCATACCTAATTAGTTAGTTTGTACTTCAAATTTGCACAATTAAAACAATCTCAAAACTCTTGTCAAAACATGAATTTATATTTATACACTACTATACTCACTAACAAAATGATAACTTTATTCAACACAATTATAAATTTGGTAAGCTATAAGCAGATCAAAACACAACTACATCATCAATATCCAAGAAAGACAAAATAAATTCACATGAATAATTTCGACAATTGTGCGCGTCACAGCCGCAGCAGCCCTTTCAGTATAATGCCCTCTAGCAACAATCCGATCAAACAACTCCCCACACCATGATACAATAAATCAATTGGGTCTGTCTCTTCTTCGTCGTGGTGTGCTCTAGTTCTTATTCGCGCCGTGGTCTGCTTCTTATTATGGTCTGTCTCTTCTGATTATTTTTCACCGTGGCGTGCTTCTTCTTTGCCATGGTGTACTTACAGATGGAACGGTCAACGTGGGCTTCTTCTTCTTTGGGTCCGATACAGGATGTTTATCCTTTGGGGCTGAGTCTTTTTCTCTGTTTGAAAGAGTTTGAAGGAATACAGAATGATACCAGATTTGGGAAATGAATTTAGGCAAATTTGGGAAATGAATTTAGCACTATTAATTAAGATGGACACGTGTTAATTTTTTAGAATGACAGATGTCAACTTATTGTGTCATGTACTGTGATTTAGTATATATAATAGATTTATCTATACAAGGGTGATTTTGGTAATACATAGTAATTTTAGTGAAGTTATTATAGGAGTTATAACTTCCTTAATAGTTGTGCAAAACTCCAAAACATCAAATAATTAGGAATTGAGGAAATAATAAGTACTATCCTTAAGAGGTTCATAGTCCCAGACTATACTAAATTAATTTTACCTATTTGAACTAGTATCCTCTCCATTTCAAGTAAATGGAGATTCTCCATTTCATGATCCAAATTTAAAATGTGTTGTAATGTGACATCATGTTGACAGGAGAAAGAGAACACATTTTAAATCTGGACCATGAACTGGAGAGTTCATTTATTTTAAATGAAGAGGATCCTGGTCCGGTTGAATTTTTTTTTTTGGACAATTCATTAGACAGGTCTATATAAATAAGTAAGGATGTAAAATGAGTAAATAGTTCGGGCTTGATTTGTACTCGCGCACTCAACTAAAAATTTGATTCGAGCTTGACTCGAAATATAAATGATTCAAATATGAGCAAAATTTAAAGTTCTATAAATTACTCAAATCTTCTCAAATTACAATTTTCTATTGATACTAGGGTCATATTCGTTCAAAAAAATTCAAAATGCCCATGTTCGATTTGAGATCATGTTCAATTCAGTAGCTAAAAGAGTATCAATCAAATCTTATTTTATACCCAATAAATTTTGTGAGCCAATTCATTTATACCCTGTGGGTAAGGAAACAGTACCTTACTAAAGTTAAGGTTTCGTGTTGGCTAAGCAGGAAAAAAAATCCACAAAGAGTACAATCTTGATTGATTGATTGATTGAAGAAGGGAGAAGAACGGGTAAGCAATTACTCGAGTAACACGTGACAGAACTCTTAGAATTCAAGAGCCTTTCTTCAATGTCTTCAGTTCCGAGAGAATCAAAAAAGTCTCTTCTATTGAAATGAAATTGGGCTATTTACAGAGTTTCTTAGAAAATGGTCACCTGCCTGACCCATGTTTGGGTCTTGTGCTTGACATGTGAATTCAGAAGAAATTCCAAAAATACCATTAATTACTTGAGTAATGTCCAAATCATCATGTCATTCTAACCACCAATCCAATTCCTCAATCAATTCTCAAAATGAGTCGCTTCCACGAACCTTCTATCTCAGAACACGTAAAGACTTCTCCTAATTTATTTAATTCTTTAGATCACATGTCAATTCTAATTTATATTTGAGTCCACGCACCCTTACATTTGTATTACAATATATAATATTTGTATAATAAAGATTTCTGAAATACAAATAAAACTCCCCAAATAAACTGTCCGAAAATGCTATCAACTTTTCTCATAAATACACGCGCGTGCATAAACTGCCTGAAGTAATGCAAGTGGGTGAAATTTTCCTCTCAATTTGAAAGAATGAATGAATATATTCAGAGCAGCAAGCAGCTGATAAATGTATTTATATCTTCCCCTTGCCCGCAACACAAACCACAAACCCTACAGAGAAACTGGGAAATAAGAGCCTTGAGAAGGAGAACCAAATCCTTTCCTTCACCTTCACGCCTCCATTAAAACCCCCTCAATCTTTCTCTATCTAAGCAGAACTCTCTCTCTCTCTATATATATATATATATATATTTACACACATATACATATATATATATATATATATATATGTTACATCTTATGCATTCAAATGTCTTCATAAATAAACTCTGATTCCTCACCTTCATTTATTTATCACAACCCATTTCAATTCATTCACCAAATTCACACGCCACTCCTTTAAATTCCCACTTGATGCATCACAATCTTCCTCAGAAAAACAGAGCCAAAAAACAGAGCTTTACAGAGTAAAAAAAAGAACACTCTTTACTTTCCTTTTCCCTCCCGTTTTCCTTTCCCTTTTCTTGAAAATGGGTTCTTTACAAGAGGAAGAAACAAATAAACCAAATGGTGTTTGGGTCCAAGGACCTATCATAGTAGGTGCAGGACCCTCTGGCTTAGCAGTATCAGCTTGCCTTAAAGAAAATGGAATCCCCTCTTTGATTCTTGAAAGAAGTGATTGTGTAGCTTCTTTATGGCAACAAAGAACTTATGATCGCCTTAAACTCCACATTCCCAAACAGTTTTGTGAGCTTCCATTGTTTGGGTACCCGGAAAGTTTTCCGAAATACCCAACAAAAAAACAATTCATTTCATACGTGCAGGCTTATGCTAAGCACTTTTCAATTGAGCCCAAGTTCAATCAAGTGGTGAAAAGGGCTGAATTTGATCATTTGAGTGGTGGGTTTTGGAGGGTGAAGACTCAGGATTGTGAGTACATTTCCCGGTGGCTTGTGGTTGCTACCGGAGAAAATGCCGAGCCAGTGATCCCCGAGATTTCGGGGATTGAGAGGTTTAATGGTCTTGTGTTGCATACAAACGGGTATAAATCTGGTTGGGGGTTTAGGAAGCAAAGGGTTTTGGTTGTTGGGTGTGGGAATTCTGGTATGGAAGTTAGTTTAGACCTTTGTAGACACGATGCTATTCCTCATTTGGTTGTTAGAAACTCTGTAAGTTCATCAAAATCTTTCTTCAGCATTGTCTCTCTCTCTCCCTCTATATATATATATATATATATATATATATATATATATATATATATATAGCGCATATATGAATATGTTCGGTGCAACGGTACATTTATAGTGTTGCAGCGACTAGCGTTTAGTATTGGGGATTACGAATTAAATAAGTTGCATTTATAATAAGTTTTTTCACTTTTTTGTGGCTAAAAAATTCTCAAATGCTTATTTTATAGACGGTAGACGAACGATCACTATATGTATGCGGTAAAAAATTGAATTTTGATCACATTTCTTGATGTGGATATCTCGGAAAATTAATGATTTTGGTAAATTCCAATCAACCAGTTGGGATTTTTACATAATTTTAAATTTGGGTATTTTTGGTATGTTTGAAATCATGTAGTTATAATAAGTTGTTGAAGTTTTATTGATATATGGGATTATTTTGGGGTTTTGCCTAATTTTGTTTTTATCTGATTTGATAATTCAGGTTCATGTTCTACCTAGGGAGATGTTTGGCAGGTCTACATTTGGCATAGCTATGTCACTACTCAAATGGCTACCTCTAAGACTAGTAGACAAGTTACTCCTACTAATGTCTAACTTCACATTAGGCAATACAGAGAGGCTTGGCCTGCGAAGACCGAAAACCGGTCCGATTGAACTAAAAAACGCCACCGGAAAGACACCCGTGCTTGACGGAGGAGCATTGTCACAAATAAAATCCGGTAAAATTAAGGTAAGTTATAACAATGAGCCAGATTCGCCCTTCAATTGTGGAGTGTACAATTTAGAGATTTTTCAGGCTAATTTTGTGGGGGTTTTTTGCAGTTAATGGCAGAAGTTAAAGAGATTACAAGAAATGGGGCCAAATTTATGGATGGCGTTGAGAAAGAATTTGATTCTATTGTGTTAGCAACAGGCTATAAGAGCAATGTGCCTTTTTGGCTCAAGGTATGCTTGAACAACTAGTCAACTATTGAATCCTGATACTATACAGTTCATTGTACGGTCTATAGAAATGAGTTAAATTTCGTGTTTAATTTTTAATTATAATTATACAACACATTTCTATAACAAGGACCAGTTTGAAGTGGCCCTGAACAAAAAAAGTGAAAATCTGATGCCAATTGTTTGGATTATCCCCTGCTTCTGAACAAGTCATCTCAAAATATTTTTTTGGTTGATGACGTGAGATCCTGTTACTCTGTTAGTATGAAGTGAACTTCATGCTCAATACAGTACTGCCACACAGACAAGAGGGTGATCTCTCCACCTGCGTATCAACACTATATTGATCGTGAAGTTCACTGCATGCTAACTATTCCCCATGATGTGCAACTATCATATAAATATTCTATTTTTCCGATGAAAAAGCAAAATTTGAAAGTCTTCCTTTTGCTCTTTTCTAGAGGCAGAATCCAAATTGGAGTTATCAGGGAGGAATATTTTTATTTTTTATAGCATCAATCCAAAAGACTTGGACTAATGACTGGTACATACTAACAAAAATACAGCCATTTCTGGCTTGGCTCGTTCCAATTCAATAACATTGCAACAAGTTCAATTCTATTTTTCTCCTTTTATTTATTTAATTATTTAATTCATTAAGTAATCAATATTTCTAGTTTGCTATTCAATTGACATAACAAGAAAAATTGTTTATGTGCAATTGCTACATAGCATGCTTTATTTTAAACTATAGAATGTGGTACATTGCCTAGTACCTTGGTAAATTAGGTATACATCGCGAATTCGGATCCTTCATCCCAACTTCTGTCTCATCTCCTGTCCCTTTCATCCTATGTATCGGGGACTTAGTGTCACTAATCTTTTATCTATAAATAATATTACTATCACATAATACTCACATACTGCATAGAGTAACACCCATAGATTTATTGTTGACATAGACCACTTAACTCAACAACAAATCTATATGTGCCACTCATGCAGTATGTGAGCGGTATGTTGTGAGCGGTATGTGATACTTTTATGTGATAGTAGTATTGTTGTTTATCTATTTATAAATTTAACTACTAAAATTGAGTTACACATGGTACTATGACATAGGATGAGACAAAAAATAAGACCGCAAATAGAACAATAAATTTGGACTCGGGCATAATATGCCATCAACGGGTGGATATTAACGCTATAAACGTTCGGTTACTAATGATTATAGCATTTTATTGTGTTTAGCCACCTAATAGGAAATGGTATGTTGCATTTGTTAGTTAAATAAATTGCGTTTAGAATAAATTACTCGTAAATAAATAAGATTTTCAAATGCATTTAGATTAACTTTCAACGCACTAAAACTCTTCGTAAGCTAGTAGAAGGGGAAATGCATCAGCTTTAAGATATGTTACTTGTTGTGCTTATGAATATTATTTGATGGAGTGCAGGGTTGTGATTTCTTTACAAAAGAGGGCATGCCAAGAACACCATTTCCAAATGGTTGGAAAGGAGAGAAAGGATTGTATACAGTGGGATTCACCAGAAGAGGCCTTCTTGGGACTGCATCAGATGCCGTTAAAATTGCAAGAGATATTTCTGACCAATGGAGGATATATAAATAAGGACTGCATGAATATATACTTATAGCTCGTGTAATCCTACAATAACCTTGTTCCAAATATTGAGACAAAAAAAAATAGAAAAATGATATTTTCACATATATTTTTAATATTTTCACATATTTTTCTCAAATGAGAGTGAGATCCACCGTAATTTCATGCGAGAGAAGTCCATGTGAAAATATCAAAAATGCGTTGAAAATAATGCTACCCAAACATATTGGGTTTTTTAGGAAGCTGGTTTTTTATGGGTATTTCATTCTTCAATCACCCAATTAGAACTTCTATGTTTATTAATTGTTCTAGATCGATCTCTCTCTTTTTTTAATTTTAATTTGAAAGTTTTCAGCTGTAAATTAACCATTTTTGGGTGAGATCTGCTTTTCTTCTTCTCTGGGAATGTAAGATTATTAGCTTTGTAAAAGTAAAATCTTAGAGATGAGAAATTTCTTTTGGTAAGTATATATGCATTGGTAAGTTTGTTTTAAAAGAAATGGTTCAATTAATTTGTTCTTGTTTTTGCTTCTTATTATCAAACAAATGTGGTACATAATTTTATTAGTAACTAGTACGTTATACGTGCACAAATTATACACAAACAAACAGTTATACATAACTAGAGGTAAAAATAATATTTGAATCTTAACATTTAGATTATTAATAAAGTTTATGAACGTTTTATGTATAAAAAATATTGACTATTTAATACATGGGATAGTAATATTTGTAGACAACTTAATTAATTTTATCTAGGGTTTGTGTGTGTAAAATTACTCTTCCTCGTATAGGTAATTAGATGATGTGAAACTTTGACTAAAAAAATGAGTATTATTTAAATATTTTGTTAGTCTATTTAAACTTAAATTATAAAATTTTAAGTTGATTCAGTCCATTGTATATAATTTGTTTATGTCATAATTAAAGTACAACATATTATGATTAAAATGGTGATAGTATTAAATCTCGTCACTCTAATCTGATTGTAAAATGTATATCTCCTTTATTTTTTTATCTTTTCATATGGCATGATCTTTTTAAAGGGAATTAGAGGGTATGTATAGCTAGTAAATATGTTGTAACAAAAGAAACATATTGTTTGTGACTCTTCACCACCACCTACATGCATGTAAAGGTCTTGAATCAACAAAATTCATGCATGCAGACATTTGTTATTAACAAAAATTAAAGGAAAAACTTCTAAACATTACCATCTCCATTTTCATTATAACTAATGTTAACGTGTGTATGCGTGATGAAATTATCAAAATAGTATGTCAAAATCTCGTTAACTATTAATTGTATTGTTATGAAATCAAACTCACGAATTATACTCATATAAATATAAATAAAAAGATATAAAATATGAACACAAGAATTTACGTGTAAACTCAATTAGAAAAAAAACTACGGAGAGAGATAAATTCACTATAATAATATGGAGAGTACAAAGTGTTTATTTATGTCATATGCTATTGTGTTTATCCTTCAACCCTTGCTTGTTGCTGTATTTATAGAAGTCATGTCCACTCGAATCCAACTAAGAGTAGGAGTCTTTTTTAGAATCACCTTATAACTACAATTAATGATTGATTGTTTCCTTCCCAAGTTAAATCTCTTTATCCCACCAAATAAGGAAACACAATCTTACTTTAATAAGAACTCTCTCACTATTTGAGCAAGCTGTCCAAATAAACGTATATGGGTCAACACCAAATTCGGTCTATTAAATAAGTTGGGCTACACCTTGGTTAAACTCAAATAATTACATCCCAACATTGCCCTGAGTCTCTTATTTATAAGAAACTTAAAATAAGCGAGTATACAAATTTATCCCATCCAAAGATCTGTATCTGCAGAAGACGAATTATCTCACCCAAATACCATACGTCGAACAGATAACCAACTTTATCACAACTGAAGGACGTTTGTCCGATTGGGATGAACAGAGCCACTTCTGATGGACGTTTTGTCTGTTTGGGAGGAACAAAGTCACTTCCGAAGGAAGTTTGTCTGTTCGGGGGAACAAGTCAATTCCGAAGGACGTTTGTCCGATCGGGCTGAACAAAGCCACTTTCAAAGGACGTTTGTCCGTTCGGGGAAACAAAGCCACTTCTGAAAGACTTTTTATTACCTGAATGCGTTAAATGATATTGGTCAAGATTTACGTTGCTGGGTGGTTCTTTTTCTTGTCGAAGTTCGATGGTTGTGTGGACTTAGCTAGGGGCAGCTGAAGCGAACTGTCGAAGTGGATGACCAGTGCAAATGTTTTGGCATGATGATATTATGTTGTTGTTGTACTGCAAATAATTTTGCCCTTTTCATGATGACGCTTGTATCATCATCTTTTCGTTGTCATACTCCATCAATAATATCAATTTTCTGTCACGGGACTCGAGATATATTGATATGTCAATTAATTGTTTTCAATATCACATATATTAGTTATTACAAACTATTACAAACGTCATCGTTTTATCGTATAATAACATATATATTACTTATTTTGTATCATCATAGCTAATCATATTTATTTATTGCATGCGACCATCCGTCCAAATTGCATAAATAAATATAATTTAATCATGCGTATAAATTTCATAAATAAATATAATTTGATACTTATCTCTGGTGATTTTTCGAATAGAATTTTGCTTTCCCACAGATGGCGCCAATGTTAAACTCAATACCGGCCCTGGGCTAAAGCCCAAGGTGCCTGGGCTTTAGGCCCAAAAATTTTTAGGGCCCCCTTAAATATTCTCTTCCTTTTATTACTTAAATAGAATACTTAAATATAAAAGCAAATAATCAATCTGTAATATTCCACATCTACTAATTATTGTAATATTCTACATATTTAAAGCATATAATTTGTACAAAATAATTTAATTATTATGTACCTGGGGGTTCATCATCAGATTCAGTTTTTTGAGTTTTTTTAATTGTTTGGGAGTAGTGTTAGACTCTTAATAAAGGAGACCCTATTTGGTAATTACTTTTTTGACTTGGTGGTAATTACTTTTTTGACTTATTATATTTGATATTCTTTCGTATTGATACTCTTTTGTTCAAAAAAGTTTTTTTTTTTTTATATACTGTCTTAATAAAGAATTCGTTAAAAGGCTCATTTTTTTTGTTGTCTTTTTAGGCCCTTCAAAACTCGGGATCTACCAAGTAAACTTCTGATTTTGTACGTCTGACGAAATTACCAAATTAAAACAGCATGTCAAAATCGCGCTAACGGTTGATTGTATTATTGTAAAATCAAATGCACAAAATACACTCACATAAACATAAACAAAGAGATATAAAATATGAACACGAGAATTTACGTGAAAACTCAATTGAGAAAAAACCATGGAGAGAGAGAAATCCATATTATTACAAAGTGTTTATTTGTGTCATATACTATTGTGTCTATCCTCCAATCCTTGGTCCTTTTTAGAATCACCGAGCTGTCCAAATAAACGTATAACGGCCAACATCAAATCCGGTCCATTAAATAAGTTGAGCTACACCTTGACTAGACCCAAATAATTACATCCCAACAACTAACGTTATAGTTTATTCTGTAGTAAATGTCAAAATAATTGTCATTTGCATATATATTTAAGAAAATTTAAGTTTTATTTCCTATAATACCCATATTACTCCCTCCATTTCATTATAACTGACGCTTTTAATTTATTTTATATATATATATATATAAGAGAATGTAAGTTCTCTTTCCTATAATACTCATATTTATATCTTTTTCCAAGAATATTTAATTCAATCAAATAATTACTCTTCTTTCTGTTTCATTTTCCCAAATAAAAGATAATAGTGTTATTTTCATCTTAAAACTAAAATAAATTGTTGTCCTTAATAAGTGTACATATTCTTTTAGTCACAGATAATATGGAATTGATGGAGTAGTATTTACTTTGTAGTCAGATATACTGAATCAAAGAACCATGCATCCAAATCAACTCAATATGAATTATTGGTCAACTCAGATATTGATTACAATATGTTTACGGGTCAACTCAAACATTGATTATATTATATATGATGATCACCAACCGAGTTAACTCACTGATTTTTTTAATTAATTACCAATTTTTCTCGCCTTACACACTTTTACATATTATTTTCATCTCATAAAAATTGACTTAATTTGATTTTTCTGGATAAATTGATTAATTTTAGAATTAAAAATTAAACATATATATTTATATTTTTAAACTCAAGAAATTAGAGATAGTAGTAAATTTAATAAAATTTCTTATGGTTATGATTTCTGTACTTATATATATATATAAATTAGTATAAATTTTAATTATAAAAATTGTTAATTTACTCATAAAAATCAAACTAAACTAATTTTTGAAGTACGAAGGGAATATTAGGTATGTACTATTCCTTCTCCAATGAGTAGGGCCACTAGATGCTATGGCGTATGTTTTACTATGCCTTTGTAAGTGAAAAGTCTAGATTACCAATAATTTTCTGACACATAGCACTTAATCATTGGTATATTATACTGTAAATTACAAACTAAGGTTTATTGCGAGTTCTAAATGTAATTGATAATCATTTTTGTCCATAAATAATTAATTATAAATATAATTTATTAGTGAACTTATAGAAATAACCTCAAAAGAAAGAAATTGAACTTGCCCCCAAAGATCATGTTTTGCTTGTAAAATACCAAAAACAAAATTATAGTTGTGTGTATGTTGGGAGAAAACCAGAGCTGGGAGAGAATCCGAGCTGGGAATTTTTTGTATCTTTGATTTTGGGAGAGAATCGAGGAGCCTGCATGTCAATATGCATACACAAGACATTAAGGTTGTGTTTGATAAATCTAAGAATTAAGATCTGAATGATTATGATGTCTTAATAAATTAGATTATTTGGATGGTTATGAGGTCTGAATCTAAAAAATTGTTTGATAACTAAAATGTAAGTTGTCTCTTAATGACACTATTTTACCATTTTAAAGAGCAAAATTTTATTTAATAATTTTAAATATTCAATTTAATAAAAATGAGTGCATAATATTGTTGAATATATTTATATAAAAAAGTTATCAAAAAAATTATCATTAAGAGATGCCTCTTAATTATTAAGATTTTATTTTCTGTCTTACCGATTAAGAGGCATCCAAAGGTAACAAAAAAAAAAGATCATGCTTCTTAAATAATAATAAGATGGTCAATTTAAGAAAGCGAATCGATGTAAATAAACAAAGACCTCAGACATATAGTAGAACCTCTATAAATTAATATTGTTGGGACTGGAAAATTTTATTAATTTAGAGAATGTTATTTAATCGATAAATTAATAATTTATTAATTTAAAGAGTATTTTTCTAATTGGTGAACATAAATTTAATTACATTAAAATTATTGTATTTTATTGATATTTATATCATATTTTTTTTGATGTAATGTATCATATTTATTAAATTAATGTATCATACTTGTAAGGATGATAATACATTTGAAGTCAATAACGCGAAAGGAAGCACTTATAGGCTATAGCGTCAACAACTCTTCACAAATTTTTATTACAATTCGAGAATGCATGCAACACCTGAACTTTTGGACGTAATGAGAAAAATTAAGGATGAAATTCAATTAGATTTGAATTTCAAGACAAAACAAATAAGAATAGAATCATATTTTACAAGTTTACCCTACATATATTTGTAATTTAAAAGAATTATTAATTTATGATTTTGATGGAACCATATATTTATATAAGGGTCTTTTTAAAAATTATTATTTTATCAAAATTATTAATTTATCCCATTAGTCCAAGTCAGGACTGAAAAAAATATTATTTAAAAAAGATTATTAATTTATAAAGTATTAATTTATAGAGGTTCTATTGTAGGTCTAAAATTTAATTTCGCTTAAAAGCTTAAGTTATTAAATCTTATGTCATTCATACATATATTAATCCTTCATCATTTTATTATTTCTCTATTACAGGACTCCCAACTCACCTGTCCTGTAATATTTTTATAAAACTTTATTTAAATACAGTATACAACATTTGTCTAATTATCTAATCCATAAACGGGTGACTGATTCAAAACTTTGCATCGAATAGTAAGGGTGTTGTTGACGCCAAGATCTTTCGTCACGTTCCAATCACCTAAAACGTCCTGATCCTGCAACGTAAACACAATAAACACCACAAGCTTGACGGCGGTTCCGTCGGGGGATAGCTCAGGCGTGAGAATCAGTATGTGAATTCACAAGGTTTATCGAAAACGGAGGCTATATCGCCTAGTGTATTGATATCAAGAGATAATAATAATTCTCTGTGAATATCTGATTCTAAATGAGGAAGAGTATGAAAACATACCTCCTGGTGGAGACTTCCTTGCCAAGTTATATTCTCCTGGCCTGAATTATCGTGCCACCCACTACTACCTGACACATTCCCCTTTACCCGATGGGTTTTACTTACATTGCATGTAGTTTGTTCACTTGCTTTTGATCCTTTGTTTCTATCGTAAATCCGATTACAATCCCATCCACATTAATGCATGGCAGATTCTTTAGTCAACCGACATGCTTTTTCATCATTACAGGTCAAAGATTATAGATATTTAAAATGTCTAAATGATTGATCCATTGACCCGACCCGGTCTTATAAGTTTGAAATGAAAATGATATGATAATTGGGCTTAATGATTTTTATAATTCAATAATAAAGGCCCAATAGAATAAAAATAATAAGCCCAATATATTTGGCCCAAAGGGATAAAATATCACGACCCAACATTGCCCCTAGTTTTTGTTGAGCATGTAATGTTTAATAGAAAACTATAAACAATCCATGATATTTCTTGAGAATCAATAAATGACAAGATGTAATTAAAAACGTACCCATTTATTGTCCATGAAATGAAATGAAAGGAAGTTAAGGGCCCAATTCGAAAGATTTCTAACCATTAGGTACCGGGATCCAAAGCCGGACGCTTCCCATTCAAATTCCAAATTATTACTTTGTCTATTTAATGCTTTATCTTGAACCGTTATGGCAAATCACAAGATAAAAGGATAACTTTACCAATTTTGACAGGCTTTTACTGTTCATTTGAAATTGAGCGCATACTAAAATTTCGATCTCTTTCTCTCTGCAAATCTTCACAAATGGCTTCTTCAAACCCCGAATGAGTTCTCCCATACTTGTAACACCCATCACCGTGGTTCCCCAAACCCTAATCTTCATGAGGGACTTGTGTACTGAATCCCAAGCGAAAACCCGAAAACCCCTCTCGACTATTATAGGAGTATGGAGCGATTCTCGCGTATGCCAACACCCCGTCCTATCATAATCGAGGTTTGAATCGAAGAGAGTTCGAACTCGGTTCCACATTCCGAACACCCATGCTTTGTCAGGTACCCCCCTTCTCGGAGAAAATGTATCAACTACCAAGGATGGGCCAGTACCGTATCAGTGACTTTTTTGGAGAAGGGGTTCGATTCCCTCTTCATATCTTCATAGTGACCCTACTGGGGTTTTTGGGTGTAGGATTTTCGCAACTGGTGCCGAACTCCTACATTCACATTCTGGCCTTCGTGGCCTTCAGTCATGAACTGGGTGTCGAGCCCTCCCTGGACTTCTTCTTTACTGCCTACAAGATAGTGCAATCCAGGGAGAAGGGGTTCAAGGCCCTCGTGAAACATTCTCCGTCCGGAGAGAAATTTGACAGACGTTCGCTGGTGAACACCCCTTCGAGCAATAGGGGATGGCACGAAAAATGGTTCTTTGTCAAAGGCCCTGAAATCTCCTCTCTTCCGAACTGGGCAACTGATGAAAAAATATCTGCTGACTTTGGAGATGTTTCCGAAGAACGAGAAGTGGAGATGATGGAGCTATTTGACAACTTCCCGAAGGAGGAGTGGAAATACGGACTCCTCTCGAAGCAAGCATGGTTGTATGACCATAAACGTAAGTCCCAGCTTATTTCAAATATATATATTTTTTGAAAATATTCCATAAAATATAATTATAACATGGAATTGTTTGATTTGTGCAGTGTCTTTGATCAGGCCGAGCTCTGCAGAAGTAAAGGAACTCGAAGATTTCTTATGCGGAAGTCTTGAAGCAATCGGCTTACACCCACCGAAGCTACCCCCGAAGTATATCCAACACCAGAAATTCATACGGATGAATTTCAACCAGAAGAAACAGAGGCCGAAGAGGTTCTCATACCAGAAGAGACCCTTCACCCTCGACAAAAGAGGAGGGCTACCAGAAAACCAAGGTCACCCCTACTAGTAAATCCTCCCAACCTATACCGTAAAAATGAACCAACCCCTAAACCATTCCTCGATCAAAGTGGCTTACTTGATCGTCTCCGATCGATCAAGGAGTATACTTAGGACTAAAAACTAAAAACAAAAATAACTCCATTAATCGCCAAAGAACTCGGGGTTCCTCGGTCTTGGTCATTCCTCCTTCGTGCCCCAGAGAAATACGGATCGAAGAGATTTGACCAGATCGAAGGATTCCAACGTTATCCAGAAAAAGGAAACGTACCCCTGAGAGCCATCCAAGTTCCGCATCCGCTTCAACACCCAAAGAACCTAATTCAAACAAATCTCCCATAATCGAAACCGTTCATGCTGAACCTACACCCCACCACGGATCTACTTTCTTTCCACGAAAGGCCGAGACCTTCTCTCGAATCTAATCTACCGGTCCTTGTGTCAAGGTTATCATGCCGAAGCCGTGGGATCTCCGACCCTATGGCCCAGGTTCAACGCCAACTTTCCTTTCGACCTCTTCGGGGCTTTCGTTCGACACACTGACGATCACCGGTTCAGTGATCACACGGACGGAAATCTTCTCGACGAAGGAATGAGTTATCTGGCCAAGGTAAACAATAATGACTTCTTCCTTTACATCTCTATTTTCCTTGAGCATTTTAGAATTTGACTTGAGTACTTTGAAAATATGTAGTTAATGTCGTTTCTTGGACGATCACGTCCGAGACACATAAATGGAGAGGCCGAGGAAGATTTCATGCGCCAAGAGATAAACATGCTGAAATCGACCTTGGACCGAGAAAGAGCTGGCCGTGAAGATGCTTTTCATACCATCAATGGTCTTCAAAGAGAATTGGATCGGGCCAAGATGGATTTGAAGACATCGATGACGAATCGAGAGCTCTGAGAGATGAGTTGGTCATGCGTCCGCCGATCAACAAAATCGACCAACTCAAACGCCGGCTTCAAGAAGAGAACTTACTTCAAGGCGAAAATGAGGAGTTCTCTTCACCAACCGAAGCCTAATCCTTCAACTTGGTGAAGCCGAGGCGAAGATCCGTGGATGAAGCTCGAAGGCATAAGACCAAGCGTCATAAGCTCATTACATAAGATAAAAGACCTTGAGGGATTTAGGCCTGCTCGATCAAGAGCTTCGAAAACAGATTCAGGCAGAGTATAGGGACTCGGATGAACTCAATGTAGAGATCATGAAGGTCTATTCGGAGGGATATGAGGACTGTCGGGAACGAGGGAAAGAGAAGCTATCTGCTGCTCAATTGGACCCGGCATTGCTCAATTCCGATGATGAAGGCGGTGCCTGAATATATATATCATGCTTTTGATTCTATGTAAATATTTAACTTTTTATGTTCATGTAATTTAATCGATTTAAATGAAATGAACATTTTATGCTTATTGATAAATCTTTAACTGTCTTGATTATAACTTCTGTCTCGATCAGTTTCTTGTCAATAATTTAGTATCAATAAAATGAACTATTGAATTAGATATGGCATATAACAGTTAACTCATACAATGAAGTGAGTTGAATTTTACGGACAGGATTCAAGTTAACTGAACTAATGAACTGAACTCAACACTTAAACAGAATAAATAACTTATACTCATCGGTACCGAAGAGTGAGATCAATTATACGTGAAGTAAATTTGGACGACAAACAGATAAGAACCAAGACATAAAGATTAATAATGACCATTGACTTACCACCCCGATAAGATCAATATAGGACCAAAAGGACTTGGGGCTACCATCGAATGGCCAGCGAGTCCTACCATACCTCCTTACACCATCGGACCAATAGTGACCATTGACTTACCACCCTGATAAGATCAATATAGGACCAAAAGGACTTGGGGCTACCATCGAATGGCCAAAGTCCTACCATACCTCCTTACACCATCGGACCAATAGTGACCATTGACTTACCACCCTGATAAGATCAATATAGGACCAAAAGGACTTGGGGCTACCATCGAATGGCCAGCGAGTCCTACCATACCTCCTTACACCATCGGACCAATAGTGACCATTGACTTACCACCCTGATAAGATCAATATAGGACCAAAAGGACTTGGGGCTACCATCGAATGGCCAGCGAGTCCTACCATACCTCCTTACACCATCGGACCAATAGTGACCATTGACTTACCACCATGATAAGATCAATATAGGACCAAAAGGACACTGGGCTACCATCGAATGGCCAAATGAGTCCTACCATACCTCCTTACACCATCTAACCAATAAGACCAAAGTGATAATTTGTAGAAAAGTGATCTTTTATTGATATCAAAACAGGTTGTATGCACTTCGATAAACTGACTTGAACTTTATTGAAAATACTTCCGAAGTCTGCCAGCATGCCATGTATTCTTGATCTCGGAACCATCAAGTGCCTTTAATCGATAAGTACTGGGCTTTGGTACTTCGATCACTTCATATGGCCCTTCCCAATTCGGCATTAGCTTTCCCGTATTCTGAGGTGTAGACGCTTCGGCTTCTCTGAGAACGAAGTCTCCTACTTCGAATCTACGAAGTTTGACACCCTTGTTATAATGTTTGGCCACCCTTCGTTGATAAGCGTGAATTTGATTAAAGCTTCCTCTCGACTTCGTCTAGCAGTCCAAGTTAGCCTTGATCCTTCATCATTTGTAGATTTCTTTGAATTGACTTACAAAGACTTGAGATCCGATCTCGACCGGGACTAAGGCATCGCATACCGTAGGCCAATCGGGGCGAATCCTCATAGTAGTCCTCGGCGTAGTTCTAAGGTATGCCCACAACCGCGCCAAGCAATTCTTCTGGCCATCTCCCCTTAGCTTCATCCAATCTTCGCTTTATTCCGTTCAACAGCGTCCTGTTGGTTACTTCAACTTGCCCATTCGACTGTGGATGAGCCACAGAAGTCTTCTTGTGCTGAATCCCCAAATCGTTCAAAAATTCTTCAAATTTTGAACCCATTTAACCGGCGTCCGTTGTCCGATATCAATATCTTAGGATTCCGAGCGAAACACCACGTACTCCTTTATAAACTTTAAGCACTCTGCTTACATTGTCGGCCAAAGCGGTTTTCGCCTCTACCCACTTGGTCATATAATCAATAAAGAACTATGATTTAAGCTAACCGACCTTTAGCTTTAGGTAATCGGTCCCAATATATCCACCCCCGACGTGAAAGGGTATAGGAGATAAAATCGAGTATAACTCTTCCGGTGGTGATGTGGATCGGACTATTGAAATGGCATTTTCACATTTCTTGACGATTCAGTAGCTTCTTTGAAAATTGTGTTACCAATAGTAACCTTGTCAAGTACTTTGTAAGCCAAAGACTTGGCAGCCATATGATCACCGCAAATCCCTTCATGAACTTCCCGAAGAGCATACTTGGCTTCGGACGGAACCAAATATTTCAATAATGGTGAGGAAAATGCCAATCGATAAAGATCCCCATCAATAAGATCAAATTAAGACTCTTGTACTTGATCTTCTTTCAAAGATCTCGATCCGATCCGGAAGGACGCCATCTGCCAAATACTCGATGTAGGGGGTCATCCAACAGTTTGTTCGCTCGATGCACATCACTGTTTCATGTTGAACACTCGGCTGCTGCAAAATTTCCAAATACACCGATCCATGAAAGACATCTATCTGTAGTGGCCAATTTCGACAAAGCATCAATGAGTAGAATTGTCGCCACTTACTCAATACCTCAAACTCGTCATCGAAGTAAAAATTGAAGTTGGTTTCTTAACTCCGCCGAGATATTTGATCATTCGGGTCCTCGAGCTTCATAATCTCCCGATACATTTTTTTACAACCAACTGAGAATCACTATAGATAATTAACTGTTGGACTTCGAGACTCTTTGCTAATCGGACACCTGCTAACACTGCTTCGTATTCAGCTTCATTATTTGTTGCTTTAAATCCGAATCGATGGCTCAATGACCTTAAATCCTCCCGGACTTATTAGAATAATTCTGCTCCACTAACACCATCGTAGAGGATCCATCTCGCATACAACGCCCACGCCTTCTCGACTTCGCTGAATAACGCCCATCGCCGATCGTAGATTCATTGACTTCCAAAGAATTTCAGATCCGCTTTGGTGAACTAACATTCTACCATAAAGTCACCAAGGCTTGGCCTTTGATGGCGCTTCGGGATGATACTCGATAAAAAATCGGGACAATTCCATAGTCCATGCCGCTAATCTACCCGAGACCTCTCGGTTGCCCATCACTTTCTTCAATCTACCGATCC
>CM035155.1:26240339-26540239 GCA_020205615.1 Panax quinquefolius
AATCCTTGGACTTGAGATCATCATAAGATTTCGTGTATGATGAGTTATACTTTGACTTATTCCTTAAGACCCTTAGGGTATATCAAAGGGTATGCTTGGGGTATAATAAGTTGTACACGGAGATAATGTATGATCAATAAAGAATCTACCACTTCTAATAAAAGAAGAGAAATGTCCTATGTGATTCGATAAATGACAACCCAAAGAGTCCTTGGCGGCGCGTAATGAAATTAGAAAGGAGTTTCTAATTTTCATTATTTGAGTTAGGCATTTAAGGATCGAAATACATATAATTAAATAAAATAAGACTTGTGACAAGAATTCCATGTCTTATATTTAATTGGGACATCAGATGGTGGAAGGATTGAATTATGACGGTAACTATTTACTCAAAGGTTCTTTAATGATTAATGTTGAAATCTATATTATCCGGAAAGTCGCCGATCGCTAGGGAGGCTTATCCCTATTGTAGAATAAATATTATTTATTTAAATAAATTAATTATTTAATTTATTTATTTAAATAAGATTAGAATTATTCTAATTGATTTATTCACAACCGGTTTAATATGGAGAACCTAAAGGGTCACACCATAAAAGGAAGAATAATTATTTAAGAAGTTAATGGCATAATCGTAATAATATAAAGTTATGTATATTTAATTTAATCTATGGTGATAGAATAAATTAAATAGCTTAATATTTATTATTTAATATTTTAGAAATATTAAATATAAATTAATAAGAGGAGTCTTATTAATATTATTACAATTATTATTATTTTAATTTCTAAAAGAGTTTAGGAATTAATTTAATATAAGTACTTCATTTATTCCTAATAAGATTAGGAGGTTAAATTAATTAAAAGAGTTTAATTAATTATCCCTAATAAGATTAGGGAGCTTAATTAATTAAAAGAATTTAATTAATTAAATAAAACCCAATTCCTTAATTGTTAAGGTGAGTTGCCCACATCTATTAATAAGAGGAGTCTTATTATGGGTGTAAGTGTTGTTGATTTTTCAACATACGTAATAATTCCAATTTGTTGGAGAGTACACCTTTTCTATGGAGATAGAAAAATTAGGGTTTAACTTAACCACCCTTCTTTCTTGAATTCTATTCTTCCTTGGTGGATCACCTCAGAGGCCAAACACACATGGGTGGCTAACGTTGATCAAAGGAAGGAACCAAACCCGGTGGATTCAAGATTGAACGCGAAAAGGATTTGAGGTGAACTTGTACCGAGGAAGCTCGATCTTCAAGGGTATGATTTATTCTTTATCTTTTTCGTTTAATTAATAATTGTGCATAAAGGATGATCCGGTTTATGGTTTGTAAATTTTTAAACTCGATTTTTACACGCTCGCATTATTTTGCAATTTGATTGCGTTCAAGA
The DNA here is from genome assembly GCA_020205615.1 of Panax quinquefolius. Lineage (NCBI taxonomy): Eukaryota > Viridiplantae > Streptophyta > Magnoliopsida > Apiales > Araliaceae > Panax > Panax quinquefolius. The sequence continues at coordinate 26,241,738 of CM035155.1, forward strand.
ATATTACAAACCTAACAGTGGCATCAGAGCCAAACTTTTATGCAAATTATTAATTGTTTAATTTGATATGTATATTGATATGTGTTTAGAACAATTTAATTGGGCATAATTTTATTATATAAAATTTAAATAAAAAAAAAACTGTTTTGTTTTTTTTTTATCCGTGATACAAAAGGGAAGCATGAAGCTGGCACGGAAATCAAGTTCAAAGTGACCACCAAAGACGGAAATCAAGGACAGATTAATTATTAGCAATCATTACATGAAACATGATAATCTAATGATTATACACCAGCACGGAAATCAAGGACAGATTAATCATTAGCAATCATTACATGAAACATGATAATCTAATGATTATACACTAGCATGGAAATCAATCCGGGTAGAATATAGTATTCTATATGCATGCTTATACTATATATATTATATATTATGCAAACATGCTTCGCATGTTTATTAATATAACGCGTATTTTATATATATATATGTAAATGCCTACTAAAACAAGATGAGACAATTTAATAACAAACCCCTCAATTTTTATATTAAGTCCTAAGCGTTCAAAGATATTTGGAATATCGAACGTCGCTTTCTAGCATGATAAAATTAATAGAGTATTAAATATTTAATATGAGTTTGTTGTGTCACCACAAGGCAAGTATTAAGTATTTAAGATGTTAATTTATCACATTTGATGCTTATAAAGAAAATTGAACAATATTGTTTTGTTGTGTCACCACAAGGATGATATTTTTCTTTTTGAATATATGGAGTGCTAGGTCGACTTAACTTGGATAATTTTGATTCGGATGTGCCACCACTGATCAAAATAATCTAAGAGGCAAAAGAAAAGGAGTCAGATAGTTGATGTAATTGACAAAAGTTGTCTACCTATTTATTTATATATAGTTTGTTGTGTCACCACAAGGCTATATACATTTGAAATGGGATCCTTATTCTCACTAGCAAATCTTTAATTAGATTTTGCTTTAACTATATAAGTGAGGTAATATAGTTTGAAGAAAATAGTGGAGATACCAATTTAAAACAAGACCTAAATTATTTTGGTAATTAATAAAAGAATGTATGTTAAAATGTTGTTAATTACAAATTCATTTACGTAATTTTACAATGTCTAAATTACTATCATCACAGTAGCATATTAGATGCTAAATTAATCAGACCGAATTAAACAGATTGGTTAAGGAAATTGAGAATAGTTCTCACGGCTAAAAGGCTATCTTATATCCTTAATATGCCTATCCCTGCAATGGTTGCAGACAATGCCTCTGAGGAAGACATTGCTACTTTTAGAAAGTGGCAAGATGATGCACAGTTGGCTCAATGCATCATGCTCGTGATCTATGTGTAACGAGCTTCAAATACAAGATGAAACTATGGATGCTCCTACTATATTCCCCGCACATCAAGTAGTTGATGGTGAGGAAAGTAGGACTGATAGATATCGATATCTAAGGAGCTCTTCCGATCTAGAATGGCCAATGACACTATAAAGATGCATAAAAAGGTTCTTAACATAATCAATTTGATTGATCAATTAGACAATTGATTTTGTCATGGATGGAGAGTTGAGCCAAGATTTGATCTTACACTCACTCCCTAACTCTTTTCACAATTGTTGTGAATTTTTCATATGAACAAGCTAGATATCGCCTTTCATTTGATTTGCTTAACATATTGAAAATGTTGAGAGTCATTTTCCAACCAAGAAAGATCAAGTCTTCCGGTAGGGGCCAAAGGATCTTCCTCGAAAGAAGAACGATTCAAAGAAGGTAAATGAAAAGGCAAAACAAAGGATAATAAGAACAAAATCGACACGGGTAAAGAAAGGAGTTTGCTTCCACCGCAATAAGCCCGGACACCGGAAAGAAACTCAAGAAGCATCTTGCAGAGGCTAACCAAAGAAGCTTAGTGAAGTTTCTTCATAATACAATTTTGTTCATGATTGAAATAAATTTTTCTTTAAGTCAAGGTTCTACTTGGGTATTGGATACCGACTTTGGTTATCATAAATATAGATTTATGAAGGGACCAAGGTAAGTAGAAAGCTAAACAAATATAAGTAGATCTATGTGTGGAAAATGAAGCAAAGGTTGTTTGCATTAGCTATAGAAACTTATAGTTTAGCATCGCTTACGGGCAAATCTATTAAGTCAATAAGTTGTTATTGTATTCCAGGTTCTTGTTAAAATATTATTTCCATTTTATTGTTGGACAATGAAAACTTTGTATTATAATTAAGAACAATTGTTGTTCTATTTATAATAATAATGTTTTATATAGAACTGGAATATTACTTAATAAATTTTGTATACTGACTTACATGAAAATAATTTTGCATATTGAACAAATTAGTATAAGAAAAGGAGATGATCATTCAAAGAGTTGAATGTGTGTATTTGCTGAAATACAAGTGTGAATTTTTTGAAAGGTTCAAAGAATTCAAAAGTGAAACAAATTGGAAAAGTATTAAGATTCTTTGATTAGATCAAGGAATAAATACTTGTGCAATAAGTTTCTAGATCATCTCAAATGATTTTCTCATAATGGACACATCCTGATACGCAATAATTGATTGATGTATCTGAAAGGAAAAATCGTACCTATTTGAACATGGTGCGATCCATAATGATTTTACCGACATTCCAAAGATCCTTCCGGGATAATGTCCTAGAAATGGTCGCATATCTACGAAAAATGGTAACCTCAAAATCCTACCCAAGACTCCATAAAAGTTATGGATGGGGGAGGATTCCTAATCTTAAGTATGTTAAGATAAGGGTTGTCCAACTTATGTGAAAAGGTTTCAAAGGATAAGCTTGGGACAAGATTTGACATGTATGATTTGTGGGACATCCTAAAGTAAGTTTAGGGTATATGTTCTATAATTCTACTTAGCAAAAAGGTGTTTGTTATGAAACACGCCGCCCTTCTAAGATAAAGGTGTTTATCATTGAAGGGGGCTAGTGGGAGGATAATAGATCTTGAAGAGTTCAAGAACCACAAAACACTATAAGTCAAATAAGAGGAACCTATAGATAGACCTATTGTACCACAACCAAATCGTAAATCTGAATAGTATCAAGATACCTAGAGGTATGGATTCATCATGGATGATGATGATGATGAGTACACATCATAGAAGATGATGATCCAGAGTTACATTCGATGAGGTAAGACTTCTAGTGTGTACAAAAGGGACGGGAGAGCAGCGTGACATTCCTAATATTATATGTTGATATACTACGGATAAGGAATGACATACCAATGCTACAATCAAGAATGATAAAGTTGTCTCAAACATTCCTCCATGAATGGTTTGGGAAGAGTATCTTAATTGGGGATAAAATCTATATAGATAGATTCAAGAGGATGCTCGACTTAACCCAAGGAACGATATATCATTTGATGCTAAAGATGTTTAGCATGGCAAACTCCAAGAGATGTTTCATGTCGATGAGCTATGGAGTGTATTTCTCTTAATAGTCCCCATAGACTCCAAAGAAGAGAGATCGCATGAGTGACAATCATGTATGCAATGAAATATACGAGACCCGATGTTGATCGGTCATATTTCTCGAGAAGATCACCGTAAAGACGTTGAAAACATCTTAAAGTGCTTAACCTAAGACTAAGGATGTGATCATATTCATGGTGGGTCCAATTAAAACTAGAGGGCATTACAAACTCAAGTTTTTCGTATGCACTAAGACGACGAAAAATCCACTTTAAGGTAAAGTGTTACCTTGAACAAAGGGTGCAAAGAATTTGAAAGGTTCCAAACAAAGAAAGGTTCTTGGGTTTAGTAATAAAGACAAAGTATATAGCTATAAATGAAGCTACAAGTTGATTGTTTGGATTAAAGTTCATTACGTAACTAGGAATAGTTCCTAAGTCTCATCTTGGATCTAAACATGTGTTGTGGCACTTTCATTTGATTATTAGAATCATTGAAAGATGGGAAATCACTATAGAGATAGTGGACTCTCATGAACAACATTACATATCCATTAACTAAAGCTTATCCAACAAACAGGATAGTCGCCACTTGCAGAAGAAGAGTATGAGTTACCATGACGATTGGCTTTAGTGCAAGTGGAGATTGAAAGTAGTATGCACACAAGCCAATCATGTTTGATGATAAAGCATATACTTTGTAACAATCTTATTCATTTATTAATAAAAAGTATTAATTTATTAAAGGCTTTTAATTATCTACACGATGTCGCTTTTTAATATGTGATAAACCCATAGTTTTAAGCAATGCTTTTAGAATAATGATGATGATCATTCTAATGAGATCTAAATTCTTAGAAAGCTTAAAACTAAAATAGTTCCCAATCATTGATTACTAAATTGGGGATTAGTGAATCCTGGATAGATTGGTACATACGCTGTTTGCTTTCATCGATGAGGATGATTGATCTCATGATCATTTGTGTGGAGACACTAAAGCAAGTATATAGGTGCTTATTAGAGAATAAGTTCACCGAACGTGGCTCGCTAAGGAATACCTAATGGAGTTTTATTTGTCTCAAATAGAATTCTGTAGAAGATAGTAGTAGACAAGTAATCCTTGACTTGAGATCATCATAAGATCTTGTGTATGATGAGTTATACTTTGACTTATTCCTTAAGACCCTTAGGGTATATCAAAGGGTATGCTTGGGTATAATAAGTTGTATACGGAGATAATGTATGATCAATAAAGAATCTACCACTTAATAAAAAAAGAAGAGAATGTCCTATGTGATTCGATAAATGACAACCCAAAGAGTCCTCGGTTAAGGCGTAATGAAATTAGAAAGGAGTTTCTAATTTGCATTATTTGAGTCATACATTTAAGGATCGAAATACATATAATTAAATAAAATAAGACTTGATAGTAATTCCATGTCTTATATTTAATCGGGACATCAGATGGTGGAAGGATTGAATTGCATTTTAACTATTTACTCAAAGGTTCTTTAATGATTAATGTTGAAATCTATATTATCTGAAAGTCGCTGATCGCTAGGAAGCTTATCCCTATCAGAATAAATATTATTTATTTAAATAAATTAATTATTTAATTTATTTATTTAAATAAGATTAGAATTATTCTAATTGATTTATTCACAACCTAGGTTTAATATGGAGAACCTAAAGGGTCACACCATAAAAGGAAGAATAATTATTTAAGAAGTTAATTGCATAATCGTAATAATATAGTATGTATATTTAATTTAATCTATGGTGATAGAATAAATTAAATAGCTTAATATTTATTATTTAATATTTTAGAAATATTAAATATAAATTAATAAGAGGAGTCTTATTAATATTATTACAATTATTATTATTTTAATTTCTAAAAGAGTTTAGGAATTAATTTAATATAAGTACTCTCATTTATTCCTAATAAGATTAGGAGGTTAAATTAATTAAAAGAGTTTAATTAATTATCCCTAATAAGATTAGGGAGCTTAATTAATTAAAAGAATTTAATTAATTAAATAAAACCCAATTCCTTAATTGTTAAGGTGGGTTGCCCACATCTATTAATAAGAGGAGTCTTATTATGGGTGTAAGTGTTGTTGATTTTTCAACATACGTAATAATTCCAATTTGTTGGAGAGTACACCTTTTCTATGGAGATAGAAAAACTAGGGTTTAGCCAACCACCCTTCTTCTTGAATTCCTATTCTTCCTTGGTGGATCACCTCTAGAGGCCAAACACATGGGTGGCTAACGTTGATCAAAGGAAGGAACCAAACCCGGTGGATTCAAGATTGAACGCGAAAGGATTTGGAGGTGAACTTGTACCTGAGGAAGCTCGATCTTCAAGGGTATGATTTATTCTTTATCTTTTCGTTTAATTAATAATTGTGCATAAAGGATGATCCGGGTTTATGGTTTGTAAATTTTTTAAACTCTGATTTTTACACGCTTCCGCATTATTTTGCAATTTGATTGCGTTCAAGAATATTACAAACCTAACAATAAAAATGCACAATATATTATTTAAAAAATTGTTTACATATGTAAAATACACTACAAAAATCATGTCATAACCGACGGGACCATTGTCGACGACGGCCAGTCAGTCAGTCAAAATGATTCACTCATTTCGTCATAGCTTGCTTGCAGTAATGACTCCTGTGGCATAAACCCCCATTTACAAGCCCCACATTACACTAAACCACTTTAGTTGCTTCTTTCTTTCGAGTATGTTAGTTTAGCATCTTATATGGCTTTAAATTTATAATATATTTAGTATTGCGATAAGGTTCAAAAATGCCCCTGACTTTTACCCCGATGTCTACCGAGCATCCTATAATTTTTTTTGTCCAAAAGTACACTTAACTTTATAATTTTTGGGTCGTCCATGCCCTTGCCATTAACAGATCTGCCAACTAGACTAACGGGGTTACAATCTTGATGACGTGGCTGCCACATGAAATATTTGCTAAAATAATGATGGTCAAAACATACTAAAATACTAATTACATATTTACATCAAATACTAAAAATACTAATTAAAAAAAATACTAAAATACTAAAAAAAATTAAATTAAAAAAATACTAAAATTCAAAATATTTTGTTAATTAATCAAAACAACAAAAATTTAAATTACATCATTAAAATACTAAACTTTTACCATAGTTGTATAACATATCAAATTTTACTAAATTTTACTAACATATTAACGAATTCGTATTTTAGTAACACTACAAAAATAATGGTCATTGGCGACGACTTTACTGCCGTCGTTAATGATATCATTTACGACGGGGTAGCCATCACTAATGTGTGTCGTCGGCAATGACGATTCCCTCCAAATCCAATATAGTGGTCGATGGTATGCCGTCGAGAATGGATATATTGTCGTTGCTAATGACATTAGTTTGGCGCCATAATCTCGAGGGGGAGGGAAACTCAGTGGCGACGGAAGTAAAATGTTATAAACAACGACACTGCCGTCGTTAATGACTATTTCTCGATTGGGGTTATTATCGATGGCTAGGCCGTTGAGAATGACTTTATAATTTTAAGCCCTACCTTGACGACAACGATCCAAATTTCTTACCCAAATTTTCAGCGCCAAAAGCTACAGCACTGCACTCCCTCTCCTTTGATCCTTCCCTCGATGATGAACTTATAGGTGACTATAGTAGCTGCCGGCGGCCACGACGGCTAACAGAGGTGATTCTGTGGTAAAGGTTGGTCGAATTAAGGCTCGAGTCTTGACTAGCTATCGCATTTGGGCGACTGTGGCTAACTGATTTGGTGAAGGTTTTTCCCTCTTTTCTTGGAAACTGTTCTTCAATATATCCTTCAATCTTCAACAGATATGATTTTTCTAAGCATCTTCGCGAAACTTATTAGGCACGATTAATGTTGTAAATTTATAACAGTAGGAGAAATCCCTTTTATGTTATATGTTTTTATTCTTTCATATTCTTGGGTTTGAAAATATATGTTGTCTGACTTACAAATAGTAAAGGTACAAGTAGGAAAAGTAAAACAAAAATCATTGTGCTTGCATCCTAAATTTATTAATCAGATTTTCATCTGTAGAATTGAGATGGCACTAGGGTGGATATATTTAGACATCTCTATATTAGTAGTTCAAAAACCATTTGGACCCCTCCAAAACATGAAATGGAATAAGTTTAATTCTTTAAATTTTGACATGTTAACTGAATGAAAGAAGTTTTAAAAGTATGATCCTTCACACTTGCGAGTTATGATTTGACTTTGAACAGTCAAATAGGAAAGTTAGTGAACATGATCTGATTATAAATATGGATGATTAAGAATTAAATTATGCTTCCAAATATTCATTTTTGGCACAGAATGGATAAAGAGTAGTTTGTGTGCACATTGTTTTTATGTTGAATAGTGTTAGAGACTTTTTTCCATTGGTAAGTTGTGAGATCCCAAATTTTATGAAATGAAGGTATTCAATTTTTTTTTATAATTATTATTTTATTTAGTAAATGGTTAAATTAAGAAAGGGTTAAAGTTAAGGGTGATATTTGAGAATTTTAAAAAGTAAGCAAGTTGTTATTAATTCGTTGTGTTCTGGAATATTCGTTTCACGAGAGAATATTCGATTCGACTAAGATAATCATTAGTGGACCACATAATCTTAATAACCGCTTGGACATATAAGCGGACGAAATAATTTTTTATAAAAATAAAGGCAAAAGTGTTACTGTTAAAACCGCTTGAACTACCCTAGTAAAGTAAGTGATGAAGACGCGTTGTTGCGTAGTAGCACTACGTATTTGATTATTGATGCTTTACGTAAGAAGTCACTTAGTTATACTCAATTATTACTACAATAATTGTTGCATCATATATCTCATATTATTGATTCAATTATTGTCACAAGATCATCTCGCATAATATGTTATATTATTAAATCAATAATTGAGACGACAAATTTATTCATATTATTATTTGCAATATTGACAATGTCTGAAGTTCATCGAGGAGAGATTTGGTCACTTAATCAAGGCGCCAATATAAGGAGAAATCCTTATCGGAAATCCCCCTCTTTCCTAGGAACGACCTGGTTGTTAAATATTGTGAATTATAATATTAATGATGAATAAGTTCGTGTTGATTAAAGATGAAATTGATAGTTTCATTGTGTGAGAATTATTAGCGTTAGTGTTAATCGATATTTATTTCGATAATAATTGATGTATGGAAGTTATATTGACCAATTGGGTAATTAATCGGATAAATGAGCAATTAATTACTATTAATTCACATGCTTATAACTATGTGTTCACATGTGTGTACTATTGATTCACATGATTTACTATTAGGGGAGTTGGTGCAAGATTGATAATACTTGCATGACTAAATTAAAAATAAAGGTATAGATGAAGGTACTATACTATAATTAATTTTTTTACATGTTTAGAACTATTGAGTCACATGATTTACTATTAGGGAGGTGGTGCAAGTTTGATAATACTTGCAGGACTAAATTAAAAATGAAAGAAAAGATGAAAGTATTGTACTGTAATATTTTGAGCCCCAAAACGTGCAATTATCGAAACTATATTTTTCTATAGATAGAATCTCATTCTTCCTTCATTTCTCACCAATTCACTAAGTCTCACAAGAGCAATTATAGAGATAGAAGCTATAGAGAGAGAAGCTATAGAGAGAAAGAAGAAGCGAAGTCTTCTACTTCACTACTCCAAAGATATCTGATCTTCTTTTGAGGTAAGGGTTATTATTTTTTATATTACGAAGAGATATTATTTTTAAGATTCGTATGAATATTATTATCGTTCAATATTCATTATATTCGTTTAATATTCGTAAGGAATATTATTTTCGTTCAATATTCGTAAGGAATATTATTTTCATTCAACCATTGTAAGTATGGGATTTCTGCCAGGGGCAGTTTCATAATTTTTCCGACCCTAAAAAATTCTGAAAAAATTTGAAATAATAATTTGATGAGTTTTCTAGATTGTGTCCAAAAATGGTGACTTTTGGATGTATAGATTAGGAGTTATGAATTTTATGGGAAAAGACTATTTTAAAAGTAAACCCTTATAACTCCTTGTGGTTAACTCCAAAATTGGTAAAATTTTTATTAGGAGTACATCTATATAACAACAGTATACCCTGTAAATTTCAAAATTTTTGGACAAAAGTACAGTTTTTGATAAATGTCTAAATATTCGGCAGTTTTAGCAATATGAAAAATAGTAAATAAATTTTAAAAATTCTGAGAAAAATATATGTTCAATATGGGACTATATTCTGCTAAATCCTAGAAAAAAAAATTTGTTTGTACTGATTTGGTATTTTTCATAAAAATGGGCTAGTTATGAGTAAATAAATTAAATATGTTATGTGAAGTAAAAAAATTGGAAAATAGGATTTTATGGCTTGAGAATCCTATATAAGGTATATGCAGATTTTTTATGAGAGTTTTGGTTATTGGTGATGAAATCTTATGAGTTTGACAGTTTAGGATGATTAAATGCATTAATTAGTAAAATGTAAACAATTAAAATAAATTGTTTATAAGTTTAAGAAATGATTAAAATATTGTGGTAATATTAATAATATTAGATTATGAGATTATTAAGTGATTTATAACATTTAGATTAAGGTGTTATAAATATTGATATAGATTTTATTGTGAACCTTTATCTTTTTGCGTCGGGATTACTATTCACGTATACGACACTATTCATGTATATGGCACTATTTGCGTATATGATATTATTTATGTATACGGTACTATGTACGAATACGGAGTACTATTTACGAGTTACTATTTATGAGTTACTATTCACGAGTTACTATTCACAGGGTACTATTTATCCAAAAAATATATTTCTTTTCTGTCCAAATTATTTTTGGTACATGAATATTATTCTTTAATTTTACTCCACAAAGTAGTATCATGTTGACAATTTGGATATTTTTAAACTCTGGATAAATTTAAAGTCTTTAATATTTATCCTTGATTTCGTTTGATTAATGCTTATATCATTGTCATCATCCTCATGCTTATATTGTGATGAAAGTCATCTTTGGCTTACGTGTATATATGGATTGTTGATTATTGGTTTTATAGTTATATATCTTTGGCTTACGTGCAAAGATAGACTGTTGATTATTGGTTTTATGGTTGTATATCTTTGGCTTACGTGCAAAGATGGACTGTTGATTAATATTGGTTTTACAGTTGTATATCTTTGGCTTACGTGCAAAGATGGATATTGATTATTAGTTTTATAGTTGTATATCTTTGGCTTACGTGCAAAGATAAACTATTGATTGATGAGTATCTTTGGCTTATGTGCATAGATGAACTGTTTATTGGTATGATTATGACCAGGGATCATTCGGTATAATCATGACCTGTAATGTTATAGATGATGTGGTAAAAGTCCTCATTGGCCCGTAATGCTTTGATGGACAGTTATTGGTATGATTATAATAAGGGATTATTCAGTATAATCATGACCATTGATGATTACATGAATATCCTCGGCAGTAGTAGTGGGGGATGATTCGATGATGTGGATTATTTATTAAAATTTGAGTCTCAAATGATAAAATATTAATTATACACTTTTAATTCGTAAAAAGATAGTAGATATCATGCTCCACTCGACTCTTCTAAAATACGGTTGTATGTCTTTGGCCCGTAGTGTAAAGATGAATTGTTAATGAATATCTTTGGGTCAGTAGTACAAAGATGAATTTATTAAATATGATTATGAGTAAGAATTGTGATTTGGTATAACCATGATTTTTGATGTTTCGTAAAGATAGGTGATGAAAATTATCTTAGATCACAGGTGCGAAGAGAATTTAGAATCACAATTATGATTATGAGTTATTCATATGATTGTGGACAGGAATTGTTGATTGATGTTACAAGGAGAAAACATTATTTGTGGACTTTTAACATGGAGAAGATAATAGATCTGATGTTCTATTTGACTTTTCTAATGGATTGCTCGTTCCGCTGCAACTATGGTTGAAAAGTTTTATCATCTACCATATGTTCTAAATCTCTGATTTATTACTGATGAAGGCTATTGATAATTTAATTATCTTTAGTCATGATATTCTTTATTGAGCTAGTTGTGCTCACCCTTTTGCTTCACAAATCCTTTCAGGTAATAAAGGTAATAAAAGTGTAGCTGGGTCGAGCGGGGGTAACAGGAGAATAGAACGGTGGTCTATAGCTGTTGAGGTTCTCCCTAAATAGTATGAAAATAATTTTATTGAGAACTTTAGATAAGTGTGTCGTATTTTATACGTCATTTGATATTTAATTTTGGTGAACCGAATAGGGTGAGGTGAACCCAACTTTGGAAGGATGTTTTGCCACTATCATACAAGATGTCTAATGACATACAACCTCGTGTTATCATAAGACAGAGTTGTGCACATCCACTTCCTGAATATATCTACGAGCACTACCTATATAATCTTGGACTTTGTTTGAAATATAATTTCAATTGGAGAAAACGGAGATAATTATATGTCAAGAGAAGACTCACCATTGGAAAGAAGATGATAGTAATCTTCTTGTTTTTCTTTGGGGACTATTGGTTCAACCAAGGATAATTCTGTGGACATATGATATCTATCATAACTTAGATGCATGGCCTCCCATGTACGAAGGTTTTCTTGAATATTTTCCAAAGATTTTAATTTCTAAAACAGTTATTGACTATACTTTTATGTAAAGTACCATTGTAAGGTTATGGTCGAGGCACTATGAGAGTTACATACATTTGTATTAAAACTCACAGTTTTACTGTAGTCGTATTTTGCATGACATTCCAACAGTTGTATAAATGAAGTTTGTATTTGATTTTTTATAGTGTGATATCTGGCGACTCAGAATGGGTCGTGTAGACCTATTTTGGGGGTGTCAAAAATGGTATCAGAGCTTAGAGATATGGTCGCTGGCTGAGATGTGAGGCTAGAACTAGGAGGGGAGAGACGGGTAATTCCTTCGCTAGTATGACCTACCTAAGTGTCGGTCAGAATATAGGGATAATATGTGATATGTCAATTAACCTTTATTTTGAAGATATATTCTAGAATGATATCTAAAATACAGGAGATGAGCAATGAAAAAATCATGATACAGAGGAAATAACCAGGAAGGAACAATTCGAAAAGGAAGCTAGGTATTCTCATCTCTTCGAACTACCAGGTACGTAATTTCGAGGGCGAAATTTCATAAGGAGGGGAGATTGTGAGATTCCAAATTTTATGAAATGAAGGTATTCAATTTTCTTATAATTATTATTTTATTTAGTAAATGGTTAAATTAAGAAAGGGTTAAAGTTAAGGGTGATATTTGAAAATTTTACAAAGTAAGCAAGTTGTTATTCGTTGTGTCGGGGAATATTCGATTGGTGGGGAATATTACGTTTTCACGAGAATATTAGATTCGATGGCATAATCATTGGTGGACCACGTATCTTAATAACCGCTTGATATAGAGTGTGATGAAATAATTTTTTATAAAAATAAAGGCAAAAGTGTTACTGATTAAAACCGTTGAACTACCCATTAGTAAAAAATGCGATGTCTACGTTGTTGCGTAAGAAGCACACCAGTATTGATTATTGATGCTTACGTAAGAAGTCACTCGGTTATACTCAATTATTACTACGATAATTGCGCATTATATTATATCTCTCATATTATTTATTCAATTATTGTCACAAAGATCATCCGCATAATATGTTATATTATTAAATCAATAATTGAGGCGACAAAGTTATTCATATTATTATTTGCAATATTGACAATGTCTGAAGTTACATCGAGGAGGTCCGTCACCTAATTGTGCGCTTGATAAGAAGAAATCCTTATCGGAAAGCCCCCTCTTTTCTGGGATCGACCTGGTTGTTAAATATTGTGAATTATATTATTAATGATGAATAAGTTCGTGTTGATTAAAGATGAAATTGATAGTTCCATTGTGTGAGAATTATTAGTGTTAGTGGAAATCGACATTTATTTCGATAATAATTGATGTATGGAAGTTATATTGACCAATCGGGTAATTAATCGGATAAATGAGCAATTAATTGCTATTAATTCGTATGCTTATAACTATGTGTTCACATGTGTGTACTATTGATTCACATAATTTACTATTAGGGGAGTTGATGCAAGATTGGTAATATTTGCATGACTAAATTAAAAATGAAGGTATAGATGAAAGTACTATACTATAATTGATTTTTTCACATGTTTAGAGCTATTGAGTCACATGATTTACTATTGATTCACATGATTTACTATTAGGGGAGGTGGTGCAAGTTTGATAATACTTGCAGGACAAAATTAAAAATGAAAGAAAAGATGAAGGTATTGTACTGTAATATTTTGAGCCCCAAAACGTTCAATTATCGAAACTATATTTTTCTATAAATAGAATCTCATTCTTCCTTCATTTCTCACCAATTCACTAAGTCTCACAAGAGCAATTATAGAGATAGAAGCTATAGAGAGAAAGAAGATGCGAAATCTGCTACTTCACTACTCCAGTATGCAGTCTTCTTCTGAGGTAAGGGTTATTATTTTTTTATATTCTAAAGGCCACATCATCCATGCACCATGGCCAAGGATATTCATGTAATCATCAATGGACATGATTATACCGAATAATCCCTGGTCATAAACATACCAACAACTGTCCATTAATGCACTACAGGCCAATGAAAATTTTTACCACATCATTTTTATCATTTTGGGTTATGATTTTACCGAATGATTCCTGGTCATAATCATACCAATCAACATTCCATCTATGCACGTAAGTCAAAGATGACTTTCATCATAATATAAGCATAAGGATGATGACAATGATATAAGAATTCAATTAAAAGAAATAAAGGATAAATTCTTAAAGATTTAAAATTTAATTTATCCAGAAGTCAATAATGTTTAAATTGCCAACATGATACTACTCTGTGGAGTAAAATTCAAGAATAATATTGTATCAAAAATGATTTGGACAGCAAAGAAATCAATTTTTGTCATGAATAATATTGTGGGTGAATAGTACCCGGGTGAATAGTATCCCGTGAATAGTATTTCGGGAATAGTACTCTGTAAATAGTACTCGTGAATAGTACTTTGTGAATAGTACCCGTGAATAGTACTTTTATGAATAGTACTGTATAAATGAATAGTACTTTATGGACGAGATTACTCTAATTGAAAAGCTTAAAATTTAACAAGAATATGCAAAAAATATCCTTGTGAAGCGATACTAGATGAAGCGCAAATTTCAAGGATATTCTACTAATTTCATGGAGTATAGAAATCAAAACTTTAACAAAATGAGTATAGAATTCGAAATCTGAAACGAAATAATATTACTTACATACTATAGAGTATGAAAGAAAATATTATTTCAAGCGAATATTGAACAAAATAACATCCCTTGAACGAAAATAATATTTCAACGAATATTTAACGAAGATAATATTCCTACGAATATTGAACGAAGATAATATTCTTTATGAATATTGAACAAAAATAATATTCATACAAATACGAAAAATAATATCTCTTCAGAATATGAAATAAATAATACCCCTTACGTCAGAAGAAGACTGGATACTAGAATAGTGAAGTAGCAAACTTCTCTTCTTCTTTCTCTCTATAGCTTCTCTCTATATCTTCTCTATCTATAATTGCTCTTGTGAGACTTAGTGAATTGGTGAGAATGAAAGAAGAATGAGCTTCTATTTATAGAAAAATATAGTTTCGATAATTGCACGTTTTGGGGCTCAAAATATTACAGTACAATACCTTCATCTTTTCCTTTATTTTTAATTTAGTCCTGCAAGTGTTATCAAACTTGCACCACCTCCCCTAATAGTATATCATGTGAATTAATAGTACATTCATGTGAATCAATAGTTCTATACATGTGAAAAAAATAATTACAGTATAATACCTTCATCTATACCTCCATTTTTAATTTAATCATGCAAGTATTATCAATCTTGCACCACCTCCCCTAATAGTACATACGTGTGAATCAATAGTACACACATGTGAACACATAGTTATAAACATGTGAATTAATAGCAATTAATTGCTCATTTATCCGATTAATTACCCAATTGGTCAATATAACTTCCAAACATCAATTATTATCGAAATAAATATCAATTTCCACTAACACTAATAATCCCAACACAATGGAACTATTAATTTCATCTTTAATCAACACGAACTTATTCATCATTAATATTATAACTCACAATATTTAACAACCAAGTCGTTCCCAGGAAAGAGGGGGCTTTCCGATAAGGATTTCTCTTTATCGCACGCACTTAGTGACCAAACCTCTCACTGACGTAACTTCTGTATCGTCAATAATCTGCAAATAATAATATGAATAACTTTGTCATCTCAATTATTGATTTAATAATACAAAAATATGCAGATGATACTGTGACAATAATTGAATCAATAATATGAGAGATATGATGCAGCAATTACTGTAGCAATAATTAAGTATAACTGAATGAGTTCTTATGTAAGCATCAATAATCAATACTGTGTGCTACTATGCAACCACGCGTATTATTGTACTTTTACTACTGGGTAGTTCAACAGCTTTAACTAAAAACTTTCAACGTTATTTTTATAAAAGATAATTACATGCTTTTTTCTAATTACGCATAATACTTCCGCCAGTATGGTCCACCAATGATTGTGCTTGCGTCGCATTTAATATTCCTGTTAAAACGAATATTTTATAATAACTTTTACTTTTGCAAAATTTTCATATATCACCCTTAACTTTAACCTTTATCAATTTAACCATTTACGAAATAAAATAATAATTATAAAAAATTGAATACTTTCATTTCATAAAATTTGAGGTCTTACATTTAATGTTAAATTTTAGTAAATTAGTATATTTTAGTAAAAAAAAAAATTAGAAACCTAAAAAATTTAACGTTAAACTTTGGTAAATTCGTATTTTAGTAAAATATAATACTAAATATATTCGTATTTTACTAAAAAAATTTTAGTAATTGAGAAAATTTAACGTTAAACTTTATTAAATTAAGTATTTTAGTAAAATATAATACTTAATATATTCGTATTTTATTAAAAAAAATAGTAATTGAAAAAAATTAACGTTAAATTTTAGTAAATTCATATTTTAGTAAAATATAATACAAAATATATTCGTATTTTAGTAAAAAAAAAATAGTAATTGAAAAAAATTAACGTTAAATTTTAGTAAATTAGTATTTTAGTAAAATAAAATACTAAATATATTCATATTTTACTAAAAAATTAGTAATTGAAAAATTTTAACGTTAAATTTTAGTAAAATATAATACTAAATATATTCGTATTTTACTAATTTTTTTAGTAATTGAAAAAATTTAACGTTAATTTGTAAGACTAAAATACTGAATATATTTAGTATTATATTTTAGTAATTTTACTAAAAATATTTGGCCATTACGTAACATTAAAGGTATTTTTGAAAAAAGTATGTTATGATGTAAATATGATATGTTATAAAACTAATTGATATAATATTTTTAACGTTAATATTTTTAGTAAAATTACTAAAATACAATACTAAATATATAACGTTAATACTAAAATATTACTAAAATACTATTATTTAGTAATTTAATATGTTATACAACTATGGTAAAATTTTAGTATTTTAGTATTTTAATGATGTAATTTGAATTTTGTTGTTTTGATTAATTAACAAAATAATTTGAATTTTAGTATTTTTTTTTTGAATTTTAGTATTTTTTAATTTGATTTTTTAGTATTTTAGTATTTTTTAATTAATATTTTAGTATTTTTTTAATTAGTATTTTTAGTATTTGATGTAAATATGTAAATATTTTTAGTATTTTTTGACCATCATTAATTTCAACAAATGTTCCACGTGGCAGCCACGTCATTAAGATTGTAACCCTGTTAGTCTAGTTGGCAGATCTACGGCAGGGACACGGACGACCCAAAAATTATAACGTTAAGTGTACTTTTGAATAAAAAAAAAAGGTATAGGGTGCTTGGTAGACATCGGGATAAAAGTCAGGGGCATTTTTGAACCTTATCCCATTTAGTATTTGTTAGGAATAAACATGTGGATGATATTCCTATTTATATATGATTTGATTATGATATATATATGAATGAATATGCAAGTATGTTTGCATTAAGAA
This sequence comes from Panax quinquefolius, assembly GCA_020205615.1. Lineage (NCBI taxonomy): Eukaryota > Viridiplantae > Streptophyta > Magnoliopsida > Apiales > Araliaceae > Panax > Panax quinquefolius. The sequence goes on from CM035155.1 coordinate 26,259,501, forward strand.
AAGCTGTAAAGTCATTTGATAGATAATAGAAACATATGTACAAGGACTTAGAATGAATTGATCAAATATCTTAGGTTGATCCTACATAAGCAAAACAGCTTTATAAAGTCCTTAAAAAGAAATGATGTACAAGGACTATAAATATAGAAAGATCAAGCATGTTAGGTTGATCTTATATTGTAATATATAGACTTGTCTGATCGTCGAAAACCACCGCACTGTAAATCGTGAGTCCTGCAGAGAGTCGAGGATAACTCAAGAGCTATCGAGGCAGAATCGTAGTCTGCAAGATAGTAGATCTCGGAGTTCGTAGACTTCCAGGAGAGACGAGGAAGGATCATAGTGTGTCGAGTAAAGCTTCCTCAGAGCCGAAGTCTGCTGAGGAAGTCATGTTCAGAATCGTAAAGACAGCCTGCCTACGAGCCGACCGAGCATCTGCCAAAGCCAGTCAAGAATCGTAAACTACACTCGGAGTCGTAGAGTCTACTAATGTCAAAGCCAATTTAAGAATCGTACACTGCACTCAGAATCGTAGAGTCTACTGATCGTATCAAAGGCAGAAATCGTAGTCAAGCAAGATCAGATGAAGACAACAAGCACAACGACAGAAATTGTAGTATCAAGATCTCGATCTCAAAGTCGTAAGGTGTCTGTTACAAACACCAAGTCAATCGTAGATTGTAGAGCTAAGACCTTAACAGATGTGCTCATAAGGCCACAGTAGAATCGTAGAGCAAACACGATTCTCAACAATTGAGCACTCCTAGAATATCCAAAGGAATGAAGCCTCTGGTTGATAATGCAAAGATACAAGCTCACCTAAAGGAAGCCAGAGAGCACTCAACGAATGGCATGCAAGCTAATAGAAGATCTAAGCATCAACTCAATGAGCATCCAGATTGAGTTGAGAAGTCATTCAAGGTAAAGTCTTCTACAAGATGATCATAAGAAGATCGTAGTAATGGACTAAGGAAAGTCGAAGATCGATCGCAGTTGGTCAGTAGAAAGATGACAACGATCCTGAAAGTAACCAGATCGTAGTGTTTGCCAAACAAAGAAGAAACCGATGGAGTATACACAAAAGATACCGGGTCACCTCTAAATAAAAAGGCTAAAGTGATTAAGCATTGGGTCACCCATCACGATAAGTGAACGGGAGATCACAAGAGAAAGCGAAGCCGGACACGCCATAAATCAAAGTGTCTTGTTATTCGAAGGGCCGGAGACAATGAGTCAAGCCATCAATGATTTGAGAACAATCGAGGCAAAACAAGTATTGAAGCATCAAGACAAGAATAGGAAGAGGTGTTCCACATTGGAGATTTAATGAACACTCTTCAAGATCGTAATGTTAATTCTACAAGTCAAGAACCAACAGTCAACAAGACACTACGATCAGGTCTAAGAAGATATGCATCAGAATCGTAGAGTTCGTACAACTAAAGATTGAGGCATTGGCAACGGCTCAATCTGAAGATTGATATTCGAATAGAGCTTATGGAGAGCATCGATGCAAAAGGACAACTTCTGATCTAGAAATCAGAAGGAAGAAATAAAGTTGACTACCTGCCCGAGACATAAAAGTGAAATCTCTGATGGGGTAGGTGAAACAGTAGACTACAGTTTCAGAAAGTCAGAAAAGGGGATGTCATGTCACATCTGCAGTCTACATCAAATAACTCAAGATCTGCGAGGCAATTCAAATAGCTTCCAACGGCTATATTCCAACGAGAAGATTGAGAAGGAGTATAAATCAACAGAACCTCAAAGATCAAGAGATGCTGATGACTGCTATGTTGCAGAATCGTTGAGTTGTTGAATGCTATTGTTGACTCTACGAGTTTCACCAAAAGATCAACAGAACAAGTCTCAGTGACAGTGAGACTACCAAGGTGAAAGTGAAGAAGCCTTGAAGAAGGACTTAAACGGATTAGAGCTTCACTCAACAAAGATGAAAATGCCACTGAAGATGGCAGCCAAGCTTAGAGCCGAGAAGGCCAAGAAGATAGCATTCAGAAAAGTGGCAGAGTACAAAGAAGATCAAGAGAGCCACTCTACGAATCACCATGAACCTAAAGCTGAAACTGAATAAGTGCAGAACCATGTCTGCAAAACATTCAAGAAGGGTTCTAGGATTGCTAAGTGCCAAAAGAAGTTTACCAAAAGCTCAGGGACTTAGCAAATCCAGATGGTGATGGTGCACAACTGACATCAGATAAAGATCAATTTTGAAAAGAAGATGTGGTCCGCACTCAAGCGAGAATGCAAAGAGGACCACACCAAGTCGCTAAGTACGTAAGATGTTCAGAGCTTAATGACATCTTAGCAATTTCAAAGACCAACAACATCAACAACTACAACAACAAGAAGCGCCAGATTGAGGGTCCTCATGCAAGGACTAAATGAAGATTCCAAGTCTGGCTGGCTCAAGAGTTCCTGAGGAACTAAAGAAGTTCCAAGGCTGCTAGCCTTGAAGAGTTCTTAGTGAACTAATGTCCTAAGGCTGCTGGCCTTGAAGGAATATTAGTGATTCAGGGTGCTGCTATTCCTTAGTGAAAATCCTGCTAGTTGAAAGCAGAAGAGTGGATTAGGAGCTTGAGTCTCTGAACCACTTAAAACCTTTTGTGTCTTTTACTTTATGTCATTTACTTTATGTATATTAACTGCTATAATTGCTATATATGTTTTAACTACTTACCACTGAACTAACTCTACGAACAATGTATGTATGATTATGAATATATTCATGAAAGGGATCTTTTACATATTCTGTTGTGCTTGAAAAGATTCTTATGTTTATCATGTGCTAAATTATTAGCAATACAAAATAAACTAGAAAAGAATTTGAAAACAAAAAGGATCTATTCAACCCCCCCTTCTAGATCTATTATGCCTACTGGGAACTAACAATTGGTATCAGAGCAGGTTCTCATGCTATATTCAAAAGCTAATCGCTTTGAGTCTGATCCTCGGCACAAACATGGTTCTAAACTTAGTTTAGTAGTAAGTCACTTGTTATATGCAAATGAGCTCACACGTTGGAAATATTGTGTACAGGTAAATGTTCATATACACCTGAAGCTGCTCAGATTGGTCCATGTTCTTGATTGCCATATCAACAAAACCAATCGTTGCTCGCGGTCAATCTTGTAGTCTAGAGACTAGGCTAGAAAGCTCAAGAGACATCAACAGAAAAGAATCAAACATTCACCAGCCTGAAAAGATGAAAAGGCCATACATGCTAAGTAATGTTTATCCAGAGAAGAAAGAAGAACTTCTCAAACATGTGTCTGGCCAACCTACAGTTGGATGTAAACCTTGTGAACTCAAGGATGTCAAAGAACTAAAGATGTTGATATTTTCTTAGCTTACGTCCTCAAGACCATGACTGATTGATTGAAGGTCAACTGGAGCAACTAGCAGTCAGGAGAAATTGAGAAACTATGCACATCAATGCCTAAACTCAGTATATCTAAGATAAGTGACTGTTATGAAACCGACAAAGAAAAAGGTACGATTCCTCACTAATATAAATATGTTCATCATACTTGCACCTCCCTTATGAACTATAAAAGTATTCCCTTCAAAGAATCATAATCTACCTAAAAAGGTAAAGAAAGAAAGTACACTATTGGTGGAAACTCAAATGTCTATAAACTTTTTCTCCATCCAAGTTCTAGGTTGAAGATAACAACTTGAAAGAAACCTAAAGTGGGTTTTAAGAGGATCACAGGTCGAATGTATGTGAAGTAATCTTTGTTGATGGGTTAGTATATATGTACTTCCTATGCTCTAAGTGTTTAATAACACACAGAGTACGATCAGTTCTACAAAAGTATCTTGAAGATTCATGGAAACTGATCACCTCCATGAATCAACCAGATACTAATAACTTGTAGAGTTGATTCTCACTCTGTGAATATTTAAACCTTGTGAACATAACCTAGCAAATGATGATACCATAAAAAAAATGAGTGTTTTATTAAAATAGCAAATCTTACTTACACTCACCATCATGCATCTCAAAATATATTATCTAAATTAGTCACATGCATGAATATGACTGGTGGTGATCAATATGATGATTATCCAAATATATGAGGAACAGGGATTTAGAAAACTAACCTAGCAGGACTCATCTAACCATGGGTACCAGAAATAAAAATTCATAACCTGCAGGTACTTGGTCTATCTGGCCACACTAAGGAATGTTGAAGCAGAAGACTTCAGTCAAGAAGATTCAACTAGCAGAAGGCTTAAGACTGGTCAAAAATGATTCTGATAAAACTCCTATATGTCAAAACCTATCCTTGAAGACCTGCTGAGCCGATCTGAATAAAGCTCACACGGCTGCTGATTTTTTATATGGAGGCAGTCCACTCAATCTAAGATGAAAAAGGGTCTTAGATGCTCAATCATGCAAAGAGAAGAATCCTCAAGAAAGCTCTCCACAGAGGATCAATCGAGCATCAAATATAAGAGGAACTCATTACGGGAGCAGAACTCCACAAGTTCAAACTAACAAAGAAGACTACGTTCGTAGTTCTAACAAAAGATCGTAGAACGATCTGACCTGGAAGTTATCCATGTCCACGAGGAAAATTAATTTGATTGATTAGTGGTGATTCTAATCAGAAAGAGACATGCAAGGATACCTTCTAATGCACATGAAGAAAAGGAAATCACATCTCACTGAAAAGACAACATCAACCATGGGGGAGCAGTGATTTATCAAGAAACAACAACACTGAAGATATCTTATGAAGCAATGTACCAACTGCAGAGTTCCAAAACTTTGTGGTTGAAGAACCAAATAAAGATCCATAGTCAGTAGGAACGTCTCAAAACGTACCACTGATAACCTATCAGCCACCCAACTCAAAGTTATGGAGAGCCTACAATCAAACACCTGATCGTAGTGTAAAAGCAGGAGGACACCTCGATTACAGCAAATGCAATTATCTAAAGTTGGGAAAGGATCTTTCCACTAGAAAAAGGTCAAATGAGATATCAGTGCAAACTACTCCTAAAAAGTACTTCATCTGGAAAGCGCCTCAGGGACAAACCTGATCCTTAGTTCACTCTAAGAGGTTGGCCCTTCCTGAGCTACCTTAACCCAGAAGGATTGCTTAATCAAGTTCATCTCAAGGACGAAGAAAGTCATCGATCGTAAAGTAAAGGTAGAGGCAAACTCAACGACCGTAGTGCAACCTCAGCGATCATAGAAACACTCAACGATCGCAGTCTCACTAGAGGCTACTCTAGCTCATAAGGAGCTTGAAAGAACGGGACAATTGCTCAACCATTCATATTATGGGGAGACCAGTTCGAATGCTGATTGGAAAGATGTCTTGCTAAAGAGAAATGCCCAAGGCTTCATGAAGAACATTAGTGGCTGAGGCATACAACTTCAAAGTGAGAAGTAATGTCAAAACCATCCACTGCATCATCTCTCAAAAGTTAATCGTTGAGTCAACAAAGGAAATCATAGAGTCTATAGTTGCCCTATCATACTACTCTACGAACCAGAGAGGTCAACGGTCAATCCACGTCAATCAAACGTCTACCCTTCTAAAAGAGACATCTAACTAAAAAGTTAATAGGGAGCTACAGCTTGTTACTGGTCATCGTGCAACCAATGGCTAGTTGACACGTCATAACATATGCAGTGTGAGAAGGAACTGCTATAAAGATAAATTCAAAATCTGCAAACAGTTACCAGAACCCATTGAACCTCTTTCCCCCTTTTTTCAAGCCCTAGAATCCTCTTCGAAGCCAAACCAATCAAACTTTCAGAGCCCAAATCACATTCATCTAAATCTCTCTAAACAACATACCATATACCTTGAACTCCTCAAATGGCAGAATGGAAAGTTGTAACGGGCATTTAACTCGGCTTTACAAAGTTTAAAGAATCAAAGACAAAGTTCAAGGACATACTTGAACTCGTAAAGAAAGCTGGGTTCTCTGAGTGCCTGGAAGCCAACACTCCAGTTTATACAGAACTAGTGAAACAGTTCTACTCAAATGCTTCAACGAACTCTAGGCTTCTGACTACTAAGGTGAAAGGATCTAGTCTGAAGATAAGAGCATCAGACATCAATCAATGTCTAGGGTTTCCCAATCAAGGTCTGATAAACCTGGATGAAGTCGATATCAAGAAGACAAGAGGCTAATGCGTACCAAAGAAACCCTAGTCGAAAAAGACATGAAGAAGAAGGAATTTCTGAGGAATTCGAAGTCTTTCTTCGAGATAAGTGGGAAAAATGTATATCGTGTCTGACACCGCACACGACAATCGTGACTCGACCAGCAGTTGAAGATCATGTCTACCATAGTTTTGAAGAAGAAAATTAACTTTGGAGCTATTTTGTTCGATCAAATCTCCAAATGGATAGAAAAAGCTGAATTGGAAGAAAAACCCAAAGGAAAACAGGAGGCTAACACAAAAGAAAAAGCAAAAAGTCTCTCAAAAGAAGAGAAAACAAAGGAGGTGGAAAGCTTTGAGTCTAATGACTTTGCATCGATTCTTGTCGCCACACCCCAGAAAGAGAAGAAGCCTAAGAATATGAAAATGCAGAGAGCTTCACCAAGACATGCCCACCGACAAGAAGAAAACAAGGAGCATGAGAGAAACCAAGATCAATCATTGAAACCCCAAAAGAAGGAGTAACAGACAACTCCAAGAACCACCCAAGAAGAAAGCAAAAGGGATGAAGAAATTAGTTCCAGCTTCCTAAAGAAGCACATCTAACAAAGAAGAGGACGTAGAGTCAAAAGAAGAAAAGGAAACTGATGATCTCAAGACTGAATCCCCGGAGATTAGATCCAGCAATAAAGGTGGAGCTGGATCCATGAAAGAAGATGTAAACTCTGCTGATGAAGAGGAATATTTAAGTCCTATGGCCAATTCTCAGAGTACTCACTTTGAAGTTGAAGAGAAGCTGCAAAATGACCCATCTGAATCTCCAAATGAAAATGTTCAAATAAGCTCGATTATGGATCAAAAGATGATGAGATCGAAAAGAAATACCGCCTCGCCAATGCCAAACTCAAAGAAAGCATGTCTCGATGATTTAAAGGCCTCGAGTCTAAAGAGGAAGAAGAGTCGACTCTCCAATTCTTGAATCGCCAAGAGAAGAAGAAAGAGCTACAGATTACTTGCTTTCGATTGCCTCCAAGAAGAGGAGTGATCACTCCACCTGCGCAATCATTGAATTAAGTGATGATGAATCTAACTCACGTAAAGAAAGATCTCAAGATCGGTCTAGCAATGACGAAGATGAATCCAAGGAAGATCTTTCTGAAGAAGGTTCTGGAAATGAAATTCAGCAAGAAAAATTCACTGATGAATCTGAGGAAAGGAGCCAACAAGATTCAAGCTCAAGAAGTGAAGAATTGAAGAAAGACTCTGGTTCTGAAAATTAGGAATTGGGAAAACCAGCAAACTATTCTATCATCTCCCCAGCCAAGATTAACAAAATAGTGAAAGTCTCGAATGAATCACAAGAAGTACTTCCAGAAATTCCAAACCTAGAACTGGTGGCTCTAAACTTCTCAAAGTTGAAAAGTGATGTGACAATGATGATCAAAGACAAGCCCCACTACAAGGTTTACAGACATGCTGGCAACCATTATATTCCTTATGATCGTAGAGTCGATTCTGAAGGAAGAAGAATCATGACCAAGGAAATAATCGTAGAGTCTGTTTACTCTATTACTGATGGCATTTAAATCCAAAATGAGAAGCCTCCATCTGCTCAAGCGCATGCCCAACATTTGTTCATCCACCAATAGCGATTAGTACTCAACGATTGTTCAGATTCTCAATACCTTCGAAAATCTGTCAAAGGATGAAAATCGTAGAGTCCAATCTGAGGATCAACAAGAGACTGCCCAACCAGACAACCAAACTCCTATGGAGCAGGAACTGATGAGAAATTCTGATAATCTGATTGCGAAGATGTATCAAATCACAGAAGAGTCTTAGAGGCTGACAGCAACAGCAGATAATTCAATTTAAAACAGACTTCAAGCTACTATAGCTGATATATCTCTCAAAATCAAAGAGAGAGATCACATCTATTTAAAGGCCATACATGATCAGAAAGCTGAAGCTATACGAGCACAAGAGGCAAATGAAGAGAAACTCAAAGTTCTTTCTGACAAGATTAACAACATGAATCAGTCCTTTTCCATGCAACTTGAGTTAAGCCAACAAAAACTCAAGATTGAAGTTGGTAACTCCTCCTATCTAATGGAGCAGCTTATGACCAATATAGAACAGCTCTCCCAAGTGATTAATGACAAAAAGGGGGAGAAAAAGAGGCATAGAAAAAGGCAGAGTAAGAGGCACTCCAGAAAGGGTAAGAAGAACAGAAGGAAATAAAAGAAGAAGACAACAGAAGAAGAAGCTGGATCATCATCTAAGGGGGACCCAAAAGATGATGAGCCTGTATTTGCATAAGGCTGAGGGGGAGTCAGAAGAAGAAGAAGAGGAGGATACATCTGAGGGGGAGCAGACAAAAGAAATATAGTCAATGTCCCAGGATGAGCAGATGCAAGAAGATCAAACAGATGAATAACACATCAATAGACATCCTGGAAGCATACATGGAGCCAAAGAGGTACATCTCTAACTAGTTAGGTATGCTCTGGATCCAGGATGTAAAATGTCATAGTGTATTAAATTTCATATTATTATAAATGACATTCATGATTATATGTTTTAGAAATACAAGAGCTTCACCAGATATAAGATTCATTCATAACACGATATGCATTTATTGTTTTTATCATAATCAAATAGGGGAGATTATCGTGAATAAACATGTGGGTGATATTCCTATTTATATATGATTTGATTATGATATATATATATATATATATATATATATATATATATATATATATATATAAATGAATATGCAAGTATGTTTGCATTAAGAAAAAAGCGTAAAGTTATTTGATAGATAATGTAAAACATATGTACAAGGACTTAGAATGAATTGATCAAATATGTTAGGTTGATCCTATATAAGCAAAACAACTTTGTAAAGTCCTTAAAAAGAAATGATGTACAAGGACTATAAATATAGAAAGATCAAGCATGTTAGGTTGATCTTATAATGTAATAGATAGGCTTGTCTGATCGTCGAGCACTACACCAGAAATCGTAGTCTGCCAGGAGAGTCAAGGATAACTCAAGAGCTATCGAGGCAGAATCGTAGTCTGCAAGATAGTAGATTTCAGAGTTCGTAGACTTCCAGGAGAGACGAGGAAGGATCGTAGTGTGTCGAGTAAAGCTTCATCGTGAGCCAAGTCCGCCGAGGAAGTCATGTTCGTAATCGTAGAGACAAATTTCGCCACGAGCTGACCGAGCATCCGCCAAAGTCGGTCAAGAATCGTAGACTACACTCGGAGTCATGTAGAGTCTACTAATGTCAAAGCTAATTCAAGAATCGTGAGACTCGCACTCGAATCGTAGAAGTCTCTCGATCGTATCAAAGGCAGAAATTGTAGTCGAGCAAGATCAGATGAAGACAACAAGCACAACGACAGAAATCGTAGTATCAAGATCTGATCTCAAAGTCGTAGTGTCTCGCGATAAATGAAGTTGAATCGTAGAGTGCAGAGCTAAGCCCTTAACAGATGTGCTCACAAGGCCACAGTAGAATCGTAGAGCAAACACGATTCTCAACAATTAAGCACTCCCAGAATATCCAAATGAATGAAGCCTCTGGTTGGTAATGCAAAGATACAAGCTCACCTGAAGGAAGCCATAGAGCACTCAACGAATGGCATGCAAGCTAATAGAAGATCTAAGCATCAACTCAATTAGCATCCAGATTGAGTTGAGAAGCCATTCAAGGTAAAGTCTTCCACAAGATGATCATAAGAAGACTTCAGTAGCTGACTAAGGAAAGTCAGCTTATATGCAGTGGCTGTTAAGTAGAAAGATGACAACGATCTTGAAAGTAACCAGGATCGTAGTGTTTGTCAAACAAAGAAGAAACTGATGGAGTATACACAAAGATACTGGACAGCCTCTGAATAACAAGGCTAAAGTGATTAAGCATTGGGTCAGTCCATTGATGATAAGTGAACGGGAGATCACAAGGAGAAAGCGAGCTGGACACGCCACAAATCTGAAGTGTCTTGTTATTCAGAAGGGGCCAGGACAAGAAGTCAAGCCATCAATATCTGAGAACAAATAAGGCAAATGTAAGTATCAAGCATCAAGATAAGAATAGAAGAGGTGTTCCACATTAGAGATCTAATGAACACTCTTCAAGATCGTAATGTTAATTCTACAAGTCAAGAAACAACAGTCAACAAGACACTATAATCAGGTCCAAGAAGATATGCATCAGAATCGTAGAGTTCGAACAACTAAAGATTGAGGCATTGGCAACGGCTCAATCTGAAGATTGATATTCGAATAGAGCTTATTGAGAACATCGATGCAAAAGAACAACCTCTAATCTAGAAATCAGAAGGAAGAAATAAACTTGACTACCTGCCCGAGACATAAAAGTGACATCTCTGATGGGGTAGGTGAAACAAGAGATCGCAAAGTTGTCGAAAAAGTCGGAAAAGGGATGTCATGTCACATCTGCAGCCTACATCAAATAACTCAAGATCTCGTGAGGCAATTCAAATAGCTTCCAACTCTGCTATATTCCAAATCTGGAAGATCGGGAAGGAGTATAAATCAACAAAACCTCAAAGATCAAGAGTCATCGATGATCGCTATGTTGCAGAATCGCTGAGTTGTTGAATGCTATTGTTGACTCTACGAAGTTTCACCAAAAGATCAATGTAATAAGTCTCAAAGGATGTTGAGACTACCAAGGTAGAAGTGAAGAAGCCTCAAGAAGGACTTAAACGAATTAGAGCTTCACTCAACAAAGATGAGAATGCCATCAAGATGGCAAATGCAAGCTAGAGCCGAGAAGACCAAGAAGATAGCATTCAGAAAAGTGGCAGAGTACAAAGAAGTTCAGGAGAGCCACTCTACGAATCACCATGAACCTAAAGCTGAAACTGAACAAGTGCAGAACCATGTCTGCAAAACATTCAAGAAGGGTTCTGGGATTGCTAAGTGCCAAAAGAAGTCTACCAAAAGCTCAGGGACTTAGCAAATCCAGATGGTGATGGTGCACAAACCGACATCGATGAAGATTAATGTAAACGCAGTAAAGATCACCAAGACCAAAGAAGATGTGGTCCAAACTCAAAATAGAATGCAAAGAGGACCACACCAAGCTGTTAAGTACAGAAGATGTTCAGAGCTTAATAACATCTTAGCAAATTTCAAAGACCAACAACATCAACAACTACAACAACAAGAAGTCGGGGTTTGAGGGTCCTCATGCAAGGGACTAAATGAAGATTCCAAGCCTCGGGCTGGCTCAAGAGTTCCTAGGGAACACAGAGAAGTTCCAAGACTGTTGGCCTTGAAGAGTTCTTAGTGAACTAATGTCCCAAGGCTGCTGGCCTTGAAGGAATCTTAGTAATTCAGGGTGCTGCTCTTCCTTAGTGAAAATCCTACTAGTTGAAAGTAGAAGAGTGGATTAGAAACTTGAGTCTCTGAACCACTTAAAACCTTTTGTCTTTTACTTTATGTCATTTACTTTATGTACATCAACTGCTATAACTGTTATGTATGTTTTAACTACTTACCACTGAACTAACTCTACAAACAATGTATGTATGATTATGAATATATTCATAAAGGGGATCTTTTAGATATTTTGTTTTGCTTGAAAAGATTCTTATGTTTGTCATGTGCTAAATTATTAGCAATACAAAATAAACCAGAAAAGAATTTAAAAACAAAAAGGATCTATTCAACCTCTCCCCCCTCCTCCCTTCTAGATCTATTATGCCTACTGGGAACTAACAATATTACATGTTATATTTTTTACTATCTCAAATACGCAAATATATATAAAGCAAGGATCAAGAGCATTCTCCTTAAATAGCATTCCTCCTTAAATAGCACTCATTTATTAAAACTACGTTACTTTTGGAATCTTTTTTAAAAAACAAATGGGGCCGTGAGCGACATTTTTGTAAATAAAAGGAGAGTAAATGGGACCACTCTCTTTTAAAAGACTCCAAAACGACGTAGTTTTAATAAAAGAGTGCTAATTAAAGAGGAATGCTATTTAAAAATCTTCTTCGATCTCATTATATATATATATATATATATATATATATATATATATATTTGAAAATACTTTCATGCCATCGTATTTGGTATTTGGTATTTGGGAGTTAGTATACAGATGAATATGTATGAATACATATTAGTTAATGATGAAATAGCCATCAATTAGAATTTGAAACTGTAAATACTGGCTGGCTAAACTGAAAATCTCTAGCAAATGCAGTAACAGAAGATGTTTCCAACATTGTCAAAGAACTCACAAGAGATCCAATCATCCCCAGGTCCCGCATCTCTAAATAAGTAAACAACCTGCAAAGCATGCAAGATAAGAAACCTGTCAAGCATGAACAAGAAAAACAATAGCACTCCATTATCTCCACACCATCTATATGAAACAGCTACAAAGCTAGATAGTATGCAAGTAGTTCATATTGGGTTTACAACTGAACTGAAATGAGCTCATCATGCTCAGGCCTGCCTCATTTAGAAAAAATGCTTAAAAATTGAGTTTGGCCTCAACTCATCTAAATAATGAAAAAATTTAGGGCTAAACTTGCTACCAGATACCTCACGAACTAGTTTAGAAAAATTAATAAGCTTTAAAATTCAACAAAGATCATAATAAATATAACAAACCTCCCTAGTCTCGGTACTTCTATAGTCTCCATACAGAAACCACCATGGACCAGTTTTTGATAATAATCTAAAAATACAAGGAAAAGCATTTTCAGAGTAAGATATAATTTACTTATAAAAGCAGCGCAGTATCACATAACTTGTTATATTTAATAAGTTACCTTCCACCGATCAAAACTAGTTTAAGATAAGATAAAACCAAGTCTATTTAACTAAAAAGAGAAATAGTCCAGAAGTTGAGGGTTTGAAAAATTTGAGAACACTACAAACTCTAAAGAGATAAGTACCTTCAAATTACAACTAGGGCAAGTTCCAAAAGTATCAAGCAGCACAAGATGTACAATAACATTTCTCAAAGAAGTGGGTATATAGGGATCCTAGTAGCATTATGGCCAAGAGCAATATGTAGAGAGAGGAACTGGAGTGTAGCAAGTGCATGTCAGAAAGGTAGAGGAAAACAAGAAGACCCTTGGCCACTTCACAATACAATAACAGTCAAAGTTTTCATCAGTAAAATGGTAAGATATATGAAGTTGTGCCAGCATCAAACATTATCGTCGTAGATAGTTGCAATAGGTTAATACTATTAATAACAGAAACAGAGTAAAATCATATAAATAATATCAAAATTTAATACTTTGTTTGTTTTTGCTCTGTTTTGCCACCAATTAGTTAATGGAAATAAGAGAAATCTTGTTTTATTCAGCTAAAAGTTGGACAAGTAATCTGCGACACGAAAAAGTTAACTGAAAATCTGAATTGAAAGCAAAAAAATAATTTCTCTTTAGCTGTCTGAAATCAGAAAACACAATGGGAATTATGGAAAAGGAAATCTAAAAGATGGATGTAGCTCAACCTTCCATTACACAACATTTTAACACATACCTTCTTTTTTTCTTTTTTTATACATATATATTAAAAAAAGTATAAATAAATATAATTATGATTCATTAAGATAGCATTCTACAATTTTTGTCGTATCTTTTTCTTTTCCCCAGGATTTGTCAAGCTCTAAACATATCCTTAAGCTTTCATAGTCATTTTCATAGTTAATATAACTTTCTAAGTTATGATTATGTCACATTAACAAAGCAAAAATAGTTTAAGCCAAGTACATAATTATATCATGCTTATTTGTTGTAAAATGCGTGTGATTTTTATTTCCCCTTCCAATTATATATCAACAAATCAATCCATCACCAAAGCTTGTAAATAAAATTCTCTTTCCTTCAATTTTTCTCACCAACAAACCAGAACCATTGCAATTAAAACAACTGAATTTATCTGATTCTTTAAGGATAGAGGAAATATTAGAAAAAATATATATAATAACTAGGTATGAGGAAGAAAAAATAGCATACATTGTTGCATTGAATGTTCAACAACTTGATCATAATCCACTCAATAACAATCACATAAAACCCATTACAAATAAAATCAGCACTTTGCTGAAGGGCAGGGAAAAAATAATTATCACAAACTTATATTCAATCAATAATACCATATCATATCATATCTCCACATTTCAAAAACCAATAATTAATTTTTCAGTGACAACTACAACAAAAACCCAATTGCATTTTTCTCAAAAGACATGAGTTAAATAATATAATTACATATAATTGCATTTTTGCTGAAGGGCAGGGAAAGAAATAAATTATCACAAACTTAGAAACTTAGAAACTTAGAATAATATAATTGCATTTTTGCATTCTCCTGTGGCCAGCGACCAGAAGGACTATACCGATCACATTCATTGTGATTCTGATGTCAATTGTGTTGCTAATTTTGGGTTAAAACTTAGAAACTGAACTCATAAATTACAAATGGAGCTACAGTATCATAAATACAAATCATCAATTGGTCAATACTACAAATACAAATTAATTGGTCAATACTAGAACTGAAAATTCTGACCATATAATCTACATAAATTCTTAAAGTTCAAGCCATTCTACATAGTATAAAAAAATAAAGGGTATATTAACTCACAAAGAGTGCAGACCAAGGGTATATCACCATCCTTTTCTCCTTCTGCATCCTCAATTTGGAAAGTTTGAGTTAATTTTTCTGCCAAACATTCAATTTTGGATGTGTCAATCAATTCATCATTCTTGGAGGTCTGGGCAAAAAATTGCTCCAATACGTCCTTAGCACTCTCCCTGGTCAAAATAGCTTCTTTAGCTCTCCGTTCGGCTTTAACCTGAGCCAAATCTACCACTTTATTCAGTGAAAACGAAGCAATCGTAACCGCGTCAAGGAATTGCTTCCCTAAACTCGAATCTCCTCCATCGCGGTTAGAAC
The DNA here is from genome assembly GCA_020205615.1 of Panax quinquefolius. NCBI lineage: Eukaryota > Viridiplantae > Streptophyta > Magnoliopsida > Apiales > Araliaceae > Panax > Panax quinquefolius. The sequence goes on from CM035155.1 coordinate 26,274,616, forward strand.
AGGGAGGACATCGAAAGGAAGGGAGACGCGGAGAGGCCGGATCACGGAGACGCAATTTGGGGTTTTGGGTTAGGGCAGGTAAAGAGTGAGACGTGATTTGGGTTTTGGCTTTGGGTTATGGCAGACTGTATAGAGCAAGTTCATAACTTTTAATTAAATTAGGGACTCTGTTTCAGAAAGAGTTTGATTTTAACTTATAAAAATAACTAATATTGTAAATTCTATTAAAAAATAATATCGTAAATAAAACTATTATTTCAAAAATTTAAATAGATTTAAATTTAAATCTTAGGATGTCATAAATTAATTAATAAAAAACTGAAATATATATATATATATATATATATATATATATATATATATAACTCTTATATGAAACAAAAAGTAATAATTTACACATTTATGACCTGTTCCACAAAAGAGTCCTAATTATTATAATTTTTTATTATCAATTTATAATATTTTAAATTTTAAATTATTGTAACTTAATATTTTAATTAATAAAACATTTAATATTATAAATAATTTAAAAAGTATTATTAAGAATAAAATTCTTTTTTAAAAAATTAATTGCATTACAATTTGAGTTGTAGGATACCATAAATTAACCAAGAATAAACTCAAACTTAACTCTCTTTGCAGAATAGATGAGTAATTTTTTAGCATTTGTGGTCTATTTCACAGAAGAGCCTTGTCTTTTTAAAAAATATATATATTTCATGGTCAATGTATGAAATTTTAAAATTTAAATTATTATAAATTTATTTATTTCTCTTAAAGAAATAGTCGATATTGTAAGTTACTTATAAAATATTATTCAAACTAAATTTGTTACTGTAAAAAATTAAATATATTTATATTATAATTTATATTCACCATAGATGAGTAATTATTTTTTTAACATTTATGATCTATTCCACAAAAAACCCCGATTTTTTCCCATTTTTTCATGGTCAATGTATGAAATTTTAAAGTTTAAATTATTGAAAATTTATTTGCATTGATTAAAGAAATAGTCGATAATGTAAGTTACTTAAAAGTATTATTAAAAATAAATTTGTTATTGTAAAAAATTAAATGTATTTATATTATAATTTATATTCACCACAATAAATTTTAAAAAAATTATTTAGAACAAAACTGTGACCAATTTTATCTCTCACAAAAAATCTTCGAACAATAATATATAGTGAGCAATAATTCATTCATTAATAGTCTTTTTTCTCATAAATTTTAATCATAAATTGGCGCCAAATATCCTTCTACCAATTCAATTTTGTGAAAGAAAAAATTTTAATTATAAAGGATGTTTTTTTCGCTAATAACTATACTGTCACTACATTTTTTTTCTTCACAATTCCTTCGCTAGAAAACTCCTCACGTGAGGGAATGAATTCCTTCACAAAAATTTTTTCACAACATCCATAATTTCTTGTAGTGTTATTATAATAGAAATAAAATAGAAAACTTTTTATATAAAATAGAAACTTTTTATAATATATATAAAGTTATTTATTTTATTAGAATATAATAAGAATATATTATAATATATATAAAATTTTTGTTTTATTAGAATATTTTATTGCACAGTGATGAATAGTAAAAATCAGATTTTCGCCCGTGTCTGAAATTTGACTATTCATCCGTGACTAAATAGTGCTCTGCCATTCTCCTATAAATAGGTTGCTTAGTTAAGAAATGAAAACCACACCAGAATCAGAGAATTCTTCTTCTATAATATTGTGCGTATTTCTTTCTAGTATAAGAATACTTTGAGTGTAGCTAATAGTGAAATATTTTCTCAAGAATATCTCCGCTATACCTGTCAGATTTAGTCTCCTACTAAGGTAAATGATATTATTTTCTTCATACTCATAAGGGTTGTCATTCTATTCCTTATTAATTTGTGAGAATAATATGTCTACGCAGACTACAGCATGCCTGATGAATAACCCTTCATATTTATTCTTTATTAAATTGTGAAAATGACATGTCTACGCGAATTACCGCATGAAGAGTGAAAATCCATTTGCAATTTCGTATATTCTTTCATACTCGTATAGGATATCATTTCTTTTGTACTCGTTAAGGGATATCGTTTTCTTTCATATTTTTCTCCATTTATGGTATAAAATTATTGTTTGTTTCCATAACCTTATTATTAAATGGTGAAAATCCCTGAAATTAGTAGAATATTCTTGAGTTTTACGCTTCATCTAGTATCGTTTCACTGAAATAATTGTCTGAACTTTCTTATTAAATTTTAGTATTTTCATTCAGGTTACTATTCATGGGGTACTATTTACTCAGGGTACTATTCATTCGGGGTATTATTCACGGGGTACTATTTACGATAAAATTGGTTTCTTTTCTGTCCAAATTTCTTTTGATACATGAATATCATTTTTGAATTTTACTCCACATGCAATTAGTGATCATGTTGACAATTTGGACATTCTTGAACTCTAGATAAATTAAATTATAAATCTCTAATATTTATCCTTGATCTCACTTGATTCATTCTTTATATCATTGTCATCATCAAATGGATTGTTGATTGTTATTATTATGACCAGGAATTGTGTATTGTGTTGCCTAATTTTTAATAGCACTTTACCACGCAAGTATACGCGATCAATTATAATATTCAGCAAGCAAGGATATCGTTCCCACGAGGAAATAGACTAATATTTATCAATTACTAATTCTAATGCAATTAATCCTATTTTAAACTACGAAATTTTGTTTTTGATTTGAAATTTAAACTTAACAAAACTAATGATTAAGAATCAAAATTTCACAAGAATAACTCGCATTTAATAGGTTAAGATTACAACTTCCTTGGTATTTCATTTAAATCATTTCACTTCCCATTTAAAGCAATTAATTAATATGAATCATTATCCAAGAATGATTTATAAAATTCACACACTTTTTCCAAAACACGTGAACAAATCCTCCTAACTCCGATCCTTAAGACACAAAATTACAAGGAACACCCTTCTCAATTAATTCACTATATTCCTATGTGAATCGAGTTAATTAGGGTTTACGCATAAATTCTTTCAAAGGATACAAAAGACACATAGGTATATTCCTATCCTACATGCTAACCATATTAACCCTATTCGGATTATATGAGCGGATGTTATTATATCCGGATCTTAATCTATACTCCATCTTCCAATTTTATATAGATTATCACAATAATTGTTGGCAAACAATTAATCAATAAAGCAAAGATATAATAAACAATTCAATAAAACCAACTTCATTCAATGGGAAGGTTCAATTTAAACTACATACCAAGTTCCGTTGCAATCTTAATGAAAATTTAGTTCATGCTAATAATAAAGAAAAACATCATCCAGATTAATAATCCAAACATCCCGAGATAATTACAAAAGATAAAACTAGAGAAGAAAGAAGAAACTCTGAATTTTCTCCATACTCTCTCTTTGATCTTCACCCTTGCAATTTTCCTTCGTGTTTTTCTTTCGTAGTTCTCTCTGTGAAACCCTTGAAAAATTGAGTGATATGTCTTTTCTAAAGTCTCCTCTATTTGTATTAGTCTCCCTCTCATTCAGATTCCTTTTTGGCTTCAACCACCCACTGGAAGTAGAAAATCTTCCTTTTTGCTGCATTACGAAGCGCCTAAAGGCCAACATTAAGTTATTTCAAGCGCTAGGCTAGCGGCCGATCAGACCACGTAATTACAAAATGCCACTCACTTTCTAATTTTAATGATTTTGACCTTTTTCTTCTCCGAAATGACCAATTTGTCCCTCCAAACTCCACCTACACAAAATAAACACAAAAACAGATAAAAAGATACTAAAAACAATTAAAGATAGCAATAATTAAGTTTAATAATATCGGATTCATAGGTATAAAACCTACTCATCAAATACCCCCAAACTTAACCAATTGTCATTCCTCAAGCAATAAAACACAATCTGCAATAACTAAATATGCAATACATATCTATTCACGTGCCTAAAATTTCAAAGAAAAACAGTAACAAAATCTATTCATCAAGCCTCGGAGAAATCAGATTAAACATGCTAAGACATCATATCAAGACAGATTAATAATTTCCTAATCAATCATCAAATCTTACCTCATATTATTGATATAGTAAGTGTCTTTGAACAACAATGCTAACTAATATAATGCTAAATACAAAACATAATAGATCTCTTTAAAGGCGTCATATAGTGTCAACTCACAAAATTCACGAACAAGCTAGATCCAACTAAAGTCAAACATCCACCAAATTCAAGAGTCCAATCCGGGATACTTATGCTTTACTTATCATTACGGGGGCTTTTTGCTCTTTTCCCGTTTTATTTTTTTTTATTTTTTTATTTTTTTTTTTTTTCCTTTTTAAAAACCATGACTGTGCAATGTCTCATTCCATTAGGCTAACGAGCATACTACCCAATAGCGAGCTTTCAACCAACGACTCCCGCACCATATAAGACCTTAGGGCGCTGGGTGTTAAGACACTCTTCTAGCGTCATTCTGCTCAAGTAACAAAGGCCCCAAACAAAACTAGCCACGATAATTTTTTTCTTTTGAAGCTTATATATCCCAAATTTTTCCCCCAAACTTAAGTTTTGTCTAAATTCACCATCTCCGCCTATTCATGTCTTTCATTCATTCAAACTAGTATTATCCTCAAAAAGTCCACTATGTGTCAATTTAGACTCAATCACCAACATAGTTGTTTTACTTGTCTATCCTTATTATATCGGGTTTCAAACAGGTAATGATTCAAATCATGACAAGAAATCACATCACAGTCTTAACGATTCAGATTATACTTGTCTCTCTCAATTCCATCTCATCATCAATCGCCAAATAGACTTAAACTATCTAACAACCCCAAACATGCAAATATTTGAATTTTTTTTTTTTTTTTAAGAAAGTAGAATGAAAATTACATGAAAAACTACGAAATGAATACTACATGAATGCAAAAACTACTAAACAAATACTACATGAATGCAATGAACTCGAAGAATGCACCCCCCAACTTCACCTGTCTGAATGTCCTCATTGTGTATATAACAAACAAAACATAAGAAATTAGGCATCGAGGACTTCCAAAGATAGACGCCTTATTCCTCGTCAAGATCCTCGCCTTCTTCTTCATCAACCTCATCTTCGGGGGTAGATCAAATTGAGGGTACGCAGACAATGGGGGGAAATTGGTAGGGAGCAAGAATTTGGATTCACGCGGTCAAACATCTCTAGAATCTTTTAGCACTTCTGACAATTCGATACATCTCTGTTTGTCATTTGAGCTAGGCTATCCTCGATTTCTTTCAACCCGGTCAAAACCTCGTTGAACTCTAGTAGCCACCGTGTCAATCCTTCTAGTTTGATTTCTTAATTCTCGTGAATATCTTCAAAAAATTTGGTGGTGGCCCGAACTTCCAAATGCGGGGAGGATTATCGTAATTGTTGAATAGGCTCATTTGCACTCGGGAGGCACGATAATGAACCCTAACCCTCTCTGGTGTGGTATACCACCACCCCATACCTTGTACTTCTTAATAAGCGAGTGGTCAATCGCACTAAGGGAGGTTGTCTAGCTTCTTGACATCCCATTTGACTCAAATGTTGTCGACATAGTCCAAAGTGATCAAAGATGGGTGAGGTAATCCACCGAGGTCCCTCCTCGAATTGCTTTGTCGATTGAATCATGTATAACACGACCCACATCTATCGTTTTCCTTGTGCAATCTGAAAAAAAGCAACGCACCCGTTGATTTATAACATCACTCATATGCCTACACTACGGCATCAACTTGCACAAATAAAGGCATGCCATGCTTTCCCATAATCGCTTAGTGCGGATCAGAGAACAAAACGACTTCTTGTTGATCTGTTAATTTCCATGTTGTTCCGGTACACACAAAGCTTGAATGATCTCATTGTAGTCTAGCTTTCGTTTCTAAATATTGCGTAACCATTATTGGGTATTATGTTCAATCCGTAATAAGCATTTATTGTCCTAAACCGACCTCCACCGATTTTTTCATGACCCCAAATTATGTTACCAACAACATCTTTTGCATTGGCATAGAATTCCTTAACAATTTTAATGACCGATGAATCCGGTTGGGATGCAAAGTTACCCCATCTTCTACTTCCAATCATTTGTAGTAACTCCCCATCTTCTGCCTCTGGCAATAATCCACGCTCAGAATAAGCGCTTTACTAGAAAGCACATTGTAATATCTTTCGGATGCACTAAGACTTACAAATCTCTTTTTGTCATACTTAGTCGAAGTGCTCAAGTCTCGCCTCTTTTGCCTTTTAGTAGCCATGAGTCTTGTGTGTGAATTGCTTGCCCAATAGACGATGTTTAGAGGCTTAGTATGGGCCAATCCTCTTTGTGACAATATATCGAACACTTGGTGTGCACAAATTTTGAACACTATTGGTAGACACTCCCCCAAACTTAATTTTTCACCAAATTTGTTAATAACTAAGCACACTAGTCGTCCAATGAAATACAAGCAACAATGAGAAGTACCCAAATCCACTTGAGCCAACACAATGAAATAACCAACTTCAACTTACTACCTTAGCTACTATCCAAGCAAAACCAAATAATTTGCAATAAAATCTTGTGCACTTACTTGGTTATAGCCGGATATGATGTTCCAATCAAAGTTGTAGGAGCAATTTATTTTGAGGGTTGAGCACTTACTTGATAGATGTGGCTTGAATGTGAGTTGGTGCCCTAATTAGTGATGAAGGATGACCATATGGAGATTAAGTGCCTTGGTTTGGGTAGGAGATTGAGTGTTTGATTAGGCTTATACAAGAAAACGTTGATTCTAGTGGCTAACTTAGAGGAGGGTTGTGATTTGAGTGAGTTTGAATTGGAGTGGGAGAGCAAGAGAGTGTTTGATTTGGGTTTGGATATGTTTTGCCCGATTAGGGCTTATATTTTTTTTTTAAAGATGCGACGTGGCGCTTAGGCTTGAGAATGCTCTTGGCCGGACCGCTTTAGCGCTAGGTAGCAGATATGTTTGAGTACGCATGGGCGCCAGCGCTAGAATTGCCGTATGTCTGTCCGACCGCCAAGCGCTTGGGTCTTTATATGGCTCTTGACTTGGGCGCTGGCGCGCTTGGTTTAACTTTAGGTATGGGCGCTGAGCGCTTGGTGCTCGTCTGGCTACTCGCAGTGGGCGCTAGCGCTGGCTTGTGCTCGCTTGGCTTGCCCTAAGCGCTTGGGCATGTCTTGGGCCTTTGGTTTCTTGTTTGCTTCTTTGTGTGCTCCAACCTACACCCTTTAGCAATTCAATAACACTAAAAATGAGAGAAATGATTAGAAATATGAGAATTTGACAAATGGATATTCTTCTACTTTGGGTAGTCGTAGTGGCCATTAGTCAAACCCACCAAATAAGAATTCATGTTTCCTACCACAAATCAATTAAATATCATGTTAGAGAACATAAGGGTGTAACAAAACCTAAATTATAAAAGTTTAACCACTAAATAAACTAACAAGAAAGCAAATTAAACAAAATAAAAGTAAAAATAGAAAATAACAATAAAAATTCTGGTCGCCTCCCGCTTAACGCTGTTTATAGTCTTCACTGACTTTCTTCTCTCTGTTTCTAATCAAAGCCAGGTTGACCGATGTCCTTTCACGATCAACACAACCCCATAGTAGTGTTTCAATCTCGATCGTTGACTTTGAAATTACGTTTAGCATCCTGGGTCTTCCACCTCCACAAATCAAGTGAGGATAAACTTTTGTAATGATAAATGGCCCCGACCAACGGGATTTCAACTTTCCCGAAACAATTTAAGCCTTGAATTGTATAATAGCACTTTGTTGCCTCTTCAAACTTTCTTTCCGTAATTTTCTCATCATGCCACCTCTTAACCTTTTCTTTATATAACTTCGCGTTCTCGTATGATTGGAGTCTGAATTCATCCATTTGGTTCAATTGTAAGAGGCGCTTCTCTCCCGCAGCATGCATATCAAAGTTTAACTTCCGAATTGCCCAATAAGCACTGTGTTCTAGTTCAACTGGAAGATGGCATGCCTTCCCATATACTAACCTGTACGGAGACATCCCTATCGGGGTTTTGTAAGCTGTACGATATGCCCATAAAGCATCATCCAACTTACTAGCCCAGTCTTTTCGACTAGGGTTCACTATCTTCTCGAGGATTCGCTTCACTTCTCGATTAGATACCTCGGCTTGACCGCTTGTTTGTGGATGGTAAGCAGTAGCTATCTTATGAGTGACTCCGTACTTAGCGAGAATAGCTGAGAACTGCTTATTACAGAAGTGCGTGCCTTCATCACTAATGATTGCACGAGGAGTGCCGAATCTAGAGAAAATAGTCTTCCGAATGAACGTAACCACAACTTTAGCATCATTGGTGGGCGATGCTATAGCTTCTACCCACTTCGAAACGTAGTCCACCGCTAGAAGTATATAGGAGTTGCTAAAAGATGATGGAAATGGTCCCATGAAGTCGATGCCCCAAACATCAAACAATTCGACTTCTAAGATCATGTTTAGAGGCATCTCTTGTCGCTTTGATATATTACCCACTCTTTGGCATCTCGTCACATTTCAATGAAAACACACGGCATCCTTAAAGAGTGTTGGCGGAAGAACCCACATTGAAGCACCTTAGTCGCCGCTTCTTTCTCCCATGAAAATGTCCACCGTAGTTAGATGCATGACATTGGTAGAGAATATTTTCCATTTCAACTTCCTAACACACACCTTCTTACGACTTGATCTCCACATTGTTTAAATAAAACGGTTCATCCCATAAATACTGTTTCACATCATGGAGAAATTTCTTCTTCTGTTGACTTGTTAAATCTGGTGGAAACACCTTACTCACAATGAAATTTACGTAATCTGCATACCATGGAGTATCCATCCTTACTGCAAACAAATTGTTCATCCGGAAAATTCATTGATCATTTGTTGTGTCATCTTTTTTAGTTCTGCATTCTCTAATCGTGATAAATGATCAAGAACTTTGATTATTCTGTTCCTTTTCATTCCGGATCTCCAAGTCAAACTCTTGTAGCAATAATACCCATCTAATTAATCTCGGCCAGATCCTTCTTTGCTATTAAGTACTTAATTGCGAATGATCTGTAAACACGATCACTTTTGTCCCAATCAAATATGATCGAAATTTATCAAATGCATAAACAATCGCTAATAGCTCCTTCTCGGTGAGTGGTATAATTCATTTGGGCATCCGTTAATGTCTTACTAGCATAGTATATAGCATGAAAAATTTTATCTTTTCGTTGGCCAAGAATCGCGCTTAATCGCAAAAGTCAGCAGCATCACACATTAATTCAATGTGATACTCCAATCTGCACTATGATTACAAAAAGTGGTAATAAGTTTTTCTTCAACACATCAAAAGCTTCTAGGCATGCTTGATCAAAGTTGAATGGGACATCCTTCTCAAAAGATTGCAAAGTGGTTTCGTGATTTTGGAGAAGTCTTTTATAAATCGTCTATAAAACCAACGGTGTCCCAAAAAACTTCAATACCCTTTATGAAATAGGTGGTGGCGGTGCTCTCGATGGTTTTGATCTTAGCTCTATCAACTTCAATTCCTTTTGATGACACTCGATGACCCAAGATTATTCCCTCTTGCACCATAAAATGACATTTCTCGGTTTAAAACCAAATTCGTTTCCATACAACTCGTTTGAGCACGAGTGAGATTTTCCAAACAATAATCAAATGAATCCCCAAAACTCAAAAAATCATCCATAAATACCTCAAGATTTTGTTCGACCATATCGGAGAAAATAGCCATCATACACCGATTGAAATGTCGCCACAGATTACATAATCCAAAAGACATTCTGCGAAAAGCAAAGGTACCATATGGGCATGTGAATGTCGTCTTCTCCTGATCCTCAGGTGCAATGGCAATCTGGTTATAACCTGAGTATCCATCCAAAAGACAATAATACTCATGTCCTGCAAGCCTGTCCAACATCTGATCTATGAATGGTAGAGGAAAATGGTCCTTACGAGTGGCATTGTTCAACTTTCTATAATCCATACACACCCGCCAACCCGTAACTGTTCGAGTCGGGATCAATTCATTACGCTCATTTGCAACTACTGTCATTCCCCCTTTCTTTGGCACACAATGAACTGGACTTACCCATGAGCTATCTGAGATAGGGTAGATAATTCCCGCATCCAACCATTTAATGATTTCCTTTTTACAACTTCCTTCATGATGGGATTGAGTCTTCGTTGTTGTTCAATAATCGGTTTTTGCTTCATCTTCCAATAGAATCTTATGCATGCAAATTGATGGGCTTATTCCTTGATATCCGCAAGAGTCCACCCAAGCGGTCTTGAATCGTCAAGTACCCTTAGTAGCTTTTCTTCTTGAACCTTATCAAGTGATGCAGAAATAATAACTGGAAAGGTAGAAGAACCAAGGTAGGCATACCGTAGATGGTTAGGCAATGGCTTAAGTTCCAAGGTGGGCGGTTCTTCTAAAGATGATTTTACCTTTTCATCCTGGCTTCCCCAAAAATCCATAGGTTCAAATTTTTGCAAACTTCAGTGTGAGCTTCTCGTCTTTGAATCTAACATTTGAACCCATTCTAGCACGGTTTGAGTCATCAAATAAATTTTCACTAACCAATGCACTTTCAAGAGGGTCTTCATTCACAAATTCACTAAATACCTCTCAGTAGTTGCTTCTTCAATCGATCAACTCTAAAGCACTCTTCCTCTCCCTTCGGGAATTTCATAGCCTTGAAAACATTAAACGTTACTTCTTCATCTTGGACTCTCATCGTTAACTCTCCTTTTTGTACATCAATTAATGTCCTTCCAGTGGCTAAAAATGGTCTTCCAAGGATAATGGATATGTCTTTATCCTCTTCATAGTCCAACACAATGAAGTCGGCTGGAAATATGAATTTGTCCACCTTCACTAATATGTCTTCCACGATGCCCCTAGGGTATGTCACCGATCTATCTCGGAAATGTGAGAGATATTTGTTGGCTTTGGTGCTGTAATCCTAATCTGCGTGTAGATCGAAAGCGGCATCAAGTTAATACTGCACCCAAATCACACAAACATCTCATTAAAGAATTGGGGTCCAATCATACACTGCAGTATGGTGAAGCTACCCGGATCCTTCAACTTCGGTGGTAACTTTCTTTGCGCGGATTGCGCTACATTCTTCTCATCAACGCTTACAGCTTCAAAATCCCCTAGCTTCCTCTTTCTTGCTAAAATATCTTTCATGAATTTTGCATAGCTAGGCATTTGTTCTAAAGCATCCATGAATGGAATGTTGATTTGCGACTTTTTGAACACTTCTAAAAATTTTGAAAACTGTCTATCTAATTTCTGCTTTTGAAATCTTTGAGGAAACTCAAGACGGGTGGTACGAATTGTTGTTTGCTTATCTTCTTTGTTTTTTTCACAACATTTTCCCCAGTTACTTTCTCTCGAATTTCCACTCTTTTTTCACCATCCTCAGAAATTATTTTCTTTTGTCCGTCTAAATCTGTAGTCAACTCCTTCCCACTTCTGAGTGTAACTGCCTTACAATGTTCATTTCCATCATTCCTTGGATTTTTCTCCGTATCACTAGGTAAAGAACCTGGAGTTCTAGTATTCAAAGCACTAGCTATCTGCCCAATTTGGTTCTCAAGATTCTTTATTGCAGCTGATTGGTTTTTTGTTGTGGCTTCAAACTGAGTTGCCAATCTTGCCAACAATTCTTCCATTTGTGATAGCTTATTAGGTTGATGAGGTTGTGGGTGTTGTTGAGATTGTTGATGTGGCTGAAATCCAGGTGGATATGATTGCCTTGGAGCTTGGGCTTGAACATGTGACTGATTATTACTCCAAGAAAAATTTGAGTTGTTTCTCACTCCTGGATTGTGACTGTTTGGATAATTTCCCTGCTGCCTGTTATAACTGGAAACAAACTGGACTGACTCAGGATTTATTGCACATCGATCACTTGAGTGGCTACCCACATATATTTCACAAATAGTTTCCATTTTCGAATCGGTTGTACCCAAGTGCATCTATCTTCTTTGTAAAGCGTAAACTGAGTCATCACTTGAAATGATAATCTTTGTCATCGCATCCACTTCATAAACCCCCACCGTCCTTGGTCGAGTCGTTTCTTTGTTGGCACATCGATAATTATTAGTTGCCATGGTTTCAAGCAATTGATACCCTCATCACAATTCTTGGCCATAATAGCTCCTCCCGCCGCAAATCTATACTCGATCTTCATCGCTTTGAATAAACCGTTATAAAAAGTTTACACCTGAAGCATTTAGGAATCCCATGGTGTGGACATTTTCTCAATGAGTCTTTAAATCTCTCCATGCTTCATATAGTGATTACGAATCGTCTTTGAACGAAAGAGAAGATATCGTTCAAGAACTTTCTGCTTTTTTTGGTAGGGAAAAACTTTGCAAGAAATTTTTGGGCTAGGTCGTTCCATGTAGTAATCGAGCTTTGGTGGTAGTGAATGGAGCCAACTCTTAGCCTTATCTCCGAGAGTAAATGGAAATTTTTAGCCTTATTGCATCCTCGACATTTATTATACTTGAAAGTATCGCAGATTTCTATAAAGTCGACTATGTGATCGTTCGGATCATCATTTGGTAACCCTCAAACCGATATGAATTTTGAATCATCTCAGATTGTCCCGGTTTTATCTCAAAACTTGTAGCGAGAATGGCGTGCCTCGTAATACTCGATCAATTTCAAAAACTCATGCAAGTAAAGATAATCCATGATGCTTTTTTGCTCTTCTTCACCATAGTATCTTTCTTATCAAGTGCCTCTTTGGTTTCTTTAACCCACTTTACGCAACCTCTCAAACCTTTTGTCGATGTCGTCCTCGTAAGGCAATAAATCTAGCTTCTTCGATCGCGTTTGCATACACTAGTCAAGAACACCGAATAAAACGAGAAAAAAGAAAAGTTTAAATTAAGATTAACGCTATAAAATCAATAATGACAAAATAATAAACTAATTTCCCGGAATTGCATACAAAAAACTTGTTGCCTAATTTTTTATAAAGACTTTACCACGCAAGTATACGCGATCAATTATAATATTCAAGAAAGAGATATCGTTCCCACGAGGAAATAGACTAATATTTATCAATTACTAATTCTAATGCAATTAATCCTATTTTAAACTACGAAATTTTGTTTTTGATTTGAAATTTAAACTTAACAAAACTAATGATTAAGAATCAAAATTTCGGGAAGAATAACTATGATTTAATAGGTTAAGATTACAACTTCCTTGGTATTTCATTTAAATCATTTCACTTCCCATTTAAAGCAATTAATTAATATGAATCATTATCCAAGAATGATTTATAAAATTCACACACTTTTTCCAAAACACGTGAACAAATCCTCCTAACTCCGATCCTTAAGACACAAAATTACAAGGAACACCCTTCTCAATTAATTCACTATATTCCTATGTGAATCAAGTTAATTGTGGTTTACGATAAATTCTTTCAAAGGATACAAAAGACACATAGGTATATTCCTATCCTACATGCTAACCATATTAACCCTATTCAGATTATATGTGAGCAGATGTTATTATATCCGGATCTTAATCTATACTCCATCTTCCAATTTTATATAGATTATCACAATAATTGTTGGCCAAACAATTAATCAATAAGCAAAAGATATAATGAACAATTCAATAAAAACCAACTTCATTCAATGGGAAGGTTCAATTTAAACTACATACCAAATTCCGTTGCAATCTTAATGAAAATTTAGTTCATGCTAATAATAAAGAAAAACATCATCCAGATTAATAATCCAAACATCCCAGATAATTACAAAAGATAAAACTAGAGAAGAGAAGAAGAAACTCTAAATTTTCTCCAATACTCTCTCTTTGATCTTCAGCCCTTGCAATTTTCCTTCGTGTTTTTTCTTCGTAGTTCTCTCTGTGAAACCCTTGAAAAATTGAGTGATACGTCTTTTCTAAAGTCTCCTCCTATTTGTATTAGTCTCCCTCTCATTCAGATTCCTTTTGGCTTGAACCACCCACTTGGAAGTAGAAAATCCTCCTTTTTGCCAGCATATGAAAGCGCTTTCGCTCAACACAAGTTATTTCATTCAAGCGCTGGTAGCGCTGACCAGACCACGTAATTACAAAAATGCCACTCAAATCTAATTTTAATGATTTTTGACCTTTTTCTTCTCCTAAAATGACCAATTTGTCCCTCCACTCCAACCTACACAAAAATAAACACAAAAGCAGATAAAAAGATACTAAAAAACAATTAAAGATAGCAATAATTAAGTTTAATAATATCGGATTCATAGGTATAAAACCTACTCATCATATTGGTATAATTATGACCTTTAATGTTACAGATAAATATTTATGATGAAATTCCTATTTAGCCCGTATGACAGGTATTTGGCATGATCATGACCACTGGTGATGCAAACGATTATCTTTGGCCCGTAGTGCATAGATAATTCATTGATTGGAAATAATTATTGATTGGTGTTATAGGACTAAAATATTGATGATGGACTTTTAAATCATAAAATATAGTAGACATCATGCTCTACTTGACTCTTCTAATGGATTGTTATTTTTGCTGCAGTTGTTGATCTAAAACTTGTTGTCTATCGTATTCTATCAGATTTTTTCCTGTTGAGGACTAAGGATAATTTATTCTATATTATCTTAGTCATAATATTCTTTACTAGGCTAGTTGAGCTCACCCTTTTTTTTCATTGTTCTATTCAGGAAATAAGAATATTGTTGGGACTAGTCGGAAAATTGAGTGACGGTCCGAGTTAGTCACTATAGCAGTCTTTATTATGTTGTAAAATAGTGTGACAATAATTGTAATGAAGACTTAATTTGAGTATGGATATTGTCGTATTATGTACGGTGCAATATTTGTATTCAAACTCACAACTTATGCGTTGTCGTATTTTGCACGACAGTTGTATAAATAAAGTTTAAATTTGAATTATGTACCATGCATTTTGGCGACTCAAAATGGGCTGTGTGGACTTATTTTGGGGGCGTCACAATAGTATACATCGGTGGTTTTAAACAAAAATAAAGATTAATTTTATCTACAAATTTTTAATCCAAACTAATAGGGATTATAATATCTAGTTAGATAATGTATTAAATAGTCCCACATTTCAAGACATTTTATTATCCCACGATTAATAGTCTCAAGTCTAATTATTTTTTTTTTAAAAAATGAGAGATTTGCGATTAATAGTCTAATATCAAATATTATCATTACAAATAAACATAACCTATAGAGTTTAAATAATTTGATCCCATTAGGGTCGAGATCGGGTGGACTCCGTTGAGTTTGGGTGAAATTCTAAGGCCCAGTTACATCATTCTCGAAATTTGAATAACTCTAATTTAGTTAATATTCGGAGGGTGTATTCAATTAAGATTTTTAAAGACTTTTTGTAAGATCCTGAATTTTATGAAATGAAAGTATTCAATTTTTTTTCAATAATTATTTTATTAAGTAAATGGTTAAATTAATAAAAGGTTAAAGTTAAGGGTGATATGTGAAAATTTTACAAAGTAAGCAAGTTGTCATAAAATATTCGGTTGGTCGGGGAATATTCTTTTTGACGGGGAATATCCGTCTGACCTGACAATCATTGGTGGACCCCAAAAATGTAATTCATCATTTATAAGTAAGAAAAGCACGAAATAACTTTTATAAAAATAACGACAAAACTTTTTACAGATTAACTGCTGAAATACCCGTGATAAAAGTACGATAATATGCATGGTTGCACAAGAGTAGCACCAGACGGTATTACAACGATATCTTTGATTATTGATGCTTACGTGAGAAGTCACTCGGTTTTATTCAATTATTACCACGATGAATTGTTGCGTAGTATCTCACATTATTGATTCAATTATTGTCATAATATTTTATATTATTAAATCAATAATTGAGACGACAAAGTTATTCATATTATTATTTTCAATATTGACAATGTCTAGAAAGTTCTGTCGAGGAAAGGGGTTTGGTCACCCAATTGCGCCCCAATAAGGAGAAGTCCTTATCGGAAAGCCCCCTCTTTCCTGGAAATGATCTGGTTGTTAATATTGTGAGTTATAATATTAATGATGAATAAATATTATTAAAAATGTGTTTAGTGAAGCCAAGTGAATTAAGATAAATAAAAGAATTTTTTATGAAGTATTTGTTGTAAATTTGGCTTATTATATGGACCCCCACTTATATATTTTTCAAAATCGTCGGTAGAAAGTTATCTTAGTTTTTGTTTTATAGTAATAAAACAGAAAACTTTTTATATAACACAGAATACTTTAATAAATAGAATAAATTATATTTTATTATGTTACATAGTGTTTGCATAGTAAAATCAAAAAAATTCCGTCGAATCGTCCGTGAACTTCGCCCGTGAACCTTTTCTACTGTGCATCCAAATAGTGTCATGTCATTTTCTTATAAATAGGATGCTTAGTTTAGAAATGAAAATCACACCAGAATCAGAGAATTCTTCTTCTATAATATTAAGCATATTTCTTTTGAGTTTAAGGAAATTTTGAGTGTTGCATATAGTGCAAGTTTTCTTCAAGAATATCTCCGTTATACCAGTCAGAAGTACTCTCTTTTTAAGGTAAGGGGTATTATTTATTTTATATTCATAAGCGATATTATTTTTCGTATTTGTAAGGAATATTATCTTCATTCAATATTCGTAATGAATATTATTTTCGTTCAATATCCGTAAGGGATATTATCTTCGTTCAATATTCGTGAGGAATATTATTTTCATTTAATATTTGTAATGGGTATTATTTATTTCATATTCGTAAGAGATATTATTTTCATATTCATAAGGAATATTATTTTCGTTCAATATTCGTAATGAATATTATTTTCGTTCAATATCCGTAAGGAAATTATCTTAGTTCAATATTCGTGAGGAATATTATTTTCATTCAATATTCGTAAGGGATATTATTTTCATTCAAGAATCGTAAGAAATAATATTTTCTTCCATACTTTGTAGCATGTAAGTAATATTATTTCGTTTCATATTTATAATTCTACACTTATGTTGATAAGTATTGCTTCTATACTCCTTGAAATTAGTAGAATATCATTAAAATTTGCATTTCATCTAGTATCGTTTCACAAAAATATTTTTCTTAACATTCTTGTTAAATTTTAATCTTTTTATGTTGGAGTACTATTCATGAGTACTATTCATGCATACGAGATTATTCATACGTACGACACTATTCATACATATGATACTATTCATACATACGACACTATTCATGAAGTACTATTCACGGGATATTATTCACCCGGGGTACTATTCACTACAAAATTATTTTCGTATTCGTAAGGAATATTATTTTCGTTCAATATTCGTAATGAATATTATTTTCGTTCAATATCCGTAAGGGATATTATCTTCGTTCAATATTCGTGAGGAATATTATTTTCATTTAATATTTGTAATGGGTATTATTTATTTCATATTCGTAAGAGATATTATTTTCGTTCAATATCTGTAAGGATATTATCTTAGTTCAATATTCGTGAGGAATATTATTTTCATTCAATATTCGTAAGGGATATTATTTTCATTCAAGAATCGTAAGAAATAATATTTTCTTCCATACTTTGTAGCATGTAAGTAATATTATTTCGTTTTGTATTTCTAATTCTACACTTATGTTGATAAGTATTGCTTCTATACTCCTTGAAATTAGTAGAATATCATTGAAATTTGCGTTTCATCTAGTATCGTTTCACAAAAATATTTTTTTTAACATACTTGTTAAATTTTAATCTTTTTATGCTGGAATACTATTCATGAGTACTATTCATGCATACGACATTATTCATACGTACGACACTATTCATACATACGATACTATTCATACATACGACACTATTCACAAAGTACTATTCACGGGATACTATTCACTCGGGGTACTATTCACTACAAAATTTGATTTCTTTTCTGTTCAAATTATTTTTGATACATGAATATTATTCTTGAATTTTACTCGACAAAGCAGTTATCATGTTGACAATTTGAACATTTTTAAACTTTGGATAAATTAAAAATCTTTAATATTTATCCTTGATTTCGTTTGATTGATGCTTATATCATTGTCAGCATCCTCATGCTTATATTGTAATGAAAGTCATCTTTGGCCCGTAGTGCATAGATGGACTGTTGATTGGTATGATTATGACCAAGAATTATGTATTGGTATAATCATGACTTGTAATATTACAAATGAAGTCTTCATTAGCCCGTAGTGCAAAGATGGACAGGTGTATGACATGATCATGACCACTAGTGATACTAACGAATATCCTTGGACTGTAGTGCCTGGATAATTCGATGATGTGTTTGGCAGGATCATGACCATTGGTCTTACAGTTGAATGTCTTTGGCCATAGTGCACTGACAGATAATTAATTGGTATGATCATGACCATTAGTTTTATAGTTAAATATCTTTGGCCTGTAGTGTAAAGATAGACAACCGATTGGTATGATCATTGTTATTACATTTGAACGTCTTTAGCCTTTAGGGTAATTAAGGATATTGAGTGAATGTTCTATTTAAGCCTTTGTGGCAAGGAGAAATTGTTGATTTACATGATTATAAACATGAATTGTGAATTTAACTATAATCTTTGGTGGTTCAGGTGAAGATAGATGATTAAAGTTCTCTCTGTCTTGAGTACAATAAAGAACTGTTGATGGGTATTACAGTAATGAAATATTAACAATGGACTTTTAATTTAGAGGAGATAGTAGACATTATGTTCTACTCTACTCTTCTAATGGATTGTTGATTCCGCTGCAATTATGGTTGAAAATTTTTATTATCTACCATATGTTCTAAATATCTGATTTAGTACTGATGAAGGCTATTGATAAATTAATTATCTTAGTCATAATATTCTTTACTGGGCTAGCTGAACTCACCCTTTTGCTTCACAATTTTTTTCAGGTATTAAGTGTAAGACCCCAACTTTTATGAATAAAGATTAAATTTCTCTCGAAATATATTTTTGAATATTATAGTGTGGATATGATATAATGTTATAGTTGTGGGTAATATTTATAAATTTTGCAAAGTAAGCAAGTGGTTATATAATATTCGATTGGTCGGGGAATATTCATTTTAACAGGGAATATTCGTTCGACGGCACAATCATTAGTTGACCCTACAACGGAAGGATTGTCAGTAGTTAAAAACGTCGTAATTATCTTTTATAAAAATAACGACGAAAGTTTTACCGTTAAACCGTTGAACTACCCAGTAAAAAAAGTACGATGTCTGCGTGGTTGCATAGTAGTAGCACACGGTATTGATTATTGATGCTTACGTGAGAATTCACTCAGTTATACTCAATTATTGCTACAGTAATTGTTGAATTATATCTCTCATATTATTGATTCAACTATTGTCACAAAGATCATCATCGCATAATATTTTATATTATTAAATCAATAATTGAGATGACAAAGTTATTCATATTATTATTTGCAATATTGACAATGTCTAGAAGTTCTATCAAGGGGAGGTTTGATCACCTAATTGCGCGCCAATAAGGAGAAATCCTTATCGGAAAGCCCCCTCCTTCCTGGGAAGGACCTGGTTGTTAAATATTATGAGTTACAATATTAATGATGAATAAGTTCGTGTTGATTAAAGATGAAATTTATAGTTCCATTGTGTTGGGATTATTAGTGTTAGTAGAAATCAACATTTATTTTGATAATAATTGATGTCTGGAAGTTATACTGACCAATCGGGTAATTAATCGGATAAATGAGTAATTAATTGCTATTAATTCACATGCTTATAACTATTTGTTCACATGTGTGTACTATTGATTCACATTCATGTACTATTAGGGGAGGTGGTGCAAGATTGATAATACTTGCATGACTAAGTTAAAAATGGAGGTATAGATGGAGGTACTATACTGTAATTTGTATTTTCACATGTATAGAACTATTGATTCTCATGATTGAACTATTAATTCACATGATGTACTATTAGAGGAGGTCTTGCAAGTTTGATAATACTTGCATGACTAAATTAAAAATGAAGGAAAAGATAAAGGTATTATACTGTAATATTTCGAGCCCCAAAACGTGCAATTATCGAAACTATATTTTCCTATAAATAGAAGCTCATTATTCCTTCATTCTCACCAATTCACTAAGTCTCACAAGAGCAATTATAGAGAGAGAAGCTATAGAGAGAGAATCTATAGAGAGAAAGAAGAAGAGAAGTCTGTTACCTCACTATTTCAGTATCCAATCTTCTTCTGAGATAAGAGATATTATTTTTGTTCAGTATTCATAAGGAATAATATTTTCTTCCATACTCTGTAGTATGTGAGTAATATTATTTTGTCTCGTATTCCTGATTATACCCTCATTCTGTTAAAGTATTGCTTCTATACTCCGTGAAATTAGTAGAATATTGTAGACACTCGAAATTTTTTCTTTTCCTGTTACTAACTATGCAGGAAGGCAAAAGCGTCTTTTTCACTCTAGAGATAACCCTGGAGGACCACAACATCAATTCCAAACTCAGAGATAACCCTGAGGATATTCAGAGTCAGCAGCATGACAGTCTCAGAGATAACCCTGGGAAAAACCCGCTACAACTGTGCGAAAACCGGAGATAACCCCGGGAGGGGTAAAATGGTCATTTTGCTGACTCAACTTCCCTTCAAGTCAAATACACTCATTTCAACTCAAATCTCTTCAAAAGAAGTCCCAAAAGAACCATATCTTAACTTCGGAGCGCGAACTACGCAAAACAGCTTACCGAATTGCATGACGGAGACCCAGGAATGCTATTTCGGTCATGGACCCATCTTCCTGGAATCAAAAAGGGCAAATCCCATGTCATTGTGTAACTCTCGATAAAAGCAGTCTAAAGAAGGTCTTATATACCTCGTTCGGATGCTCGGATTGAAGTTCTGCAAGTTCGAGCGGACATTACGATTACACGAGTGTACGTCTTGAGATAACGGGACCCATGAAGCTCGGGGACACCTCGACCAAATGCATAAGTATAATCAGGATTACCGCAGTACACTGCGCAGATACACTGCGGCCATCAGTCTATAAATATAGACCTTGGGGTTGACCCTTTCGAGGAGAGAGAGAGAGAAAAGCGAGGAAGCCCTATACATTTACTCTGTACACACCTATATTGAGTGTTTCCTCGGTTTAAACATCATTAGCTCACATATAGCTATACTTTTATCCCATGGGACTGAGTGTTTATCCACATAGAGTCATAGAAGTTTACATTGGCAGCCCACTGTAAGCCTTCTAACATTTTATAAAGTCTTTCTTTTCATACTAACACACACTGTTATACACATTGAGAGTCGCGTTGTGTGTATATGCATTTTTCGTCCGTGGCTTTCATTTACATGCAGATATATATACTTATATATATATATATATATATGTATATAGTTTTATATGGACTAACATTATCGAGTTATGCCTCGATTGAGCCTAGACTTATGTCTGGAGTGTTTACTTGTTTTTCTATATATATATATATATATACTTATATATATGAACTGTTGTCAGACTTTGTCTGATGAGCCTGAATTTTACATCCGGAGCGTTTACTTGCTTTTATATATAATATACTTATATATATAATTATTTTCAGACATATCTGATGAGCCTGGATTTTATATCCGGTGCATTTACTGCTTATATATATATATATATATATATATTTACATTCCTGTCAGGCCTGGAGTTCACTTCGTGGCCTTTTACAGCTTTCTTTACATTTTGTCCTGTCTGGAGTTTGCTTCGTGGCAGTTGATCGCTTTTACAGCTTTATTTACATTTCCGATCCCCCATGGAGTTGATTCGTGGTGGTTGATCATGTACAGTATATATATATTCTGACTTTTATATATATATAATCGCTATCGCTTTCCATATAAACTGCAGATATCATGTGAGCCTAGGAATTATGTGATCACAGATTCATCTCATCAATCTAGATTCGATTCTCATGATGGACATTTTTCAAATAAATGGCGACTTGTTCATTATTCTGATGTCTAATTTCCTTGGATGGTTGTCATGCCCACGAGGAGTTTTATTGTCTGCAGATATTATTTTCTCGAAGATGTTTCGCATTTTCAAAAATAAAAGCAAATAAGCCGAACATTTAATAATAAAATGGAAGTATCAAAGGCCTCAATTACTATTGAGCACAGGGTTTGAAAAACCTCTTTTTACAAAACTTCATTGCTATATATGGTTAGAACTGAATTTCTCTATAAATTCAAACCCTTTGTATATAGGTGCGAATGAGGCATAACACTACTTCCAAATAATTACACATTGATCCACACACACACACACATATTCATATAACAGTTTCTTAAAAAGTGGCGGTCACCATGGCAACACGGATGTCGGAGGGTGCCTAACACATTCCCTCCGCATAATCAAGCCCCCGAACTCAAATTAATCTCGATTTCATAAACCCGTTTAGCAGTGTTATATCATTGGGTCAATGTGCAAACCTTTTCGGTTGCGTTGGTGCAACTAGTTAAATACACCAACTGGCGACTCTTAAAGTCAAATCGTTGATATTATACATATCGGACCTTTTTCACTTATTTTTTTCAAACAAATCTCACATTAACATGAGAACACTAAAGAACAAGTAACGAAAAGGGACACTAAAAAATCCCGACGTCGACAAATATCCTTGAAATTTACGCTTCATCTAGTATCATTTCACAAGGATATTTTCTACACATTCTTTATTAAATTTTAAGCTTTTCATGCCGGAGTACTGTCCATGAGTACTATTCATTTATACGGTACTATTCACAAAGTACTATTCATAAATTACTATTCATGAAGTACTATTCATAAGTACTATTCATAAAGTACTATTCACGGGGTACTATTCCTAAAGTACTATTTACGGGGTACTATTTACCCGGGTACTATTCACCCTGAGTACTATTCATGACAAAAATTGATTTCTTTTCGGTCCAAATCATTTTTGATACAATATCATTCTTGAATTTTACTCCACAAAGTAGTATCATGTTGGCAATTTGAACATTATTGAATTCTGGATAAATTAAATTATTAAAGTCTTTCAAATTTATCCTTGAACTTGTTTTATTGAATTCTTATATCATTGTCATCATCTTCATGCTTATATTGTGATGAAAGTCATTTTTGGCTTACTTGCATAGATGAACTGTTGATTGGTATGATTATAACCAGGGATCATTCGGTATAATCATGACCCGTAATGTTACAAATGATGTGGTAAAAGTCCTCATTAGCATGTAGTTCATTGATGGACAGTTGTTGGTATGATTATGACCAGGGATTATTCGATCAAAAATGGCACCTGATCGATACCAAATGACTAAAGTCAAAAATTAAAGTATTGAATATTTCCGAGAATATGCCCAAAGGTGGAGACATCTAGCAGCACAAGTTATTCCATCAATGACAGAAGTTGAGATGGTAATGACGTTTATTGATATCCAAGAGGCTCCGTACTACGAGAGGATCCTAGCAGGCATAGGAAAGCCGTTCTCAGAAATGATCAAACACGGTGAAATGGATGAGATGGGTTTGAAGCGAAGAGATTAAAGACTTCACGCGCTTGAAGCGATCGCAAAGCATATCTCTGATGGCAAGTGTATGCGAAGCGATCCCAAGGTATACGATAAAGGCAATGAAGATGTATCCCTTGTTGTACAGGGGCAAGTTAAGAGACCAACCTACAGTCCGCCCATTCAGAAAATACAAAACAATCTGCCATCTCAACAACAGGCTGAATTCAACCAATACGCAGATAGGAAAAGAAAATTCAAAAGAACGGAAAATTGGGTGTTCACTCCACTAGGCGATTCCCTTGAACATGTATTGGCGATATTAATGGATCACAAGAAAATTACCAAACTGGCTCCACCTCTAGAACCAGGGAGCAAAAGATATAATCCAAGCCAAAGATGTTCTTACCACTCAGGGTCTCCAGGACACGATACAGAAGATTGTTGGTCCTTAAAGCATAAAATTCAAAATCTGATCGAAAGTGGCAGTATTGTGGTCCAACAACTTTGATCAACAAAATGTCAACACCAACCTTCCATTCTTGACATGATCTGAAAAAGTAAACATGATTGATCGGGTCAGAAATTACCGAAATGTATCCAATTCGTAAGTTCATACGAAGGATAGAGGACTACCCCCAAAGGCACAAAACAAATGTCCTAAAGTGGGAAAACTCGGAGGAAGGTATCATAATAATGCAAAAATTAGAGACGATTCAGAACTAAGTAAACCTGCTAGCTAAGCTGATAGTGCGCCAACATCAGGATACGAGGCATTTCTTCACTCAACTATCAGAAGGCCAAGAAAAGGGGGATGATAAAATTGCTAGCAGACCTCGCCAACGAAAAAATTGCTTGGGAGAATGCGAACTCTCAAAAAAAAAGATCAAACAACCTCCACAAGAGTCCGAAAATTCACCCCTCTAAGCAAATCCAATGAAGAAATGCTACAATTTCTGATAAGTGAATGAAGGATTACTGAGTTGCTGCCTCCTGTAAATCCCAAGATAAAGAGCTATGATTCCGCCAAGATATGTCTCTACCATTCTAACTCACTTGGACATACGACTGAGGAATGTTGGGCTTTGCGACATAAAATCCAGGATCTCATTGAAAATGGAGAGCTGGAGATAGAAATTCCCATGACCAAAAAAGGCGAAAAAGCAATAAAAAGCTTAAGATGTCCACTCGAGACAAGCATTGCAAATGAGGTGAAGGCTATGAGCGATAATCTTGGTAGAACACAAGATGGAGTGATCCTAATGCAGGAAATGATAGAGGAGACAAGGGAATCCCCAAAAGAGATTCCTCCGCCAACATCCAACATCTTGTGGTCTAAAGATGACAACCACATTCCAAATCTTATAACCTTGGATGATGCGGAGGAAATACTGATCCTTTCCAAGGAAGAAAAAACAAAAAAGGAAAGTTCCTTGCAAGAAATGTGACAACTGTTTGAGGGAGATTTCATGGTCGAATCCTCTCAAGCCCATGAAAAGCGTGAGGGAACAGATGAAGGAAAAGGTGGTGAGGTTATCGGGGAAACCAACCCATCAAAGAATTAAGATTTCATACCTTTTGCGATGGGGTCCAGCTTAAGCATCCCTGAAGAATGTATTAAACCAGGAAGCTATCAAGTTATGGCCATAAGTGAAGACATTCAAAACCAAGAAGTAATCTTTATCGCGAGCCTTGAAGGCAACACAACCTCTGACAACTGGATTATTATGCCTCAACTAGCCAAAAAGATGTAGATCCAGGGGATAAAGTTGCGAGTTCCAGAAGATGTTGGGACGGTATCACTTCCTTCGCAGTATGCTTTTTATTTTCCATGCATGTATAGAAAAAAAAACAAAACAAAAAAAAAACAAAAAAACAAAAAAACAAAACAAAAAGAAAAAAAATCAAAAAATCAAAAAATCAAAAATCAAGTCATTCAGGTTTCAGCTCATATGGGCGAACTACGGTGACCTGATCTCCGTGATACCCGGGGGTACGAAGGCAACCATATTCTATATGGCTCGGTCGCAATAAACAAAAAATAACAAAAATATTTCTACCCTTTCTCTACAAAAACAAAAACCACAAAAATACTTCTACACCCTTCTTCATCAATAAAGCTTCTACACCCATCTGCCTTTCACATTCAACGTTGAACCTATTACACCAGGCCTGAACTACGAAAGACCTGATCTCCCCTCTTCAATGGGAGTACGTAGGCATCTATTTATGGTACGGTCAAATCAAACAAAAACCCAAAAAACCCAAACCAAACACTTCTCAAATAAACGCTTCTCAAACAAACACTTGTCAAGCCGTTTATCTTATCAAGTAGGAACTACACAGACCTGATCTCCCACACTCGTGGGAGTATGTAGGCAACCACCAGTGGTGCGGTCTGACCCTCAACAAAAACGTCCAAATCCAAACGTCGATCCCAAGAATGACCCTCCAAGTCAGCGACCTATGTGGAGAAGACCCAACAACACTGCAATGTCATTCCATAAAATCTGGCACAAATCCCAAAAAAGAAGAAACATCGATATGCCAAGACAACCAGCAGCGAGGTCCTTCAAAGATTGGACACCTTTAATCACAAGTCTTCATCAAATCAAAAGAAAATCAAGACCGATTGCAATAACAAGTCAAGGATAATGATTGAAGGCATCAAAACCCAGGTCCTATACTTGTTCACCATCTGGTATAGAGGAAAAAGTCTCTTGCAATCTCAGTATTTTATTAGCCCATCTGTCAAAGCGACTATCCCAGACAACAAGCAAGGTTGGGGCAATTTCAAAATCGACGACAACCCGATATTGCGACCACTACAACAAGACTTGGGCAATCTTAGAAACAGCAACAACTCAACACTGGGGCATTTATCAAACATTCTAAAGAGGAAAATGCCCAAATCAACACCATCAGCATGGTCCATCATCATCAAAGCTTCCATCACATCAGCTCACTAGCGATTTAGATATTACTCACTTACGACTTCATCAACAAAGAGAGTTTTTTGTATGAATCCCCGACATCAGTATGCGAAAGGACTGGGGCATTTTCTGATTCCAGAAAAGTGAAGGATTTTAAGGCGGGATCAGGCCTCTCATCAAAAGAAGGAAAACTCCTGAAAAGAATCATGGCTACATTAGCTTGCCCCTACAAACGAAAGGGAAAATTCTCAAGAAAGTTCTTAACTTAAGAGCAGAAGCCCAATAACAAAGGGTTTGGCAAATGAAATTTACACCATCAAACATGTTAATTTGCGCTAAATCCTCATAAGTTGAGGCCTCTACACTAAAGTTCAAAGTTCAACGACGGAAAGTACAAACTACACCCCGAGGATTTCAAGTTCACTCCAGATCATCAGTTCAGCCGGGTTGCGAATCAAATGTTCAAGGAAATGGGGCACAAGCACTTCAACAAATGAAAAGGAAACTACAAATCACCTCAAAAAGGGTGAAGTATTACATTAACGTACATCTCTATCCAAACAGAACATCGGTGAGAATCTAGCAAAGCAAACCTTTAAATATTACTTCAGTGAAGGTATCGGGAGATCCGGTATTCAAAACCATTGGCATCAATTAAGCTCACCATCAAGATAGTTCAGCGATGAAAGCTTTGTATACCGCCATTTGAGTAGAAACCGAAACAGTTGGGCGACATCAGCATATTCAACTACCAGCAGGGTAGGATCTGTTCTCAAACTACCATCAGGGTAGGCACCATTGTAAACTACCAGCGTATGCATCGGCGACATCTCCATTTCTCTTCATCAAACAAGCATTAGTGACATCGATAAAAAGCCAAACAGTTGTAGTCAACACCAGCATAGGCATCAACAATCCCTGGTAAAGGTAAAGCGATTTGCGAAAATATTTTAAACATGCATCATAACATTCATTACATTGCGATTTGCGATATGCGATATGCGATATGCGAAATGCGATGTGCGAGTTGCGAAGCGATTTGTGAAAACATTTTAACATTCATCATCACATTCACTACATTTTTCATCATTAAAAATACCTTGTCATATTTCAAGTGTCTACTAATCTTTATCATGTCCATTCCATTGCATTGTATGAACATGATAAAGAGGGGCATCTGTAGACACTAGAAATTTTTTCTTTTTCTGTTACTAACTATGCAGGAGGGCAAAATCATCTTTTTCACTCTAGAGATAACCCTGGAGGACCAAAACATCAATTCCAAACTCAGAGATAACCCTGAAGATATTCAGTCAGTCAATAAGATGACATCCTCGAGATAACCACGAGAAAAACCCGTAACATAACTGTATGAAAAAATCGGAGATAACCCCGGGAGGGGCAAAATGGTCAATTTGCCAACTCAACTTCACTTCAAGTCAAATACACTCATTTTAACTCAAATATCTTCAAAAGAAGTCCCACAAGAACCATATCTTAACTTTGGAGCGCGAACTACACAAAATAACTTACCGAATTGCCTAACGGAGACTCAAGAATGCTATTTCGGTCATGGACCCATCTTCCTGGAATCAAAAAGGGCAAATCCCATGTCATTGCGTAACTCTCAACAAAATTAGTCTGAAGAAGGTCTTATATACCTCGTTCGGATTTTCGAATTGAAGTTCTACAAGTTCGAGCGAATATTACAGTACACGAGTGCACGTACTTCGAGATGATGGGACCTGCGAAGCCCGGGGACACCTCGACCAGCCGCAGGTATAACTGCGGCTGCCGCAAGTACACCTGCGGCCATCAGTCTATAAATATAGACCTTGGGGTCAGCCATTTGGAGGAGAGAAGAGAGAGAAAAGGTGAGGAAACCCTGTCCAGTTTACTCTTTACACACCCATATTGAGTGTTTCCTCAGTTTAAACATTGTTAGTTCACATATAGCTATACTTTTATCCGGCGAGATCTGAGTATTTATCCATATAGATTCATAGAAGTCTACATTGGCAGCCCACTGTAAGCCTTCTTACATTCTATAAAGCCTTTCTTTTCATATTAGCACACAATGTTAAACACATTGAGAGCCGCATTGTGTGCGTATGCCCGGACTTCGGTCCGTGGCTTTCATTTATGTCTGTATATATAAACTTATATATATATATATATGTATATATTTTTATACGGACTAACATTATCGAGTTATGCCTCGATTGAGCCTGAACTTATATGCCCTGGGCGTTTACTTTGCTTTATATATATATATATATATATATATATATATATATATATATATATATGAATCGTTATCGACTCATCGATGAGCACAGATTTTACATCCGGAGCGTTTACTTGGTTTTATATATATATATATATATATATATACTTATATATATAATTGTTGTCAGACATATCTGATGAGCCTAGATTTTATATTTGGTGCGTTTAATTGCTTATATATACATTCCTGTCAGGCCTGGAGTTCACTTTGTGGCCTTTTACAGCTTTCTTTACATTTAAATCTCGCACAGTTTACTTTGTGGCGATTGATAAACTTTTGACTTTATTTATTTATTTCTGCTCTTGCACGAGTTTACTTAAATGGCGATTGATCACTTTTACGACTTTATTTACATTTTCGATCCCCATGGAGTCGCTTCAGTAGTGGTTGATCATATGCAGATATATATATTTACAACTTTTATATATATAGCGCTTCTTGCTTTCCATATAAACTGCAGATTATCATGTGAGCCTAGGAATCATGTGATTACTGATTGAGTTCTTCAATCTAGATTCGCTCCTATGATGGACATTTTTTATCCGTAAGCAGCTTGTACATTATTTACAGTGTCTGAATTTCCTTGGATGGTTGTCATCCCCATGAGGAGTTTGGCGCTGCTGTATATTATTTTCTCGAAGATGCTTCGCATTTTCGAAAATAAAAGCAAACAAGCCGAACATTTAATAATAAAATGGAAGTATCAAAGGCCTCAATTACTATTGAGCATAGGGTTTAAAAAACCTCTTTTTATAAAACTTCATTGCTATATCTGGTTAAAACTGAATTTTTCTATAAATTCAAACCCTTTGTATATAGGTGCGAACGAGGCATAACACTACTTCCAAATAATTGCACATTGATCCACACACACACACACACACACACACACACACACACATTCATAGAACAGTTTCTTAAAAAGTGGCGGTCACCGTGGCAACACGGATGTCAGGGTGTGACTAACACCTTCTCTCCGCATAATCAAGCCCCCGAACGCAAATGAATCTCGGTTTCACAGAACCGTTTAGCAGTGTTATATCATTGGGTCAATGTGCAAACCTTTTTGGTTGCGTTGGTGCAACCAGTTAAATACATCAACTGGCGACTCTTAAAGTCAAATCATCGACATTATGCATGTCGGACCTTTTTCACTTGTTTTTTTCAAAGAGATCTCACATTAACATGAGAACACCAAAGAACAAGTAACGAAAAGGGACACTAAAAAATCCTAACGTCGACAAATATCCTTGAAATTTGCGCTTCATCTAGTATCGTTTCACAAGGATATTTTTTACACATTCTTTATTAAATTTTAAGCTTTTCATGCCGGAGTATTGTCCATGAGTACTATTCATTTATATGATACTATTCACAAAAATATTATTCACGAGTACTATTTATAAAGTACTATTTATAAATTACTATTCATAAAGTACTATTCACGGGGTATTATTCTTGAAATACTATTCACGGGGTACTATTTACCCGAGTACTATTCACCCCGAGTACTATTCATGACAAAAATTAATTTTTTTTCGGTCCAAATCATTTTTGATACAATATCATTCTTGAATTTTACTCCACAAAGCAGTATCATGTTGGCAATTTGAACATTATTGAATTTTGAATAAATTAAATTATTAAAGTCTTTAAAATTTATCCTTGAACTTGTTTTATTGAATTCTTATATCATTGTCATCATCTTCATGCTTATATTGTGATGAAAGTCATCTTTGGCTTACATGCATAGATGAACTATTGATTGGTATGATTATGACCAGGATCATTCGGTATAATCATGACCCGTAATATTACAAATGATGTGGTAAAGTCCTCATTGGCATGTAGTTCATTAATGGACAGTTGTTGGTATGATTATGACCAGGGATTATTCGGTATAGTCATGACCATTGATGATTACATGAATATCCTTGGCCATGGTGCAGGGATGATTCGATGATGTGGTTTATTTATTAAGCTGAGTCTCAGCGATAAAGTTGATGAAAAACTTTTTAAATCATAGAAGATAGTAGATATCATGCTCTTCTTGACTCTTCTAATGGATTATTTGTTTTCTGCAGTTAAACTTGATGTTTATTATATATTATCAGTTTAACACTGTTGAAGGCTAATGATAATTTATTCTGCATTATCTTAGTCATAATATTTCTTACTGGGCTAGTTAAGCTCACCCTTTTTCTTTCATTGCTCTCTTCAGGAAATGAGAACTTAGCCAGAACTAGTCGGGGAACGCAGTGACGGTCTAGATGTTTGCATTAGTAGTCCTCAGTATCCTGTGAAATAGTGTGATAATAAATGAGGACTTATTTTGAGTTTGAATACTGTCTAGAAGACAATATTTATATTAAAACTCATAATTCATGTTGTATAATTAAGTTTGTATTTGTATTCAGTACCATGTATTTGGCGACCCAAGATGGGTGATGTATACCTATTTTGGGGGCGTCACATTAAGAGTATAGTTGGGTCGAGCGTGAATAACAGGAGAATAGTGTGATGGTCCGAGACTGTGGAAGTTTCTCAATACATTATAAAATTGCATGACATATAATATATAATTGTATTAAGGACCTAAGATGGGTGTGTTGTATATTATACGTCACTTAATAATTGATTTTGGTGAACAACAATAGGGTGATGAGAACCCAACTTTGAAAATGTCAAAATGCACTCCATTAGAATGATGAGAATAAAAATCTTCTCGTTCTCCTTTGGATATTTAAAATATTTGTTGTTGTATTTTATAGGGCATTGTAATAATTTGAGTATAAATATTGTCGTATTATATACGCTACAATATTTGTATTGAAACTCACAGCTTGTGTGTTGTCGTATTTTGCACGACAGTTCAACAGTTGTATAAATGAAGTTTGTATT
The DNA here is from genome assembly GCA_020205615.1 of Panax quinquefolius. NCBI lineage: Eukaryota > Viridiplantae > Streptophyta > Magnoliopsida > Apiales > Araliaceae > Panax > Panax quinquefolius. The sequence goes on from CM035155.1 coordinate 26,306,485, forward strand.
TGAATTCTGTAGTGTGTTATCTGGTGACTCAGAATGGGTCGTGTGGACCTATTTTGGGGGCATCACACTTTTAAAGACTTTTAAAGTTTAGTTGTATTCAATCAAGATATTTAAAGAGTTTATAAAAGTTTACTGGTATTCAATTACAACTTTTGTAATGTCTTCAAAAGTTATGTGGTATTGAATTGAGACTTTTACAAAGTCTATAAAAGTATTTTTTTGGTATTCAAAAAGTCATAGATTTTTTAATTTCTATCAAATGGTGGAGTTTGACAGACTTTAGAAGAAGAGATACTCATATCCAAAGTCTGATCTCATCTCTAAAGACTTTCAAAAACGTCTAAATATTTGAGAAAGGGAGAAGATGAACAAAGGAAAAAGAGAAAGAGATAGAGAAGATCAAACAAAGAAGAGAAAACAAAATTTATATATATATATATATATATATATATATATGTATTTCACTTTTTCACTTTCTCTCTCTACCTCAGTCCCTTCAAAATATAAACCCCAAAAGGAAATAGAGTTATTATAGCAGGTGAGGAAGGGTTAAAAATGGGTAGCGTTAAGGGTTCCAAATAGAACCAATTGTATAAATAGAGATAACAAATATTTTAATATCATTTTATACTTCTTCTCTCCCATAAAAAAAATCTCATTTATTATATTTATAAATATTAAGAGGTATTTTGATTTATGTTTATTTTTAAAATTAATAAATTTGTTAATTTTATTATTTTTTGAAAATTATAAATTGTTAGTTTAGTAATAATGACTTAATAGGAAAATGACAATGAACAATTTTAAAATTAAAATTGTTATTTTATATTATTGTTAGTAGAAAATTATTTTTTTTATGAAATATGACATTTTCTTGTAATAGATGGGTATGATATAATAATTCAACTTCAACAATGCCTTTTATTTCAAATTAGGTTGTTACATGGTCAAAATATTTTAATATTATTTAATATCGTACTCATTTCATCCAAAATATAATATCTTTGTTGACTTTTTAACAATTAATATAAGATATATTATAAATATACAAAAGTCTATCAAAATTTTGGTAAAAATCTATAAAAATCTGTCAGTTATTTCATGGAGTCTTTAAAAGTAATTTTAAATGTCTTTAAAAATCATTGAAATTCACAAACTCTACAAAAGTCTGTCACATAAAAAAAGTGTTTAAAAGTCTTTATTGAATTAGTGTTTTAAAATAGAAGATCAAGTTTAATTATTTTTTTTAAAGTCAATTTGAGATACTTTTAAATTTAAATATGATATTATTCATTTAACTTTGATCACAATTAATAAATTTTAACTAGTTTATAATAAAATTCATTTGTCAAAAAATAGTTATCTTCAAAAGAACACTTCCAACTAATTTATAATAGAAAATTTTTATAAATACATCTTTTTAGATTTTATAATTGGAAAGTCTTTTCTTTTATAACTTGAGCATAATTTTATTTTCTACCATATCATAGACTCCTCCCGCTCCAAATCATAAGATTATTATTGACATTTGAAAATTATTTAAAATTTAGTGAGACATATTTAAATTCAAAATTGAGATGATTCACCAAAATTATAAAATAATAAATTCAACAATGAGTAGTAATTTTAGATAGCTTATAGTTTTCATTGATTTAAATTAAAAAAACTACTTCACTTTTGAGTTTGAAAATATCTTGTGATACTTCAAAAGGTCAATGATGATCTTTTAATTTGGAACGGATGGAATATTTTTTTATAGAAAAAATTCTAAATACGTATAAAATTTGCTCTATACGGTTTAAAAGAATCAATAGTTTATTTGTTCTTAAGATTAATGCATGTTTTATTATTACCCCAAAAAAAGGGAATAGAATTGAAAAAATTAATAGTTATAAGGTGTTCTTTTGCTAGTTTAAAATATCAGGATCAAAAAAAAAAGTTACTCTCTCAGTTTGTAATACTACAATCCCATATCGAAAGATATGAAAAGAATTAATCTTTGTGTAAGAAATTAAGTTGATATCAATAGTACATTCAAGTCATAACCTTTTAGGTGAGCCTGTGGTGTGTTAAGATGACCCAAGAAGATATTATTAGGCCAGTGGTTTAAAGCCTTATTTGGATGAATTTGATTCGATTCGGACTTGAGATTTGACCTGAAATTTGTTCCGTACTCGGGATTTTGTGACGCCCCCAAAATAGGTTCAATCCACCCAACCCATTTTTAGTCACCAAATACATAGTACAGAAAACAACTATAACTTTATTTATACAATTGTCGTACAAAATACGATAACACAAATACTGTGAGTTTAAATACAAATATTATCTTCTAGACAATATACACACTCAAATAAGTCATCATTACACTTATTGATACACTATTTTACAAAATAGTGAGGACTACTATAACACCATCTCGGACCTTCACTCCGTTACCCGACTAGTCCCGGCTACGTTCTCATTTCCTGCAGAGAACAATGAAAGCAAAAGGGTGAGCTCAACTATCCCAGTAAGAAATATTATGACTAAGATAATGCAGGATAAATTATCATTAGCCTTCAACAATGTTAAATTGATAAAAAACAATAGACATCAAGTTTAACTACAGCGGAATAAGCAATCCATTAGAAGAGTCAAGTAAAGCATGATATCTACTATCTTCTATGATTTAAAATGTTTTTATCAATTTTTATCGATGAGACTCGACAATAAATAAACCACATCATCGAGTCATCCTCGCACTACGGCCAAGGATATTCATTAACTCATCAATGGTCACGACTATACCGAATAATCCACGGTCATAATCATACCAAAATTGTCCATCAATGCACTACAAGCCACCGAGGACTTTTACCACATCATTTATAACATTACGGTCATGATTATACCGAATAATCCTCTCGTCATAATCATACCAAGTCCATTTATGCATCGTAAAGCCAAAGATGACTTTCATCACAATATAAACATGAGGATGATGACAATGACATAATAATTCAATAAAACAAGTTCAAGGATAAATTTTAAAGATTTAAAATTTAAGTTTATCCAGAAATCAATAATGTCCAAATTGTCAACATGATACTTCTTTGTGGAGTAAAATTCAAGAATGCTCAGAAAAATATTTCTATGAAAAGATACTGGATGAAGCGCAAATATCCAGGATATTCTACTAATTTCATAGAGTATAGAAGCCAAAACTTTAACCAACTGAGTATAATAGAATATATGAACCTTCAAATGGATTTTTGCCCGCCATGCGGTAATCCACGTAGACAGATCATTTCCACAATTTAATAAGGAATGAATACGAAGGATCATTCACCATGCATGTGGTAATCCACATAGACAAAAGTTATTCAACGAATAATAAAGAATGGAATAACGAAGAATTCACTGCGCGTCGTGTCCGCATGCATGCATGCATTTTTCCAATAGAATAATAAAGAATGGAACCGAATCAAATGCGTAAACCGCAGATGCATGGATATTCCAAATGAATAATAAAGAATGGAACCCGGTCATGCGTAAACCGCATGATAGCGATTATAGGCGCCCCCAAAATAGGTATACATCACCTATTCCGGAGTTGTCAATACATGGTACGTAAACAACTACAACTTTATTATTACAACAAGAAAAGCTCGTGAGTTTGAATACAAATATTATCTTCTAGACAATATCTATACTCAAATAAATCCTCATCACATTTATTGATACATTATTTTACAAAAATAGTGAAGACTACTAAACAATCCTTTCTAAAACCTTCATTCCATACCCCGACTCGTACTCGCTATATTCTCGCCTCCTGAGAAGAAAAATGGAACAAAAAGGAAAAGGGTGAGCTCAAATAGCCCAGTAAAGAATATTATGACTAAGATAATATACAACAAATTACCGTTAGTCTTCAACAGGGAAAAATCTAATAGAATACAATAGACAACAAATTTTAAATCAATATTCGCATGGAAATAATAATTCATTAGAAGAGTTAAGTAGAGAATGCAAACTACTATCTTCTATGTATGAATTTAAAAGTTCATCGCTCATCTTTTATCCCCAGTAACATCAATCAATATACATCCGAATCAAATATTCATCTTTGCACTACAGCCAAAGATATTCATCATTGGTCATGTTCATCTAAACACTTGTTCATCTTTGCACTACTACCAAAAGATATTCTTAAGAAATCATTCATCTTTTCTTCGCACTACAGCCAAAGATATTCAATAATATCATCATTTAAGACTTAGGATGATGAAAATATTTTTAAAGAAACGAATCCAAAGGAAACAAAATGACAAGGATTAAGGATTAAGGATTCATACTTTGTTTTATCCATGTTCAAAAATACCTCAAAAATAATCATAGTGGTATAAAATTCAAGAATGATCAAAACATGGATACAATCAAAGCTAGTATCCGTAATAGATATTTTGGACAAAAAGAAGAAATTTTATTTTTCTATGAATTGTGCCAGATATCGTGAATAGTGCCAGATATCGTGAATAGTAACTCCGACACCAAAAGATAGAAATTTCCCAAAAAAATCTTCACGCTTCATTTAATAAGATCGTGAATAAGAATCGTGAATAGTAACTCATGAATAGTAACTCATGAATAAGAACTCATGAATAAGAACCCCATATGGAAAAGTTCCAAATTTGATAAAAGTTCCAACCAATATTTCAAAGATAATGATATTGAAGAAATAATATCATTTGAGAAGAAAAAAAACATCCCTTACCTCGAAAGATTAAGACTTCTAAATGAAATACCGGGTATAGTCTTTCAAGGAACTTGCACCGCCTAACAATACTCAAAGTATACTCAAAATACTCACAAGAATACGCCGATAATATAGAGAGAGAAAAACTTCAGCTTACAGTGCGATTTTCAATTCTAACCCAAGCACCCTATTTATAGGAAAATGCTTAGAACACCAAAGTAGAAAATTTAATATAATATTGTTATTTATAATAAAATTTCTTACGCCAACCTTCCAAAAACTGAATTCAGCTCATTCAACCCACATGTGTAACACACCATAATGAAAAAAACGTTTTTCTAATTTTAAATATTTTAAACTTCCAAAAATCAATTATTTCGGAGCTTCGGAACTTCAATAATTCATAATAAATAGCCCTTTCATCGAAAATTCAATCTCATGTTTTTTTAGGAAATTCAATTCTCTACAACTTTGCGTAAGAAAGTTTTTCCAAATTCCAAATAGAAATTGACCAAATCCACAAACCAAGCGATTTTAAAGCTATAATCAAATTTCAGTTAATAAATGGGGTCCACCAACATGTTTAACATGTTTTAAACATTTATTGCAACAAAAATACTCTTCCTCCTCATATACTCATATATCCCACATTCGTTATAAAAATATCACCATTATTATATTATTAAAATATAATAATATATTTAAATGAATTATTTTATCAGAAAAAGATAAAATTTCAATTTTCAACAATTGTCACATTAAAATTTTTCTCCATCTATATCCACATAAAATCAATATTTTCCTCATCATATGAATCAATAATTAATTATTCACAAATAATATTACGAATCACAATATCGACAACCAGCAGCTCCCTCAGAAAGAGGGGCTTTCCAATAAGAATTTCTTCTTCTTCAAGCCAAGCAATTATTAGGTGACCAAACCTCTCCTTAGATGTAACTTTCTAGACATTGCCAATAATGTTATCTAATAATATTATTCAGATAATATGAATTATTGCTTCGATAATGAAAAATATACTGTAATGACAATTATCAAAACAATAAAGAATATAAAATATCAACGCAAAGAATTATTAACTCAATAAAATATCGAATAAGAATTATCGTAACCATTATTGAGTAGTGCCTTCTCACGTAAGAATCAATAATTGGTGCAATACCGTGTGTAATCGTATTTTAACCACCGGGTATTTTAACAAGATAATCTGTGAATAACCACGCCGTTATTTTTAAACCACTTATATTTGTCGCTTTCTTCATCCAATCGCTTCCACATGGGCCCACACATTGGTCGCTACCGGCCGTCGTCATTTAATATTCCCCGACAAAGACGAATATTCCACGACCAAACGAATATTCCCCGACAACAATGAATATTTTATAACCACTTGCTTATTTTGAAGTATTTATGATTTTACCCCTAACTATCCACATTAATCAAATCAACCCTTACTATTTTAAAATAATAAATAGAAAAAATTAAATTTCATTAATAATAAGTTGGGGTCTTACAACCTCCCTCCTTATGAAATTTCGCCCTCGAAATCGACGACGATTCGTGTGTTTCAAAAGGTGAGGATACCTCACTTTCATTTCCGCTTCCAATTTCCAGTCATTTCCTCTATAAAGATGATTCCTCCACAAAACTTTAACTTGTGGTATGACCTTTTCATGCGTAGGACATGCTCTTTCCTATCCAAAATCTTGACAGTACCTCCCTCATACGTTAAGTCTTCTATTATCTCGTCCTGGGTTCTAACTCTATAATGTGGTTCGGTCTTTCACATATTTACGGCAGCATGATATATGAAACACATTATGAACACGAGACATACTTTGAGGTAACGCGAGTCTATAGGCTACATTTCGTACTTCCTTGTCAAGAATTTGAAATGGACCAATAAATCGTGGATTGAGCTTTCCTCTCTTCCCAAATCTTGTAACTCCCTTCCATGGAGCAACTCGCAATAATACATGATCCCCTACACTAAATTCCACGCCCTTTCGATGAAGATCCGCATAACTCTTTTATCGATCTTGTGCCGCTTTGTATACGCTGTCGAATCATTTGGATCTTTTCCGTAGTCATACGTACTCAACTCGGGTCCCAACAAAGTTTCTTCACCCACCTCGTCCCAACATACTAGAGAGACACTTTCGTCCCATATAATGCTTCAAATGGAGCTACACCTATACTTGCGATATAATCATTATTGTAGGAGAATTCCACCAATGGTAAATACTTATCCCAACCGCCTTGAAGTCTAGGACACGTAGTCTTAATAAATCTTCAAGAGTTTGAATAGTCCTTCCCGATTGTCCGTCTGCTTTGAGGATGGTATGCCAAACTTAATCGTAATCTGCGCTCCCATAGCTTTTTGCAAGCTAACCCAAAATCTTGAAGTGAATCTTGGGTCACGATCCAAAACTATGGATACAGTATGCCATGCAACCTCACAATCTCATTCACGTATATACTAGCAAGACGCTCAAGTGAATAAGTCTCTCGATTCTGCAAGAAATGAGCGTACTTGGTTAATCTATCAACAATAACCCAAATAGCATTGATGCCTCGAGAAACCGTAGGAAGACCCGTAATCGAAAATCCATGGTAATGTGTTCCCACTTCCATTTCGAATCTCAAGTGGTTGCAACGGACCCTTAGGTACTAGATGCTCCGCCTTTACACGCCGACAAGTTAAACACATCGAGATAAACTTTGCAATCTCTCTCTTCATATTGTTCCACCAAAATGTATGTCAAGATCACGATACATTTTAGTACTTCCGTGATGGATTGCAAATGGTGTATTGTGTGCCTCCATCATAATCTTGTACTTCAAATTAGAGTCGTTAGGAACACAAAGTCTAGAGTGGACTCAAGTATTCCTTCTTCATCAATTCTCGCTCGAATAGCTCCTTCAGACTTTCTTCTTCATACGCATCAATCTCGGGTGCCTGGGCTTGAGCAACCTTAACTTTTTCTATTAAAGTTGGCTCTATCGATACTTGACATCATCGCACTCGTCTCCTCGTGATATGATCTTCTACTCAACGCCACCCACCACGCTCGCTTTTCCGTGATGGTATTGAATAGTGTGGTCGTAGTCTTTCAATAGCTCGAGCCAACGTCACGCCAACGTGTTGAGTTCTTTTTTGAGTGAAGAAATATTTAAGGCTTTTATGGTCCTAATATATCTCCACTTTCTCCCCATATAGATAGTACCTCCATATCTTTAAGCGCAAACGATCACCGCTAACTCTAGATCACGAGTAGGATAATTCCTCTCATACTCTTTAAGTTGTCGCGAGGCATAGGCTATGACTTTCCCACGCTGCATGAGAACACATCCTAACCCTTTGCCTCAAGCATCACAGAGATAACAAATCCATCCAACCAGATGGTATTGTTAGAAACAAAATAAATAAGTCTTCTCTTAAGCTCTTGGAAACTCTTCTCGCATTCTTCGCTCCAAACGAATTTTGTATCCTTCCGAAGTTAGCTGAAGTTAATGGAGTAACGATTCGAGAAACCTTTCACGAATCTCCGATAATAACCAAATTTAAGCCCAAAAGCTACGTATTTCAACACGATTTCGGTTGTTCCCAACTTTGTATTGCTTCAATCTTCACGGATCAACAGATACTCCATGTTTCGACACCACGCGCCCAAGGAATGCTACTTCCTCGCCGTAACTCGATTTCTTCAATTTGGCATATAGTTTGTTTTCACGAAGCCTTTGAGTACCAAATTTCAAATGGTGCTCATGATCTTCACGACTTTTGGAATATATAAGGATGTCATCAATAAAGACAACAACAAAAACCGATCCAAATATTCCTTGAATACTTGGCTTCATCATATCCATGAAAGTCAGCAGGAGCATTAGTCAATCCGAAAGACATGACTAAGAATTCATAATGCCCGTATCGAGTTCTAAAGGCGCTTTGAATATCCTCGCCTTAATCTTCACCGATGATATCCGTAATCGAAGATCGATTTTTAAAAGAATTGTGCCCTTAACAATCGGTCAAACAAGTCATCAATACGAGGTAACGAGGTAGAGGATACCTATTCTTGATGGTGACATGGTTCAATTCCCCGATAGTCAATACAAAGTCGCATACTCCCGCCTTTCTTCTTTACAAATAAAATAGAGCACCCCAAGGAGATGTACTAGGACGAATGAAACCGATGTCCAACAATTCCTCGTAGTTGGACCATTAACTCCTCAAGTTCAATAGAGCCATTCGATATGGGGTTTTAGAAATGGGCTTTGTACCAGTTCAAGATCAATAAAGAATTCAACTTCACGCTCGGGGTAGACCGGGAAGTTCTTCAGAAATACGTCGTGAAAGTCAATAACAACAGAATATTATTCAAATTTGACGTGTCTTTATTCAAATCCATAACATGGGCTAAGAAAGCTTGACATCCGCTTTTCAATAAACGAATAGCTTTATGATTAGATATGACAATGATTGATTTTAATGGTTTAGTTGCTTGAATTGCATAACAAAGTTGGTTAGGAATATGAAAACTAACAACCTTACGAAAACAATCAATTTTGGCATGATGAGTAGTTAACCAATCAATCCCTAAAATCACATCAAAAGCAAGTATCTTTAAAGAGATAAGGTCAATGTGTAAGGTGATGGTGCCAACTCAATCAAACAAGATTTATAAACAAAGGATGTGATGAAAGTTTCTCCTAACTGAGTTTCCACAGATAGGTCAAAGTCTAATTTCTCCTGAGTCAAGTTTAAACGCGTTGAGCACAAGCGGGAGAGATAAATGAATGGGTAATCTACCCGTAGATCAAGTAAGGTATAAACTTCGCAAGAATTTATAAATAGCTCACCCGTGATCACCTCGTTTGGGTTCCTCGATTATGACCAAATCACAACAAACGCCTTCCTAATCGCTGACTTTGACTTTTCTCGGATAGCTTTTTTGAGTCACCGTCCCCTCATTAACTAGGTTTCGCTTATTGCATACAATCTAGAGCGATATGTCCTTCCTTTCCACAATTATAGCATACCTTGAATCTGCTGTGGGCGCTTGACCGATATGTCCTCTTTTTCGCATTTGTAACATATACGACCGGGTGGTCGTTTCTCCTCCTTAGAACCAGCTTGTCACTTACAAGACCGCTGCCTTCACACATGGTCATTGTTAAATCTCCTCTTTTAAAATCTCCTCCCCGACTCGCTTCTTCTATTTTCACGGCCATGATTACCACCAGTAGTGGTTACCATTTTGTCCGTCTGCTTTTTTCCGCCGGGTTATCATTATTCTGCTGACTTCTATCTCCGGTACGATCCTCGGTTGTGGTCCTCAACACCGTACTCGTTATCTCGCCTAATAATTGAGCCCTGCTTATAACATCCTAATAGAGAGAAAATTTATGAGAAATGAGATATTGACGATACGCCGGGTTCAAACCTCTAAGAAACATCCGCACATACACGCTCCTCATTCTCCACCAAATGAGGTACAAACTCGATAACTCTCAAACTTTGCCTCATATCGAGACACCGCCATGTTGTTTCGCTTCCAATCTAATAAACTCCACTTCCTTCATATTGACGCAACACTTTCGTGAAAGTATTTGTCATTAAATAGTTTCAAACGCCTCCCAAGACATGCCGAAAAGCGGTGGATGGATGGGTACGCTTCACGACTCCCACCAAGAGTCCGCCGCCACACGGAACATAAAGGTGGCGAATGGAACCTTCTGTTCTCCGCATCCCAAGACATCGAATATCTTGGTAATTTGCTTAACCCATGTTTCCGCCATGATCGGATCCGGCTTCCTTAAATTCGTGGTCCCAACTCTTTGAATCGCTTGGGCGTGTGATAACCCGTGAATTGCTATCATTTCCTCCTCAGATTTTGAACACGAGTCTCCTCGTCTCGATTTTGCATGAACTCGCAAAAAGCTTCTAAACATCCCTCGCTCATCATCTCGCCAAGGGTGTTGTTCACAGGAGGAACATTGCCACTGTTGTACGCTCCCTCGCTGGTGAGTACAAAGCGCTCTCCACGGTCCTCATTTCCATTGTTAATATTCTCACGACATTCTCAAATACCGCCATAAAACAAGGGTTAATTAAGGAAATCAATATATCACATAATATCCTTATATACCGACTAACTAAAAAATAAGCTTAGGTAGGACACACTAGCTAAGGATTTACTCGCCTCTCCTCCTAGTTCTATTCCCCATCTCCGCCAGAGATCATATCCTAAGCTCGATACCAACCGTGACGCCCCAAAATAGGTATACATCACCTATTCCGAGTTGTCAATACATGGTATGTAAACAACTACAACTTTATTATTACAACAAGAAACTCGAGTTTGAATACAAATATTATCTTCTAGATAATATCTATACTCAAATAAATTCTCATCACATTTATTGATACATTATTTTAAAAAATGGTGAGGACTACTAAACAATCCTTTCTAAAACCTTCATTCCATACCCCGACTTTCAGTCTCGCTATATTCTCGCCTCCCGAGAAGAAAAAATGGAACAAAAAGGAAAGGGTGAGCTCAACTAGCCCAAGAAAGAATATTATGACTAAGATAATATACAACAAATTATCGTTAGTCTTCAACAGGAAAAATCTAATAGAATACAATAGACAACAAATTTTAAATCAATATTCGCAATGAAATAATAATTCATTAGAAGAGTTAAGTAGAGAATGCAAACTACTATCTTCTATGTATGAATTTAAAAGTTCTTCGCTATCTTTTATCCCCCAGAACATCAATCAATATACATCCGAATCAAATATTCATCTTTGCACTACACGCCAAAGATATTCATCACCGGGTCATGTTCATCTAAACACTGCTCATCTTTGCACTACTACCAAAGATATTCTTCAGAATCATTCATCTTTGCACTACACAGCCAAAGATATTCAATAATATCATCATTTAAGACCGAGGATGATGAAAATATTTTTAAAGAAAACGAATCCAAAGAAACAAAATGACAAGGATTAAGGATTAAGGATTCGTACTTTGTTTTATCCATGTTCAAAAATACCTCAAAAAATCATCATAGTGGTGTAAAATTCAAGAATGATCAAAACATGGATACAATCAAAGATAGTATCCGTATAGATATTTTGACAAAAAAGAAGAAATTTTATTTTTCTATGAATAAAGGTCAGATATCGTGAATAAAGTCGTATATCGTGAATAGTAACTCACACCAAAAAGATAGAAATTTCCCAAAAAACATCTTCACGCTTCAATAAGAATAGTACTACGTGAATAAGAACGTGAAATAAGAACTCATGAATAATAAGAACTCATGAATAAGAACCCCATACATGGAAAAGTTCCAAATTTGATAAAAAATTTCAACCAATATTTCAAAGATAATGATATTGAAGAAATAATATCATTTGAGAAGAAAATAACATCCCTTACCTCGAAAGATTAAGACTTCTAAATTGAATACCTGGTATAAGGTCAAGGAACTTGCAGACCGCCTAACAATACTCAAAGTATACTCAAAATACTCACAAGAATACGCCGATAATATAGAGAGAGAAAACTTCAGCTTCGTGCGATTTTCAATTCTAACCTAAGCACCCTATTTATAGAAAAATGCTTTAGAACACCAAAGCGTAAAATTTAATATAATATTATTATTTATAATAAAATTTCCTACGCCAACCTTCCAAGAACTGAATTCAGCTCATTCAACCCACATGTAACACACCATAATGAAAAAAAACGTTTTTCTAATTTTAAATATTTTAAACTTCCAAAATCAATTATTTCTGAGCTTTCAAACTTCAATAATTCATAATAAATAGCCCTTTCATCAGAAAATTCGAATCTTGCGAGATTTTATAGGAAATTCAATTCTCTACAACTTTGCGTAAGAAAGTTTTTCAAATTCCAAATAGAAATTGACCAAAATCCACAAACCAAGCGATTTTACAAAGCTATAATCAAATTTCAAATTAATAAATGGGGTCCACCAACATGTTTAACATGTTTTAAATATTTATTGCAACAAAAATACTCTTCCTCCTCAGATACTCATATATCCCACATTCGTTATAAAAATATCACCATTATTATATTATTAAAATATAATAATATATTTAAATGAATTATTTTATCAAAAAGATAAAATTTCAATTTTCAACAATTGTCACATTAAAATTTTTCTCCATCTATATTCACATAAAATCAATATTTTCCTCATCATATAAATCAATAATTAATTATTCACAAATAATATTACAGTAATCACAATATCGACAACCAGCGCTTCTCAGGAAAGAGGGGCTTTCCAATAAGAATTTCTTCTTCATCAAGCGCAATTAGGTGACCAAACCTCTCCTGTAGATGTAACTTTCTAGACATTGCCAATAATGTTATCTAATAATATTATTCGAGATAATATGAATTATTGCTTCGATAATGAAAATAATCGTAAATGACAATTATCAAACAACAAAGAATATAAAATATCAACGCAAAGAATTATTAACTCAATAAAATAATCAATAAAGAATTATCGTAACCATTATTGAGTAGTGCCTTTCACGTAAGAATCAATAATTGGTGCAATACCGCAAAGCTCGTATTTTAACCAATCGGTATTTTAACAAAGATAATCTGTGAATAACCACGCCGTTATTTTTAAACCACTTATATTTGTCGCTTTCTTCATCCAATCGCTTCACATGGGGCCCACACATGGTTTAATACTGTCGCATTTAATATTCCCCGACAGCATTTAATATTCCACGACCAAACGAATATTCCCCAACAACAATGAATATTTTATAACCACTTGCTTATTTTGAAGTATTTGCATGATTTTTTACCCTAAACTATCCACATTAATCAAATCAACCCTTACTATTTTAAAATAATAAATAGAGAAAATTAAATTTCATTAATAATAAGTTGGGGTCTTACAGACAGGATATTCCAACAGAATAATAAAGAATGGAATAACAACAGAATTCACTGTGCACGCGATAGATCAAGATGTATAAAAGTTATTCCAATGTAATAATAAATAATGGAATAACAGAAGAATTTCACCATGTATGCGGTATTTTGCATAGACAGGTTATTCCAATATAATAATAAAGAATGGAATAACAACCCTTACGAGTATTGAAAGAAAATAACTCTCTTCATGAATACGAAAGAATAATACCCCTTACCTTAGAAAGAAGAATATTTTGACTGGTAGGGCGAGAATATTCTTGAAGAAAACTTATACTGTTTTCTATGCTCAAAACTTTTTAAAACTCTAAAGAAATACGGCCAAGATTATAGAAGAAGAATTCTCTGAATTTATGGTGTGTTTTCAATTCTAACTAAGCATCCTATTTATAGGAGAATGGAAAGGATACTATGCAATAAAATATAATATATTCTATTTATAATATATATATATATATATATATATATATTATTTAAAATCTAATAAAACAAAAAACTTTATAAAAGTATTCTATTTTATATTAAAAGATTTTACTATACAAACACTATGCATAATAAAATATAATATATTCTATTTATAATCTAATAAAACAAATAACTTTATAAAAATATTCTGCTTTTATATGAAAAGATTTTACTATACAAACACTATTCGTGCACTATGCAAAACACTATGCATAATAAAATATATTATATTCTATTTATAATCAAATAAAACAAAATTTTATAAAAGGTATTCTTTTTTTATATAAAAGTTTTCTATTTTATTACATTTATAATAATAATAAAACAAAATTCATCATCATTATTATAATTCACACTATTAATCGACCAGGTCGTTCCCAGGAAAGAGGGAGCTTTTCAATAAGAATTTCTCCCTATTGGCGCGCAATTAGGTGACCAAACCTCTCCTTGACAGAACTTCTAGACATCGTTAATATTGCAAATAATAATATTAACAACTTTGTTACCTCAATTATTGATTTAATAATATATAAAATATCGACAATAATTGAATCAAATAACGTGAGATACTATGCAACAATTACTGTAGCAATAATTGAACAAAACTGAGTGACTTCTCACGTAAGCATCAATAATCAATACCGTAGTACTACTATGCAACCACGCCAGACATCGCATTTTAATCTTCGGGTGTTTCAACAATTAACTGAAAACTTACGTAGTTATTTTTATAAAAATATTTTTGTCGTTTTCTCAATCCGATAATAATTCCGTTGTGGGGTCCACCAATGATTGTGTCATCGTACTAATATTCCCCGACCAATCGAATATTATATAACAACTTGCGTACTTTGTAAAATTTATAAATATTACCCACAACTATAACATTATATCAAATTCATTCCATAATATTCAAAAATGATATTTATAGAAAAATCATCTTTATTCATAAAAGTTGGGGTCTTACAACCTCCCCTTCTTATGAAATTTAAGCCCTCGAAATTAGGGTGCGCACCGGTATGTCAAGAGGTAAGGATACCTTGATTTCAATTCAGATTCTAACTCCCAGGTCATTTCCTCAACATCGTGGTTTCTCCACAAAATTTTGACTTGAGGTATAACCTTGAAGCGTAGAATATGTTTCCTTCGTATCCAAGATTTGAACAGGAACCTCTTCATACGTTAAATCTTCCCCTATTTCATCTGGTTCTAACTCAATAATGTGGTTCGGGTCTTCCACATATTTACGTAACATGAATATGTGAAAAACGTTATGAACACGAGACATACTTGGCGGTAAAGCGAGTCTATAGGCCACAGTTCCTACTCGATCGAGGATTAAAAATGGGCCACTGAATCGAGGATTGAGCTTTCTTCTCTTTCCAAATCTCGTAACTCCTTTCTATGGAGTAACACGTAACAACACATGATCTCCAATATCAAATTCTACGTCCTTTCGATGAAGATAAGCACAACTCTTTTGTCGATCTTGTGAGGTTTTTATACGTTGTCGGATCGTTTGAATCTTTTCCGTAGTTATACGTACCAATTTCGGTCCCAACAATGTTTCTTCACCCACCTCATCCCAGCATATTGGAGAACGACACTTTCTTCCATACAACGCTTCGAATGGAGCAATGCCAATACTTGTTTGATAGTTGTTGTTGTAGGAAAACTCCACCAACGGTAAGAACTTGTCCCAACTTCCCTTGAAGTCAAGGACACAGAGTCTTAATAAATCTTCAAGAGTTTGAATAGTCCTCTCTAATTGTCCGTCCGTCTGAGGATGATATGCCAAACTAAATCGTAAATCTGTGCCCATAGCTTTTTGTAAACTAACTCAAAATCTTGAAGTGAATCTTGGGTCTCGATCAGAAACTATGGATACTGGCATACCATGCAATCTTACAACCTCATTTATGTATATACGAGTAAGACGTTCAAGTGTATAAGTTTTTCGTATAGGTAAAAAGTAAGCAGACTTGGTCAATCTATCAACAATGACCCAAATTGCATCTATGCCTTGAGAAACCTTAGGAAGACCAGTAACGAAATCCATAGTAATGTGCTCCCACTTCCATTCTGTAATTTCAAGTGGTTGCAATGGACCTTTTGGTACTTGATGCTCCGCCTTGACTCGTTGACAAGTTAGACACCTTGAGATAAACAGCTCTATCTCTCTCTTCATATTGCTCCACCAAAATGTATGACGAAGATCACGATACATTTTGGTACTCCCAGGATAGATTACAAACAGTGTGTTGTGCGTCTCCATCATGATTTTATACTTTAAATTAGGGTCGTTAGAAACAAAAAGTCTGGAGTTGACTCGAAGTATTCCTTCTTCATCGATTCTTGCTTCCGACATAAGACCTTCTTGCACTTTCTTCCTCATACGCATCAGCTCCAGGTCTGTAGCTTGAGCAACTTTCAATTTATCGATTAAAGTCAGTTCTACTCGTATATTCGCCATCGTCACATGGGTCTCTGGAGTCTTTAACTCTATCTCCATCCTTTGTAAGTCATACAAAATGGGCCTTTGCGTTGACAATATTTCACTCGTACTCGCATATGATCTTATACTCAATGTGTCAACTACCACGTTCGCTTTTCCAGAATGGTATTGGATGGTATGATCATAATCTTTCAATAGTTCAAGCCAGCGTCGTTGTCTCATGTTGAGTTCCTTTTGAGTGAAGAAATATTTGAGGCTTTTATGATCCCTAAAGATCTCCACTTTATCCCCATACAAGTAATGCCTCCAAATCTTTAGTGCAAAAACGACTGCTGCCAACTCTAGATCATGAGTGGGATAATTCCTCTCATATTCTTTGAGTTGTCTGAGAGGCATAAAGCTATGACTTTCCCATGTTCCATGAGAACACATCCTAACCCTTTGCCGAAGCATCATCAGATGACAAATCCTCCGAGTCGAGTCAGGTATTTTCGTAATAGGTGTTGAAATGAGTCTCCTCTTGAGTTCTTGAAAACTCTTCTCACATTCTTCGCTTCTAACCAGAACTTTGTATCTTTTCGAGACAAATTGAGTTAATGGAGTAGCGATTCAAGAAAACCTTCTACTTAATCTCCGATAATAACCAAATAAGCCGAGAAAGCTACGTATTTTGTCATCGATTTAGGTTGCTCCCTAATTTTGAATAGCTTCAATCTTTCTTTGGGTCAATGGATATTCCATGACTTGATACTACGTGCCCAAGGAATGCTACTTCCTCGCCGTAACTCGCATTTCTTCAACTTGGCATAAAGCTTGTTTTCACAAAGCTTTTGGAGTATCGACATCAAGTGTTGCTCATGATCTTCACTTTTTGGAATAAATAAGGATGTCATCAATAAAGACGACCACAAAGTGATCCAAATATTCCTTGAATACTTTGGTTCATCATATCCATGAAGGCGGCGGGAGCATTAGTCAATCTAAAAGACATGACTATGAATTCATAATGCCCGTACCGAGTTTTGAAAGCCGTCTTCAGAATGTCATCGGTTCTAATCTTCAATTGGTGATATCCGAAACGAAGATCGATCTTTGAAAAGAATTTGGCGCCTTGCAACTAGTCAAACAAGTCATCAATACGGGCAATGGGTACCTATTTTTGATGGTGACATGATTCAACTCCCGATAATCAATACAAAGTCGCATACTCCCTTCTTTCTTCTTCACGAATAGAACAGGAGCACCCCAAGGAGACGTACTAGGACGAATGAAACCGATGTCTAACAATTCATGTAGTTGGGGTTTTAACTCCTGAAGTTCAATAGGAGCCATTCGATATGGGGCTTTGGAAATGGGTTTTGTACCAGATTCAAGGTCGATATAAAATTCAATTTCACGCTCTGGGGGTAGGCCAGTAAGTTCTTCAGGGAATACGTCAGGAAATTTATTAACAATAGAAATATCATTCAAATCTGACGTATTTTTATTTAAATCCGTGACATGGGCTAAGAAAGCTTGACATCCGTTTTTCAATAAACGAATAGCTTTATGACTTGATATGACAGTGATTGATTTTAGTGGTTTGGTTACTTGAATTCCCATAATAGGTTGGTTAGGAATATGAAAGCTAACAACCTTACGAAAACAATCGGAGTTTCAACAGATAAGTCAAAGTCTAATTTCTCCGGAGTCAAATTTAAACGTTGAGCGCAAGTAGGAGAAATAAAGGAATGGGTAGAACCGGTATCAAATAAAGCATAAACTTCGCTAGAGTTTATGATTAGCTTACCCGTGATCACCTCGTTCGGATTCCTCGCTTTTTGGGAGGTTACAACAAACGCTCTCCCTTGAACTACCGATTTTGTCTTGTCTGGGACACCCTTTGATGCCTCCATCCCAGCTGGACTTTACTTTGGTGCACGACAAAATTGGGCTAGGTGACCTTCTTTTCCACAATTATAACATGCTTTGGACTGTATCGTGTAGTTTGGACTTATGTGTCCTTCCCTCTACATTTGTAACATACTGACCGGTGGTGGTCGCTTCTCTTCCTAACAACAAAAGTCTTTGGTCTTTGGCGCCTTTCCATCATTATTGAATCTCCTCTTCTTGAAATGTCCACTCTTATTGTCATGGCCATGATTAACACCGAAGTGATTACCATTTCTGGCATGTTGATTCCCTCCACGTTTGTTGTCACCGATTCGATGACTGCTACCACTGGTATTATCGACTTGCCGACTGCTCTCTCTTGGTTGGGTTGACTCATTATCGCGCTCAAATAACTGAGCCATATTCACAACATCTGAATACAAACACAACTTATGAGAGATAAGGTATTGACGTATCTCGGGTTTTAAACCTCTTAAAAACATCCGCGTCATTCTCTCCTCATTATTAACCATGTGGGACGTAAACCGAGACAACTCGACAAACTTAGCTTCGTACTGTGCCACGGTCATATTGTTTTGCTCAAGCTTGATGAACTCTACCTCCTTCATATGACGAATACTTTCAGGAAAGTACTTGTCGTTGAATAGTTCTTGAAACTTCTCCCAAGACATCTTCAGTGCGGTAGGTTGAGTACGCTTTACAGATTCCCACCAATAATCACCTCTCTTTCATAATATGAAGGTGGCAAAGGGAACCTTTTGCTCCTCGGAGCATCCCAAGACATCAAATATCTTGTTGATCTGCTTTATCCATGTCTCTGTCTTAAGTGGTTTTTGGCTCTCCAAAAAACTCCGGTGGTCCCAGCTCCTTAAACTGCTTGGCGGTGACCGTCCGAGAGTTATCAGTGTTTCCACCTGCATTTTGGATGAGAAGCAGCCTTCACCGATGTTGCATGAATTGCATAAAACCTCCGAATATTCCATCGCTCATCATTTGATTGTTGTTGTTTACGAGGATTATTGTCTTCTTCACATATTATCATCCGGAATTAATCTGTAGCGACTCAACGATCTCATGTGCTTCATTGCTTATCTCAACATTTTCGGATGTCATTTTCAAATACTGCCACAAAACAAGGGTTAATTATCATATCACATATTATCCCTATACTCTGACCGACCAATTAAATACCAAATAAACTTAGGTAGGTCATACTAGCGAAGGAATTTCCCGTCTCTCCCCTCCTAGTTCTTGTCTCACATCTCAGCCAGGGATCATATCCTTAAGCTTTGATACCAACTGTGACGACCCCAAAACAGGTATACATCACTCATCTTGAGTCGCCAAATACATGGTACATAATACAAATACAATCTTAATTATACAAACGTCGTGTAATATACGACAAAACATAACTAAGAGTTTAAACATGAATATTGCCTTCTAGACAATATCCACTCTCAAATAAAGTCCTCATTACATTTATTATCACACTATTTTATAGAATAGTGAGGACTACTATAACACCATCTCGGACCATTACTCCGTTTCCCGACTAGTCTCGGCTACGTTCTAGTTTCTTGAAGAGAACAATGAAAGCAAAAGGATGAGCTCAACTAGATCAGTAAGAAATATTATGACTAAGATAATGCAGGATAAATTATCACTAGCCTTCAACAATGTTAAACCGATAAGAAAAAAATA
Source organism: Panax quinquefolius (assembly GCA_020205615.1). Lineage (NCBI taxonomy): Eukaryota > Viridiplantae > Streptophyta > Magnoliopsida > Apiales > Araliaceae > Panax > Panax quinquefolius. The sequence continues at coordinate 26,326,769 of CM035155.1, forward strand.
GTTATCTTCAAAAAGAACACTTCCAACTAATTTATAATAGAATTTTTTTATAAATACATCTTTTTAGATTTTATAATTGGAAAGTCTTTTCTTTTATAACTTGAGCATAATTTTATTTGCTACCATATCATAGACTCCCTCCTGCTCCAAATCATAAGATTATTATTGACATTTGAAAATTATTTAAAAATTTAGTGAGACATATTTAAATTCAAAATTGAGATGATTCACCAAAAATTATAAAATAATAAATTCAACAATGAGTAGTAATTTTTAGATAGCTTATAATTTTCATTGATTTAAATTAAAAAAACTACTTCACTTTTGAGTTTGAAAATATCTTGTGATACTTCAAAAGGTCAATGATGATCTTTTAATTTGGAACGGATGGAATATTTTTTTATAGAAAAAATTCTAAATACGTATAAAATGTGCTCTATACGGTTTAAAAGAATCAATAGTTTATTTGTTCTTAAGATTAATGCATGTTTTATTAGTACCCCAAAAAAAGGGAATAGAATTGAAAAAATTAATAGTTATAAGGTGTTCTTTTGCTAGTTTAAAATATCAGGATCAAAAAAAAAAGTTACTCTCTCAGTTTGTAATACTACAATCCCATATCGAAAGATATGAAAAGAATTTATCTTTGTGTAAGAAATTATGTTGATATCAATAGTACATTCAAGTCATAACCTTTTAGGTGAGCCTGTGTTGTGTTAAGATGACCCAAGAAGATACTATTAGGCCAGTGATTTAAAGCCTTATTTGGATGAATTTGATTCGATTCGGACTTGGGATTTGACCTGAAATTTGTTCCGTACTCGGGATTTTGTGACGCCCCCAAAATAGGTTCAATCCACCCAACCCATTTTTAGTCACCAAATACATAGTACAGATAACAACTATAACTTTATTTATACAATTGTCGTACAAAATACGATAACACAAATACTGTGAGTTTAAATACAAATATTATCTTCTAGACAATATACACACTCAAATAAGTCATCATTACACTTATTGCTACACTATTTTACAAAATAGTGAGGACTACTATAACACCATCTCGGACCATCACTCCGTTACCCGACTAGTCCCGGCTACTGCCTCGCCTCATTTCTCAAGAGAACAATGAAAGCAAAAGGTGAGCTCAACTAGCCCAAGAAGAAATATTATGACTAAGATAATGCAGATAAATTATCATTAGCCTTCAACAATGTTAAATTGATAAAAAACAATAGACATCAAGTTTAACTGCAGCGGAATAAGCAATCCATTAGAAGAGTCAAGTAGAGCATGATATCTACTATCTTCTATGATTTAAAATGTTTTTATCAATTTTTATCGATGAGACTCAGCTTAATAAATAAACCACATCATTGAGTCATCCCTGCACTACGGGCCAAGGATATTCATTAATTCATCAATGGTCATGACTATACCGAATAATCTCTGGTCATAATCATACCAAAAATTGCCCATCAATGCACTACAGGCCACTGAGGACTTTTACCACATCATTTATAACATTACAGGTCATGATTATACCGAATAATCCCTGGTCATAATCATACCAAGTCCATCTATGCACGTAAGCCAAAGATGACTTTCATCATAATATAAGCATGAGGATGATGACAATGACATAATAATTCAATAAAACAAGTTCAAGGATAAATTTTAAAGATTTAAAATTTTAGTTTATCCAGAAATCAATAATGTCCAAATTTTCAACATGATACTTCTTTGTGGAGTAAAATTCAAGAATGCTCAGAAAAATATTTCTATGAAAAGATACTGGATGAAGCGCAAATATCCAGGATATTCTACTAATTTCATGGAGTATAGAAGCCAAAACTTTAACCAACTGAGTATAATAGAATATATGAACCTTCAAATGGATTTTTGCCCACCATGCGGTAATCCACGTAGACAGATCATTTCCACAATTTAATAAGGAATGAATACGAAGGATCATTCACCATGCATGCGGTAATCCACATAGGCGTGTTATTCCAATGTAATAATAAAGAATAGAATAACAAGAAGAATTCACCAGTGCGTGCGTAATCCGCATGCATGTGAGTTATTCCAATAGAATAATAAAGAATGGAACCAGTCATGCGTAAACCGCCGCATGCATGATGATATTCCAACACAATAATAAAGAATGGAACCAGTGTCACGCGTAAAATCGCATGCATGACGGGATATTCCAAATGAATAATAAAGAATGGAATAACAACAGAATTCACCAGGTATGCGGATAGACCGCACAGACAGGTTATTCCAACAGAATAATAAATAATGGAATAACAGAAGAATTTCACCATGTATGCTGTATTTCGCATAAACAGGTTATTCCAACATAATAATAAAGAATGGAATAACAACCCTTACGAGTATTGAAAGAAAATAACTTTCTTCATGAATACTAAAGAATAATACCCCTTACCTTAGAAAGAAGAATATTCCGACTGGTAGGGCAAGGATATTCTTGAAGAAAACTTATACTGTTTTCTACGCTCAAAGCTTATTAAAACTCTAAAGAAATACGCTCAAAATTATAGAAGAAGAATTCTCTGAATTTATGGTGTGTTTTCAATTCTAACTAAGCATCCTATTTATAGGAGAATGGAAAGGATACTATGAAATAAAATATAATATACTCGATTTATTAAAAATATAGATATATTTATATATTTTATTTAAAATCTAATAAAATAAATAAATTTATAAAAGTATTCTATTTTATATATAAAGATTTTACTATACAAACACTATACGCAGCACTATGCAAACACTATATGCATAATAAAATATAATATATTCTATTTATAATCTAATAAAACAAATAATTTTATAAAAGTATTTTATTTTATATAAAAATATTTTACTATACAAATACTACGCAGCAGCACTCTGCAAACACTATGCATAATAGAATATATTATATTCTATTTATAATCAAATAAAATGTAACTTTATAAAAAGTATTCTGCTTTTATATAAAAAAATTCTATTTTATTACATTTATAATAATAATAAAACAAAATTCATCATCATTATTATAATTCACACTATTAATCGATCGTGTCATTCCCAAGAAAGAGGGGGCTTTCCAATAAGAATTTCTCCTATCAAGCACAATTAGGTGACCAAACCTCTCCTCGATGAGAACTTCTAGACATCGTTAATATTGTAAATAATAATATTAATAACTTTGTTATCTCAATTATTGATTTATTAATATATAAAATATCGATAATAATCAATCAAATAACGTGAGATACTACGCAACAATTATTGTAGTAATAATTGAACAAAATTGAGTGACTTCTCACGTAAGCATCGAGAATCAATACCGGTAAAGCTACTATGCAACCACGCCAGACATCTTGTACTTTAACACCGGTGTTTCAACAGCTTAATCGGTAAAACTTCCGCCGTTATTTTCATAAAAATATTTTTTGTCGTTTTCTCAATCCGACAATAATTCTGTTGTGAGGTCCACCAATGATTGTGTCATCGTACGAATATTCCCTGTTAAAATAAATATTCCCCGACCAATTGAATATTATATAACAACTTGCATACTTTGTAAAATTTATAAATATTACCCACAACTATAACATTATATCAAATTCATTCCATAATATTCGAAAATCATATTTATAGAAAAATCATCTTTATTCATAAAAGTTGGGGTCTTACAGATAATATACAACAAATTATCCTTAGTCTTCAACATGAAAAAAATCTGATAGAATATAATGGACAACAAGTTTTAGATCAACAACTGCAGCGGAAACAACAATTCATTAGAAGAGTTAAGTAGAGAATGTAATCTACTATCATCTATGAATTTAAAAGTCCATCATCAATATTTTATCCTCAGAACATCAATCAATATACATCTTGAATCAAATATTCATCTTTGCACTACACGGCCAAAGATATTCATTTAGATCACCAAATTGGTCATGTTCATCTCAACACCTATTCATCTTTGCCACTACAGCCAAAGATATTCATCGTGTAATCATACATCTTTGCACTACAAAGCCAAAAATATTCATCAAGTATCACCATTAAGGACTAAGGATGATAAAAAATATTTTAGAGAAACGAATCCAATTGAGATAAAAGGATAAAGTTTAGAGATTCGTACTTTAGATAACTCAAGTTTAAAAATACTCCATAATAAACCATAATGGAGTAAAATTCAAGAATAAAGATCAAAAACATGGATACAATCAAAGATAGTAACCATAATAGACATTTGGGACAAAGAAGAGAAAATTTCATTTTTCGGTGAATAGTATCGTATTTGTGAATAGTGTCGTATACGTAAATAGTAACCCCAACAGAAAAAGGTAGAAATTCCACAATCAAACTCATATCAATATTTCAGCATAATGATATTGAAGAAAATAATATCATTAACGAAGAAAATAGCATCCCTTACCTCAAAAGAATAGTACTCCCGGCTGAAATTTTGGATATAGTGCTAAAAGAAACTTGTACTGAATAGCAACTCTCAAAGTATCTAAATACTCACAAAATACGCTCAATAATATATATATATATATATATATATATATATGTAGAGAGAGAGAGAAAGCTTATGTTTCTGGTGTGATTTTCAATTCTAACTAATCACCCTAATTATAGGAAAATATTAAAACGCCGAAACAGACTTGACCTGCTACCTGATGGCTTTACCTGCTACTATTTCCACCCAACACTTTTGAAATAAAATTTTAGCACATTTCTCACCAACTAAAGTGAGGCCCACCAATTCTAGAAATTTTCAAAATATTTTATTATTTAAACAATAATCAGAAACTTCAATAATTCATAATAAATAGCCCTTTTATCAGAAAAATATGAATTTTATGTCCATTCTATAAGAAATTAAATTCTCTACAACTTTGTAGCTTTAAGTTTTTTCAAATTTCAAACGAAAAATGCCCGAAATCCACATACGGACGATTTTTAATACCTCCATTTCGATAAAATACTGATAAAACACCTCAGCATTAATTCCTTCATTTATAATCACATAAAATAAATATTTTCCTATCATTCATTTATATCCGTATAAAATAAATATTTTTTTATCATATAAATCAATAAATAATTATTCACAAATACTATTGCAGAATCACAATAATGACAACCAGGCCGTTCCTAGGAAAGAGGGGGCTTTTCGATAAGGATTTCTCCTTACTAGTGCGCAATTAGGTGAGCAAACCTCTCCTTGACAGAACTTTCTAGACATTACCAATAATGCTATCTAATAATATTATTCAAATAATATGAATTATTGATCTGATAATGGGAAATATCGCTGCGTTGACAATTATCAAACAACAATAATATAAAATATCAACGCAAAGAATTATTAAATCAATAAAATAAAATATTGAATAGTAATTGTTGTAACAATTATTGAGTAGTGCCTTCTTACGTAAGAATCAATAATTCATAAATACTGTGTAATACCATGTGCTACTGTGTAACCACGCCAGACATCGTATTTTTAACCAATTTAGTATTCCAACAAAGGTTAACGATAACGATTACGCCGTTATTTATAAAAACTTAAACTTGTCGTTTTCTTTATCCGACAGTTATTCTGTTTTGGGGCCCACAAATGGTTGCGCCGTCGTACAGATATTCCTGACATAAAGAATATTCCACTACCAAATGAATATTCTCCGATAAAAATGAATATTTTATAACCACTTGCTTATTTTGTAAAATTTGAACATTTCACCCATAACCAAAATATTATATCAAATTAACTCCTTATTATTTCAAGATAATGAATAGAGAAAATTCAATTTTATTTATAATAAGTTGGGGTCTTACAACCTCCCCTCCTTATAAAATTTCGTCCTCGAAATTGACGTACGTACCTGGTGTTTCAAAAAGGTGAGGGTACCTTGCTTTTATTTTTGATCCCGACTCCCAGGTCATTTCTTCAATAGCATGGTTCCTCCACAAAACCTTAACTTGTGGTATAACATTTGTACGTAGGACATGCTCTTTCTTATCCAAGATCTTGATAGTACCTCCTCGACGTTAAATCTTCTCATTATCTCAAATCCGTTCTAACGCAATAATGTGGTTTGGGTCATCCACATATTTACGTAACATCGATACGTGAAAAATGTTATGAACACGCGACATACTTAGCGTTAAGGCGAGTCTATAGGCCACAGTTCCTACTCGATCAAGGATTTCAAATAAATCTAAGGTTTGAGCTTTCTTTTCTTCATCGACTCTTACTTCTAGAATAACTCCTTCTTGCACCTTCTTCTTCATATTCATCAGCTCCTGGTCTATAGCTTGAACATCTTTAAATTTATCGATTAAGGTCGGTTCTACTCGTATATTTGACATCATCACGTGGGTCCCTAGAGTTTTTAATTCTATCTTTATCGTTTGTAAATTATACAAAATAGGTCTTTGTGTTCAACAATATCGCACTCGTACTCGTGTACAATCTTCTACTCAACGCGTCAACTACCACGTTCATTTTTCCAAGATGGTATGGTCAGAACAGGTGCCGAAATGAGTCGCCTCTTGAGCTCATGGAAAATCTTCTCGCATTCCTCGCTCCATACGAATTTTGTATCTTTCCATGTCAGCTAAGTTAACCAAGTAGCGATTCGAAAAAATCCTTCCACGAATCTCCGATAATAACCAGCTAAGCCCAGAAAGCTACGTACTTCGGTCACCGACTTTCGATTGCTCTCAACTGTAATTCATATCCCAATCTTGGATAGCACGTCACAATGGCACCTATCATTTTACCACCACACAAATATAGAGTCCCCTATGGAGAGTCTGGCTTTGGTGCATTCCACAAATGAAGTCACCAGATAGAGGCTCGGGTACCAACTCTTGTACTTGGATTTTTAACTTTTGAAGTTCAATAGGAGCCATTCGATATGAGATTTTAGAAATGGGTTTTGTACCGGGTTCAAAGTCGATACAAAATTCAATATCACACTCTGGGGGTAGGCCAGGAAATTCTTCAGGAAAAACGTCAGCAAATTTACTAACAACAGAAATATCATTCAAATCTGACGTATTTTTGTTCAAGTCCATGACATGAGCTAAGAAAGCTTGACATCCGTTTTTCAATAAACGAATGACTTTATAGCTTAATATGAAAGTGTTTGACTTTAGTGGTTTGGTTGCTTGAATTCGCATAATAGGTTGGTTAGGAATATAAAATCTAACAACCTTATGAAAATAATCAATTTTAGCATGATGAGTGGTTAACCAATCAATCCCTAAAATCACATCAAATGCAAGTATCTTTAAAGAGATAAGATCAACATGTAATGTGATGGTGCCAACTTGAATCAAGCAAGATTTATAAACTGTAGATGTAACGAAAGTTTCTCCTAACGAAGTTTCAATAGATAAGTCAAAGTCTAATTTCTCTGAAGTCAAGTTCAAACGTTGAGCACAAGTAAGAGAAATAAAAGAATGGGTAGAACCCAGATTCTAACAGGTATGACTTCGCAAAAATTTATGATTAACTAACCCGTGATAACTTCATTTGGGTTCCTCACTTGTTGAGAAGTCATGACAACCGCTCTCCCTTGAACTACCCGACTTTCGACTTCTCTAGGCAAAGATTTGGTGTCATCACTACCGCTGAAATTGACTTTTCTATAGGGCATATTCCACCTCAACCGCTTCATCGTACTCTCGCTTTCATGATCTGAATCATTAATCTTCAATCCATATCGAATTGGGGTTGACCGCAATGTACAGGGTAATTCAAAACTCGATGTTGGGTTCTCTCAATTGTTGTCCAAAAAGAGAAATACATATCATTTATTTTATCCTTCTTAGATCGGACATCTCTTTCCACAATATCAACGCGTCATGCTTTTTACCCATGCATCACTCATTCTCACTCATTCAAATTGTTTCTTCTTTCACTTTCGATTCCAAATTTTAATCATCTTATACTCTACCAAAGAGTGCTTCGCTCAAGCATCACATATCTCCAAAACACAAGCTTGAATTGTTGCATCCTTTTGCTCCACGCATCACCGCTTTCTTCTTCACCGCTTCTTCTATCTCATGAATACGATTTTGCAATTCTAAATTTCGATCATAAAATCTTCTAATAAATTCTCCTCAGTTCCTCTTCTTCCTCACTCTCACCGCTACCTCTGCGCGACTATCTCTGTGCAACTATCAATTCTTCACTCACCACACGGATATCTCTAATTCCTTCTTCGCCTGACATCACATTATCCCGGTTGGTGATTAGAGGTGTCTACACGATCTCATTCACTCCATTGTTAACATTTTCAGCTATCATTCTCAAATACTGCCACAAAACAAGGGTTAATTAAACAAGTTAACATATCACATAATATCCCTATATTATGACCGACCAACAAATAAGCTTAGGTAGGACACACTAGCGAAGGATTTACTCATCTCTCCCCTCCTAGTTCTATTCCCCGATCTCCGCCAGAGACCATATCCCTAAGCTCTGATACCAACTGTGACGCCCCCAAAATAGGTTCAATCCACCCAACCCATTCTGAGTCACCAAATACATGGTACAAAAAATAACTACAATTTTATTAATACAATTGTCGTGCAAAATACGACAACACAAATACTGTGAGTTTAAATACAAATATTATCTTCTAGACAATATTCACACTCAAATAAGTCCTCATTTTACTTATTGATACACTATTTTACAAAATAGTGAGGACTACTATAACAACTGTCTTGGACCATCACTCCATACCCCAGCTAGTTCCTGTTAAATTCTTAACTCCTGAGAAGAAAATGGAACAAAAAGGAAAAGGGTGAGCTCAACTAGCCCGGTAAAGAATATTATGATTAAGATAATATACAACAAATTATCCTTAGTCTTCAACAGGGAAAAAATCTGATAGAATATAATAGACAACAAGTTTTAAATCAACAACTGCAGCGGAAACAACACTTCATTAGAAGAGTTAAGTAGAGAATGTAATCTACTATCATCTATGAATTTAAAAGTCCATCATCAATATTTTATCCCTGTAACATCAATCAATATACATCTTGAATCAAATATTAATCTTTGCACTACGGGCCAAAGATATTCATTCAGATCACCAAATGGTCATGTTCATCTCAACACTGCTCATCTTTTCAGACTACGTGCCAAAGATATTCATCATGTAATCATACATCTTTGCACTACAGGCCAAAGATATTCATCAAGTATCACCATTAAGGACTGAGGATGATGAAAAACATTTTAGAGAACGAATCTAGTGAGATAAAAGGATAAAGTTTAGAGATTCGTACTTTAGATAACTCAAGTTTAAAAATACTCTATAATAAACTATAATGGAGTAAAATTCAAGAATAAAGATAAAAAAACATGGATACAATCAAAGATAGTAACCATAATAGACATCTGAAACAAAAAAGAAAAAATTTCATTTTTCGGTGAATAGTATCGTATTTGTGAATAGTGCCGTATACGTGAATAGTGTCGTATACGTGAATAGTACCCTGACACAAAAAGGTAGAAATTACACAATCAAACTCATATCAATATTTTAGCATAATGATATTGAAAAAAATAATATCATTTACGAAGAAAATAACATCCCTTACCTCAAAAGAATAGTACTCCCGGTTGAAATTTTGGATATAGTCTTTGAAAAAAAACTTGACTTGAATAAAGAACTCTCAAAGTATCTAAATACGCTCGATAATATATATATATATATATATATATATATATATATATATATATATATATATAGAGAGAGAGAAAGCTTATGTTTTTGGTGTGATTTTTCAATTCTAACTAAGCACTCTATTTATAGGAAAATGTTAAAACACCAAAAATGCATCACCTACCACTACACGATGGCTTTTACTCGCTACTATTCCCACCCACCACTTTTGAAATAAAAATTCAGCACATTTCTCACCAACCAAAGTGGGGCCCACCAATTCTAGAAATTTCCAAAATATTTTATTATTTAAATAATAATCAGAAACTTCAATAATTCATAATAAATAGCCTTTTTATCAAAAAAATACGAATTTTATGTCCATTCCATAGGAAATTAAATTCTCTATAACTTTGTAGCTTTAAGTTTTTCCAAATTTCAAACGAAAAATGCCCGAAATTCACATACGGACGATTTTTAATACCTCCATTCCGACAAAATACTGATAAAACACCTCAGCATTAATTCTTTCATTTATAATCACATGAAATAAATATTTTCCTATCCTTCATTTATATCCACATAAAATAAATATTTCTTTATCATATAAATCAATAAATAATTATTCACAAATAATATTGCAGAAGCACAATAATGACAACCAGGCCGTTCCCAGGAAAGTGGGGGCTTTCCGATAAGGATTTCTCCTTACTGGCGTGCAATTAGGTGACCAAACCTCTCCTTGATAGAACTTTTTAGACATTGTCAATAATGCTATCTAATAATATTATTCAAATAATATGAATTATTGATCTGATAATGGGAAATATATCAGCAAAGACAATTATCAAAACAACAATAATATAAAATATCAACGCAACAATTATTGAATCAATAAAATAAAATATTGAACAGTAATTACTATAACAATTATTGAGTAGTGCTTTCTTACGTAAGAATCAATAATTCATAAATACTGTGTAATACCATGTGCTACTGTGCAATCACGCGTATTACTGTATTTTAACCACCAGGTATTCCAACAGTGTTAACGGTAACGATTACGCCGTTATTTATAAAAATTCAAACTTCTCATTTTTTCATCCGACAGTTATTCTGTTATGGGCTCACAAATGGCTGCGCCGTCGTACGGATATTCCCTACAAAAAGAATATTCCACGACCAAACGAATATTCCCCGACAACAATGAATATTTTATAACCACTTGTTTATTTTGTAAAATTTGTACATTTCACCCATAACCAAAATATTATATCAAATTAACTCTTTATTATTTCAAGATAATGAATAGAGGAAATTCAATTTTATTTATAATAAGTTAGGGTCTTACAGATTTGACTCGGGTTGTTTTACAGTTCCTTTTTATTTGTTTTTTTGAGAGTGAAATATTTTCTTTTTTATTTGTCATTTATAGATTTCAAGTAAGCATTAATAACTTATTTTCTCATATTGGCCTACAATAAATACTAATTAGTTTCTCTTTCATCTTTTTTAATGAACTTTAAAAGTGTGAGATTTTATAACCATTTTGGTCAATCAAATAAAACAATTGTATTTCTTTTTTGAAGTCCCACTTTTTGGAAGTAGGAAGAAACACATAAAAAGGAAACACACTTCACATAAAAAAACAAAAAAAAAAAACTCACCTAAGTGATCAGAATTGAACCTGAGATCTTTAGGTCACAATGCCTCACTCTTAACCATGCATTAAGATAAAACTTCATCGGCATGATTGCATTTCATGATCTTTGTGTTTTTTTCTTAAAATGTCAACTAAAAAAGAAAGGAGAGGGTAAAATTTTGAGTGACAATTTTGCAGTTTATCCAAAAGTTAAAACTTGTTTAGAAAAATTAATAGTTATGAAGAACTAAAAATATATTAAATAATGATTATAAACAGATTCGGATCTTAATAAAATTTGAATTCATATCTTCATGATAACATTGAATCATATAAAATTTCAAGTTTATTCTAATTATATATAAGTGCATCATTCATGTTTACTTATTAAAATTTTAGTTTTGTTGGATTAAAATTTATAGTTGTCGTGTCTGAATTTTTTGTTTTTTACAAAAAATTATGAGTTATTTAAGATGGTTTATAGTTATAAAGGTTTTTGTAATATTAATTTTAATATTTAAGAGGGATGTACCGCCCAAACCGTTTGGAATTTTTTTTTTTTTAAAAGGGCATATACTTAAATATATTTAATGACTCCAATCACTCCATATATATATTTTGGTGTTACGAAACTGATATTCATGGGTTATGGGACTTGCATAAGCAAGAAGAAGTTGATGCTAGTTTATTTCTTAATTACTTTATATTTAATTCAATAAGAGGGTAAAATTATTTGGTAAAATTTTATGTCTTTTATTGTTTTTTAATCGCAGAAGAAGAATATATAAATTCAAATCATTAACAAATGCTTCTTAATAAAAAAATTTAAGTTTATGAAGTCTATAAATATTGTACTCCTCTATTCTAATAAATTTTAAGATCATTATTAATTTTTAAAAATTAATTTGAGATATTTTAAATTTAAAATTATTCAAGTGTTTTATACTTTTAATTACTAAATAACTTTTAAAATTCTGATGTTATTTTACTCAAATAATTTAATTTATTAAAATATATAAATTATTTAAATTTTTATTATTCAATTTTATCAAACATCATTTTTGTGAATCACGATTATCCTATTCTTATATTTTTCTTTTTGTTAAAAATGGTTGTAAACAAGTGTGTGAACGTATCATACATGTGCATTTGTGTGAGTTTGTGTCATTTCAAATGGCTGTCATTCCATCACTTTTTTCTTTTTTATCATTTTACATTTAGAAATTAATTTACAAAGGAAATAAATTCTATTCTATATAATAAAGTAAAAATATATCACTTTTAGTAAATCTCATTTCCTTATAGAAGAAATTAAATTTATATTTAAAATATTAGTTTTCGCCTTGTAATAAATAATAAAAATTAAAAATATTATAAAGTAAATTAGGATACTAATAAATGATAAAAGATAATATATACAAAATATAATACTAATATTTATATATATATAATACAATAATGAATGAGTTAGGTTAAAATAATTTACTTTATACTTAATTTTTAAAAATCAGATTTATACTAACTTATTCTAAATTGGCTACTTATTGATTTAAAAGTTATGTTGGATTTAACTTATGCCTTCTTTTAGTTTAGAATGACAAGATTCCACTTTTAAAGATTTTTTCCTATTATTTTTAATGAAAGTATTAAAGTCTTTCCAAAATATCATTTTTAAGTACGAAAAATTATTCCAAATGTTAAAGTCATTTTAAAGTTATTCTTTAAAAAAAAATCAAAATACTCGTTTTTAGTTAATATGAAAATATTAAAGAAAGTAGTATATTTTTAATTTTAAAAGTTCTCTTATAGTTAATATTCCAATATTCATTTTGTCTACAAAAATAAAAATATACATTAATTATACTCCCTTTGTTTCAAAATAAAAGATTAAATTTGAACTTTTGAAGTGAATGAGATATATATTTTAAATTAAAACTTGCATGGTATTAAATTTAACTTTTAAAAATAATAAATCTTATAAGTGGTACTCCCTCCGTCCCATAATATATGACGTTTTAAATAATTCATTTTTCCCAAATTATTTGACATTTTATATAATCTAGGAGAATTAATCACAATCTTTTCAAAATTACCTCTCATTGAAAAATGTTACAAATGAGAGAGAGTATGAGATAAATACTAGTATATTGTAAAGGGTATTATAGACCATTAGTATTATATTTAATGCTATCTAATTATTTCCTTATTTCTTATTTCTTGCGCACAACTCTAAAACAACTCTAAAACGTCATATATTATGGGACGGATGAAGTAGTATTTTTTAAATATGTAAAACTTCCATAAGTATATTATCTATAATAAATGAATTCATATTAATTATAAATTTAAAATTAGTATCTCAATTTAACTTTAAAGAATTAATATTAGTCTTAATATATATATATATATACGGTCCGGATCAAGTGCATATGTGACGCCCCCAAAATAGGTATACATCACCCATTCTGAGTTGTCAATACATGGTACAAACAACTACAACTTTATTATTACAACAAGAAATCGTGAGTTTGAATACAAATATTATCTTCTGACAATATCTATACTCAAATAAATCCTCATCACATTTATTGATATATTATTTTACAAAATGGTGAGGACTACTAAACAACTCTCTCTAGAACCTTCATTCCATACCTCGACTGCACTCACTATATTCTCGCCTCACGAGAAGAAAAAATAGAACAAAAGGAAAATGGTGAGCTCAACTAGCCCAAGAAAGAATATTATGACTAAGATAATATACAACAAATTATCGTTAGTCTTCAACAGAGAGAAAATCTAATAGAATACAATAGACAACAAGTTTTAAATCAATATTCGCAGCTGAAATAATAATTCATTAGAAGAGTTAAGTAGAGAATGTAAACTACTATCTTCTATGTATGAATTTAAAAGTTCATCGCCTATCTTTTATCCCTATAACATCAATCAATATATATCCGAATCAAATATTCATCTTTGCACTACAGGCCAAAGATATTCATCAGTTGGTCATGTTCATCTAAACACATGTTCATCTTTGCACTACGGCCAAAGATATTCATCGAATCATTCATCTTTTGCACTACAGCCAAAGATATTCAATAATATCATCATTTAAGATCGAGGATGATGAAAAAAAATTTGAAGAAAACGAATCCAAAGGAAACAAAATGACAAGGATTAAGGATTAAGGATTCGTATTTTGTTTTATCCATGTCCAAAAATACCTCAACAATAATCATAGTGGTGTAAAATTCAAGAATGTTCAAAACATGGATATAATCAAAGCTAGATCCACAATAGATATTTTAGATTTATAAGGGAAAATTTTTATTTTTCATTGAATAAGGTCGATTCGTGAATAAAGTCTGATATCGTGAATAGTAACTCTCGACACCAAAAGTTTCAAATTTGATAAAACTTCAGATCAATATTTCAAAGATAATGATATTGAAGAAATAATATCATTACGAAAAAAATAATATCCTTACTTGAAAAATCAAGACTTCTAGTTGAAACACCTGATATAAAGCTATGACTTGAACTTGCAATCGTATAGCAATACTCAAAATACTCACAAGAATACGCTCGATAATATAGAAAGAGAAAACTTCAATTTCGTGTGATTTTCAATTCTAACCTAAGACCCTATTTATAGAAAAATCATAGAACACCAAAGTAGAAAATTTATTAAATATTATTATATTTTCCAAAATCTCATACGCACACTTCTTCCAACTTATTTCAGTCTCTATCACATGTTACATAAGGGCCTCAAAAATGAAAAACACGTTTTTGTAATTAAAATATTTTAAACTTCCAAAATCAATTATTTTGAGCTTCTAACTTCAATAATTCACAATAAATAGCCCTTTTGTCGAAAAATTCAATCTCGCAATTTTTTATAGGAAATTCCATTATCTACAACTTTACTGTATGGAAGTTTTTCCAAATTCCAAACAAAAATTGACCAAAATCCACAAACGGGCGATTTTACAAAGCTATAATCAAATTTCAACAAAGAAATGGGGTCCAATCGACACATAAAACATGCTTTAAATATTTTTGGTAACAAAAATTTCCTCCTCCACATATACTCATATATCCCACATTTATCGTAAAAATATCATCATTATTATATTATTAAAATATAATAATATATTTAAATAATTATTTTATCGTAAAAGATAAAATTTCAATTTTCAACAATTGTCACATTAAAACTTTTCTCCATCTATATCCACATAAAATCAATATTTTTCTCATCATATGAATCAATAATTAATTATTCACAAATAATATTACGTAATCACAATAACGATACAACCAGCAGCTTCAGAAGCAGGGGCTTTCCAATAAGAATTTCTCCTTCATGGCAGCAATTAGGTGATCAAACCTCTTCTTAGATGTAACTTTCTAGACATTGCCAATAATATTATCTAATAATATTATTCGGATAATATGAATTATTGCTTCAATAATGAAAATACCGTAATGACAATTATCAAAACAACAAAGAATATAAAATATCAACGCAAAGAATTATTAAATCAATAAAATAAAATACTTTGAGCGAATAATTCACGTAACCATTATCGAGTAGTGCCTTCTTATGTAAGAATCAATAATTGGTGCAATACTGCAGCTATTCTGATGTTTTAACCACCAAGTATTTTAACAAAGATTAATTGTAATAATTACGCCTGCTTATTTTTAAACCACTTATATTTGTCGCTTTCTTCATCCAATCGCTTTCCGCTTATGGGGCCCATAAAATACTCTACTGGTCGCATTTAATATTCCCCGACAAAGAAGAATATTCCACGACCAAAACGAATATTCCCCGACAACAATGAATATTTTATAACCACTGCTTATTTTGAAATATTTATGTATTTTACCCATAACTATTCACATTAATCAAATCAACCCTTACTATTTCAAAATAATAAATAGAGAAAATTAAATTTCATTAATAATAAGTTGGGGTCTTACAACCTCCCTCCTTATGAAATTTCGCCCTCGAAATTGACGTACGTACTGGTGTTTTCAAAAGGTGAGGATACCTCGATTTCATTTCCGCTTCCAATTCCCTGTGTCATTTCCTCTATAGAATGATTCCTCCACAATACTTTAACTTGTGGTATGACCTTTCTTGCTGTAGGGACATGCTCCTTCCTATCCAAGATCTTGACAGTACCTCCTCATACGTTAAGTCTTCTGGCTATCTCGTCCTGCTTCTAACTCTATAATGTGGTTCTTGTCTTTCACATATTTACGAAGTACAGATATGTGAAACACATTATGAACACGAGACATACTCGGAGGTAACGTGAGTCTATAGGCTACATTTCCTACTCGGTCAAGAATTTGAGATTTTGGAAAAATATAATAATATTTAATAAATTTTCTAATTTGGTGTTCTAAGCATTTTCCTAGAAATAGGGTGCTTAGGTTAGAATTGAAAATCACACCAGAAACTGAAGTTTTCTCTCTATATTATCGAGCGTTATTCTTGTGAGTATTTTGAGTATACTTTGAGTATTGCTATACTGCAAGTTCAAGTCATAACCTATATCCGTGTTTCAACTAGAAGTCTTGTCTTCGAGGTAAGTGATGTTATTTTATTCAAAATGATATTATTTCTTCAATATCATTATCGCCAAATATTGGTTGGAAATTTTATCAAATTTAGAACTTTTTCATGTCGTATTACTATTCATGAGTTACTATTCACGAAGTTACTATTCATGAGTTACTATTCACGAGTTACTATTCACGAGTACTATTCACGAAAGCGTGAAGATGTTTTTTATGAAATTTCTATCTTTTGGTGTCTGAGTTACTATTCACGATACTGCAAGATTATTCACGATACTGACACTATTCACGAATACTAAGACTATTCAATCGAAAAATAAAATTTCTTCTTTTTGTCCAAAATATTTATTATGGATACTAGCTTTGATTGTATCCATATTTTGATCATTCTCGAATTTTACTCCACTTCGATTACTTATGAAGTATTTTTGAACTTGATTGTTTAAAATACTTAATCCTTAATATTTGTTCTTTTGTTTCACCGGATTCGCTTCTTTAAAATATTTTTCATCATCCTCACCCTAAATGATGATATTATCGAATATCTTTAGCTTTGTAGTGCAAAAGATGAACAGTGTTGAGATGAATATGACCGATCGATTAATATCTTTGCACGTAGTGCAAAGATGAAACAGTGTTTAGATAAACATGATCAATCGATGAATATCTTTGGCTCAGTAGTGCAAAGATGAATATTTGATTCGAGATATATATTGATTGATGTTACAGGGATAAAATATCGACGATGAACTTTTAAATTCATATATAGAAGATAGTAGTTTGCATTCTCTACTTAACTCTTCTAATGAATTGTTGTTTCCGCTGCAGTTGTTGATTTAAAACTGGTTGTCTATTGTATTCTATTAGATTTTTCCCTGTTGAAGACTACCGATAATTTGCTCTATGTTATCTTAGTCATAATGTTCTTTACTGGGCTAGTTGAGCTCACCCTTTTCCTTTTTGTTCCATTTTTCTTCTCAGGAGGCGAGAATGTAGCGAGTACGAGTCGGGATATGGAATGATGGTTATAGAGAGAGTTGTTTAGTAGTCCTCACTATTTTTGTAAAATAATGTATAAATAATTGTGATGAGGATTT
Source organism: Panax quinquefolius (assembly GCA_020205615.1). Lineage (NCBI taxonomy): Eukaryota > Viridiplantae > Streptophyta > Magnoliopsida > Apiales > Araliaceae > Panax > Panax quinquefolius. The sequence goes on from CM035155.1 coordinate 26,344,846, forward strand.
ATTTGGGTATGTATATTGTCTAGAAGACAATAATTGTATTTAAACTCACAAAGATATATATTGCTTGGATTTTTGCACGACAAATGTAATAATAAAGTTGTAGTTATTTCTGAACCATGTATTTGGCGACTCAGAATGGGTTGGATGGAATGGACCTATTTTGGGGGCGTCACATTGATGCCTTGAGAAACCGTAGGAAGACCCGTAACGAAATCCATGGTAATGTGTTCCCACTTCCATTTTGGAATCTCAAGTGGTTGCAATGGACCCTTAGGTACTAGATGTAAGACCCCAAATTATTAATAAATGAAATTTATTTTCCTCTATTTATTATTTTGAAATAGTAAGGGTTGATTTGATTAATGTGGATAGTTATGGGTAAAATACGCAAATATTTCGAATAAGCAAGTGGTTATAAAATACTCATTATTGTTGAGAATATTCGTTTAGTCGTGGAATATTCTTACCGTTTGGGAATATTCGTATTACGTACCAAGCAGACCTTTTGTGGGCCCCATAATGGAAAGCGATTGGATGAAGAAAATGACAAATATAAGTTGTTTAAAATAACTACAGAGTTGTTATTCAAGTTATCATCACCGTTAAAATACTTCTATGGTTAAAAACACACTAATACGCGTTGTTGAGAACAAAGAAGACACCAGAGATGCACCAATTATTGATTCTTACGTAGAAGGCACTACTCAATAATTGTTACAAAGAATTACTATTCAAAGATTTTATTGTATTGATTCAATAATTGTCATATTGATATTTTATATTACTTGTTGTTTTAATAAATTGTCATTACACGTATTTTCTATTATCGGCAATAATTCATATTATCCTAATAATATTATTAGAAAACATTATTGGCAATGTCTAGAAAGTTCTATCTAAGGAGAGGTTTGGTCACCTAATCATGCGCCAAGAAGGAGAGATCCTTATTGAAAGCCCCTCTTCCTCGAAACCACTTGGTTGCCATTATCGTGATTCTCAGAAATTATTTGTGAATAATTAATTATTGATTTATATGATGAGGAAAATATTGATTTTATGTGGATATAGATGGAGAAAATTTTTAAGGTGACAATTGTTGAAAATTAATATTTTATCTTTTTCTGATAAAATAATTCATTTAAATATATTATTTTAATAATATATTAATAGTGATATTTTTATAATGAATGTGGGATATATGAGTATTTGTGGAGGAGGAGTATTTTTGTTACCAAAAATATTTAAAGCATGTTTTATGTGTCGGTGGACCCCATTTCTTCACTGAAATTTGATTATAGCCTGTAAAATCGCCCGTTTGTGGATTTCGGTAAATTTCTGTTTGAAATTTGGAAAAACTTTCTTCTGCAAAGTTGTAGAGAATTGAATTTCCTATAAAAAGACACGAGATTCGAATTTTCTGATAAAAGGGCTATTTATTATGAATTATTGAAGTTCCGAAGCTCCGAAATAATTAATTTTTGAAGTTTTAATTATTTTTAATAAGAAAAACGTTTTTTTACATTTTTGGGACTCATTTAACATGTGTTAGGATGGCTGAGTTCAGATTCATTGATGCGTAGGAAGATGTGGAAAATAAATAATATTAATTTATTAAATTTTCTACTTGGGTGTTCTAAAGCATTTTCCTATAAATAGGTGCTTAGGTTAGAATTGAAAATCACACCAAAACTCAAGTTTTCTCTCTATATTATCGAGTGTATTCTTGTGAGTATTTTGAGTATACTTTGACTATTGCTATACTGTGCAAGTTCAAGTCATAACCTATATTCCTAAGTTTTTCAACTAAAAGATCTTGTCTTTTCGAGATAAGGGATGTTATTTTCTTCTCAAATGATATTATTTCTTCAATATCATTATGCTTGAAATATTGGTTGGAATTTTTATCAAATTTGAAATTTTTTCATGTCGGGGTTACTATTCATGAGTTACTATTCATGAGTTACTATTCACGAGTTACTATTCACGAGTTACTATTCATGAGTTAATATTCACGAGTACTATTCACGAAGCATGATGATGTTTTTTATGGAATTTCTATCTTTTTGTGCCGGAGTTACTATTCACGATATCACGGCCTATTCACGATACTCTGACAATTATTCATGAATACTAAGACTATTCACGTAAAAATAAAATTTTTCCTTTTCGTCTAAAATATCTATCAGGATACTAGCTTTGATTGTATCCATGTTTTGATCATTCTTGAATTTATTCCACTCGATTACTTATGAAGTATTTTTGAACTTGGATTGTTTAAAATACTGAATCCTTAATATTTGTTCTTTTGTTTCACCGGATTCGCTTTTCTTTAAAATATTTTTCATCATCCTCATCCTAAATGATGATATTATCAATATCTTTGGCCCAGTAGTGCAAAGATGAATGATTTCTTGATGAATATCTTTGGCCCAGAGTGCAAAGATGAACAGTGTTGAGATGAACATGATCGATCGATTAATATCTTTGAACCGTAGTGCAAAGATGAACAGTGTTTAGATGAACATGACTAATCGATGAATATCTTTGACCAGAGTGCAAAGATGAATATTTGATTCCGATATATATTGATTGATGTTACAGGATAAAATATCGACGATGAACTTTTAAATTCATATATGAAGATAGTAGTTTGCATTCTCTACTTAACTCTTCTAATGAATTATTATTTCATTGCTAAAGATTGATTTAAAACGGTTGTCTATTGTATTCTATTAGATTTTTCCTGTTGGAGACTAACGATAATTTGTTGTATATTATCTTAGTCATAATATTCTTTATCGGGCTAGTTGAGCTCAACCTTTTCTTTTTTGTTCCATATTTCTTCTCGTGGAGGCGAGAATGTAACGAGTACTAGCTAGTGGGTATGGAATGAAGGTTCTAGAGAGAGTTGTTTAGTAGTCCTCACCATTTTGTAAAATAATGTATAAATAATTGTGATGAGGATTTATTTGGGTATGTATATTGTCTAGAAGACAATAATTGTATTTAAACTCACAAAGATATATGTTGTAGTATTTTGCACGACAAATGTAATAATAAAGTTGTAGTTATTTCGTACCATGTATTTGGCGACTCGAGAATGGGTTGGATGGAATGGACCTATTTTGGGGGCGTCACACTTGGTATTAGAGCTTAGGATATGATCTCTCAAGCGGAGATCGTGGAATAGAACTAGGAGGGAGAGACGAGTAAATCCTTCGCTAGTGTGTCCTACCTAAGCTTATTTGTTAGTTGTTCAATATATAGGGATATTATGTGATATATTGATTTCCTTAATTAACCCTTGTTTTATGACAAAGATTTGAGAATGTCGAATCGAGAATATTAACAAAGGAGTAAATGAGACCGTGGAGATGCTGTATACTTACCAACGAGGAGAACGTGCAACAGTCGACAATGTACCTCCCATGAACAACACCACCGAATCGAAAGATGATGAACGAGGGATGTTTAGAAGCTTTTGCAGTTCATACAAAATCGATTTAGGAGACTCGTGTTCAAAATAAAGGAGGAAATGATAGCAATTCACGGGTGGTCACAACCAAGCGCTTCAAAGAGTTGGGACCACCTGATTGCTGGGAAAGCCGGATCCGACAATGGCGAAACATGGGCCAAGCAAATTACCAAGATATTCGATGTCTTGAATGCACGAGGAACGTAGGTTCCATTCGCCACCTTTATGTTCCAGAACGAGGCGATTCATCGGGTGGAAATCAGTAAGCGCACCCATCCAAATTTACTCAAAGATGTCATGGGAGACATTTCAGAAAGCGCTTCAATGACAAGTACTTCCAAAAGTATTCGTCGTATGAAGGAAGTGGAGTTTATTAGACCGGGCGAGAATAACATGACGGTGTCCCAAAGACGAGGCGAAGTTCATGAGTTATCGTGTTTGCACATCATTTGGTGGAGAATGAGGAACGTATGACGCGGATGTTTCGAGAGGTTTGAAACCCCATACGCCAAGATCTCATTTCTCATAAATTTTCTCTATTCGTATGTTGTCAACAGGCTCAGCTTGTTAGAAATGAGATAACGAGTACGTTCAACCGAGGGACCATAACCGAGGATTATATCAAGATAGCGAACATCGAATAACGATAACCAAATGAGAGAAAGAAGAATACTTGGACAAAGGCGGTAACCACTCCGGTGGTAATCGTACCATGAAAATAGAAGTTTAGTCGGGAGGAGATTTTAAAAAGAGGAGATTCAACAACGACCATGTGAAGACGCCGGCACCAAGAGTGTAACCGGTTCCAAGGAGGAGAAAGACCACCTACCGGTCGTATGTTACAAATGCGGAAAGAGGGACATATCACCAAACCGCCCACAATAGTTTAAGGTATGCTATAATTGTGGAAAAGAAGGACATATCGCTTCGAGATTGTACGCAGATCGAAATCCAAATGCGGAAATGGTGACTCAAAAGGATGTCCCGAAAGGTCAAAGTCAATCGGTTCTCGGAAGAGCGTTTGTTGTGGACTCTAAAAATGCGAAGAACCCGAACGGTTAGCACGGGTTAGTTAATTATAAATTCTTGCGAAGTTTATACCTTACTAGATACCTGGGATCTACCCATTCATTTATCTCTCTTTCTTGCGCCAACGCTTGAACTTGACTACGAGAAATTAGACTTTGACCTATTTATGGAGACTCGATTAGAGAAACTTTCATTACATCCGTTGTTTAGAAATCTTGCTTGATTCATGTTGGCACTATCACATTACCTCGTTAACCTTATTTCTATAGAGATATTTGCTTTTGATGTGATTTTAAGGTTAACTACTCATCATGCCGAAATTGATTACTTTCGTAAAGTTGTTAGTTTTCATATTCCTAAGCAACTCGTTATTCAATTCAAGCAATCAAACCATCAGTAGTCAAACATTTTCATATCAAGCCATGAAGTCATTCGTTTATTACGGATGTCAAGTTTTCTTAGTCCATGTTATGGATTTGAATAAAGACACGCCGATTTGAATAATATTCCTGTTGTTATTGATTTTCCCGACGTATTTCAAGAATTTCTTGGTTTACTCCCAAAGCTCGATATTAAATTTTGTATCGACTTTGAACCCTAGACAAAACTCATTTCTAAAATCTCATATCGAATGGCTCCTATTGAACTTCGTGAGTTAAAAATTCAACTATAGAATTTGGTACCGAGCCTTTATCCGGTGACTTCCTTTGTGGAATGCAATCAAGTCGATTCTCCGTAGGGGATGCCATATTCGTGCGGTAGTAAACTGATAGGTGTCATTATGACGTGTTATCCAAGATTGGGATATGAGTCACAGTTGAGAGCAACCTAAGTCAGTAATCGAAATACGTAGCTTTCTATGCTTAGCTAGTTATTATCGAAGATTTTGTGGAAAGATTTTCTCGAATCGCTACTCCATTAACGCAGCTGACTCGTAGAGATACAAAATTCGAATGGAGCAAGGAATGTGGGAAGAGCTTCGAAGAACTCAATAGGAGACTCATTTCGGCACATGTTCTGACCATGCCATCCTGGAAAAGCGAACGTGGTAGCTGACGTGTTGAGTAGAAGATCGTATACAAGTACGAGTACGATATTGTCAAAGACTCATTTCGTATAATTTACAAATAATAGAGATGGAGATGAAAACTCTAGGTACCCACGTGATGATATACGAGTATAATCAACTTTAATTGATAAAGTTAAAGTTGTTCAAGCTACACCTCAGAGCTGATGAATATGAAGAAGGAGGTACAAGAAGTTGTTATTTCAAAAGCGAGAATCGGTGAGGTGAGGAAAGCTCAAACCTTCGATTTATTAGTCCATTTGAAATCCTAGATCGAATAGGAACTGTGACCTATAGACTCGTTTTACCGCCAAGTATGACGCGTGTTCATAACGCTTTTTCACGATCGATGTTACGTAAATATGTGGACGAATTCAACCATGTTATTGAGTTAGAACCGGACGAGATAGTCAAGACTTAACGTATGAAGAGGTACCGCCAAGATTTTGGATAGGAAGGAGCATGTCCTACGCACGAAGGTCATACCATAAGTTAAAGTTTTGTGAAGAAACCATGCTATTGAGGAAATGACCTGGGAGTTGGAAACGGAAATGAAAGCGAGGTATTCTCATCTTTTCAAAACACTGTGTATCGTCGTCCAATTTCGAGGACGAAATTTCATAAGGAGGAGAGGTTGTAAGACCCCAAATTATTAATAAATGAAATTTATTTTCCTTTATTTATTATTTTGAAATAGTAAGGGTTGATTTGATTAATGTGGATAGTTATGGGTAAAATACGCAAATATTTCGAATAAGCAAGTGGTTATAAAATACTCATTGTTGTCGGAGAATATTCGTTTAGTCGTGGAATATTCTTCATTGTCGGGAATATTCGCATTTACCAGTGCGCATTTTTGTGGGGCCCCATAACTAAAAACAATTGGATGAAGAAAACGACAAATATAAGTTGTTTATAAATAATCTGGCAGAGTTGTTACCATTAATATCGTTGAATACCCTTGGTTAAAACACACTAATACGGGTCATTGAACAAAGAAGACACTAGATTGCACCAATTATTGATTCTTACGTAAGAAGGCACTACTCAATAATTGTTACAATGAATTACTATTCAAGATTTTATTGTATTGATTCAATAATTGCTGCGTTGATATTTTATATTACCGTTGTTTCAATAAATTGTCATTACAAAAGATTTTCTATTATCGAGCTAATAATTCATATTATCCTAATAATATTATTAGAAAACATTATTGGCAATGTCTAGAAAGTTCTGCTTCAGGAGAGGTTTGGTCACCTAATCAAGGCCAAAGAAGGAGAGATCCTTATCGAAAGCCCCTCTTTCCTGTGAACTACCGGTCACAAGATCGCGATTCTCAGTAAATTATTTGTGATTAATTAATTATTGATTTATATGATGAGGAAAATATTGATTTTATGTGGATATAGATGGAGAAAATTTTTAATGTGACAATTGTTGAAAATTAATATTTTCTCTTTTTCTGATAAAATAATTCATTTAAATATATTATTTTAATAATATATTAACGATGATATTTTTATAATGAATGTGGGATATATGAGTATTTGTGGAGGAGTATTTTTGTTACCAAAAATATTTAAAGCATGTTTTATGTGTCGGTGGACCCCATTTCGTGACTGAAATTTGATTATACCTTGTAAAATAGCCCGTTTGTGGATTTCAGTTAATTTCTGTTTAGAATTTGGAAAAACTTTCTTCTGTAAAGTCGTAGAGAATTGAATTTCCTATAAAACGTCGCGAGATTCGAATTTTCTGATAAAAGGGCTATTTATTATGAATTATTGAAGTTCAAGTTCAAAATAATTAATTTTGAAGTTTTAATTATTTTTAATAAGAAAAACGTTTTTTACATTTTGGGACTCATTTAACATGTGTTAGGATGGTGAGTTCAGATTCATGGATGCGTAGGAAGATGTGGAAAATAAATAATATTAATTTATTAAATTTTCTACTTTGGTGTTCTAAAGATTTTACTATAAATAAAGTGCTTAGGTTAGAATTGAAAATCACACCGTAAATCAAGTTTTCTCTCTCTCTATATTATCGAGCGTATTCTTGTGAGTATTTTGAGTATACTTTGAGTATTGCTATACGGTCTGCAAGTTCAAGTCATAGCCTATATTCTTGTTTCAACTAAGATCTTGTTTCGAGGTAAGTGGATGTTATTTTCTTCTCAAATGATATTATTTCTTCAATATCATTATGTCAAATATTGGTTGGAATTTTTATCAAATTTGGAACTTTTTCATGCTCGGGTTACTATTCATGAGTTACTATTCACACGAGTTACTATTCATGAGTTACTATTCACGAGTTACTATTCACGAAGCATGATGATGTTTTTTGTGGAATTTCTATCTTTTGTGTTTTGAGTTACTATTCACGATACTCTGACTATTCATTCACGATATCTTAACCTATTCATGAATACGGCACTATTCACGTAAAAATAAAAATTTTCCTTTTCGTCCAAAATATCTATCATTGGATACAAGCTTTGATTGTATCCATGTTTTCGATCATTCTTGAATTTATTCCACTGATTACTTATGAAGTATTTTTGAACTTGGATTGTTTAAAATACTGAATCCTTAATATTTGTTCTTTTGTTTCAATCGGATTCGCTTTTCTTTAAAATATTTTTCATCATCCTCACCCTAAATGATGATATTACCGAATATCTTTGGCCGTCAGTGAGTGAAAAGATGAATGATTTCTTGATGAATATCTTTGGCCCAGAGTGCAAAGATGAAACAGTGTTGAGATGAACATGATCGATCGATTAATATCTTTGGCCCGTAGTGCAAAGATGAACAGTGTTTAGATGAACATGACCAATCGATGAATATCTTTGACCAGAGTGCAAAGATGAATATTTGATTCCGATATATATTGATTGATGTTACAGGGATAAAATATCGACGATGAACTTTTAAATTCATATATAAAGATAGTAGTTTGCATTCTCTACTTAACTCTTCTAATGAATTATTATTTCACCGCGAAGATTGATTTAAAACTGGTTATCTATTGTATTCTATTAGATTTTTCCCTGTTGGAGACTAACGATAATTTGTTATATATTATCTTAGTCATAATATTCTTTACTGGGCTAGTTGAGCTCACCCTTTTTCCTTTTTGTTCCATTTTTCTCAGGAGGCGAGAATATAGCGAGTACGAGTCGGGGTATGGAATGAAGGTTTTAGAAAGGATTATTTAGTAGTCCTCACCATTTTTGTAAAATAATGTATAAATAATTGTGATGAGGATTTATTTGGGTATGTATATTGTCTAGAAGACAATAATTGTATTTAAACTCACAGTTTTACTGTTGTAATAATAAAGTTGTAGTTGTTTCTGTACCATGTATTGACAACTCAGAATAGGTGATGTATACCTATTTTGGGGGCGTCACAATCATGATATTCGTCATACATTTTGGTGGAGCAATATGAAGAGAGAGATAGCGCTGTTTATCTCAATGTGTCTAACTTGTCAACGAGTTAAAGCGGAGCATCAAGTACCAAAAGGTTCATTGCAACCACTTGAAATTCCGAAATGGAAGTGGGAGCACATTACCATGGATTTCGTTCTACGGGCCTTCCTAAGGTTTCTCAAGGCATTGATGCGATTTGGGTCATTGTTGATAGATTGACCAAGTCTGCTCATTTCTTACCGACACGAGAAACTTATACACTTGAACGCCTTGCTCAGATGTACATAAACGAGATTGTAAGATCGCATGGTATGCCCAGATCCATAGTTTCGATCGAGACCCAAGATTCACTTCACGATTTTGGGTTAGTTTGCAAAAAGCTATGGGCACAGACTTACGATTTAGCTTTCGGCATATCATCCTCGACGGACGGACAATGGAGAGGACTATTCAAATTCTTGAAGATCTATTAAGACTCGTGTTCTTGATTTCAAGGGAGTTGGGACAAGTTCTTACCATTGGTGGAGTTTTCCTACAACAACAGCTTATCAAGCAAGTATTGGCATGGCTCCATTCAAGCGTTGTATGGAAGAAAGTGTCGCTCTCCAAAGATATCTTTGGGATGAGGTGGGTGAAGCAACGTTGTTGGGACCGGAGTTGAGTACGTATGACTACTTTTAAAAGATTCAAACGATCCGACAACATATAAAAACCTCACAAAATCGACAAAAGAGTTATCTTTGATCTTCATCGAAAGGACGGAATTTGATATAGGAGATCATGTGTTGTTAAGAGTTGCTCCATGGAAAGGAGTTACAAGATCATGTGTTGAGGAAATGACTTGGGAGTTAGAATCTGAAATGAAATCAAGGTATCCTTACCTCTTCAACATACCAGGTACGTACCCTAATTTCGAGGGCGAAATTTCATAAGAAGGGGAGGTTGTAAGACCCCAGCTTTTATAAATAAAGATGAATTTTCAATAAATATTATTTTTGAATATTATGGAATAATTTGATATAATGTTATAGTTGTGGGTAATATTTATAAATTTTGCAAAGTATGCAAGTGGTTATATTATATTCGATTGGTCTCCGGAAATATTTGGTTTAGCGAGGAATATTCGTATAACTACTCAATCATTGGTGAACCCCAACAAAATTATTGTCGGATTGAGAAAACGACAAAAATATTTTATTGAAATAACGGCGGAAGTTTTACCGTTGATATCTTTGTTGAACTACTTTCGGTAGTAAAAGTACAATGAATACATGTGGTTGCATAGTAGCACATACGGTATTGATTATTGATGCTTATGTAAGAAGTCACCAACATTCCATTATCATTATGTGAATTATTATAGCGATAATGACTTTTTATTTTATTCATTATTATTAACGTAATAAAATGAAACATCTTTTTATATAAAATAGAATACTTTATTAAAGTTATTTTATAAATAAAATATATTATATTTTATTATGCATAGTGTTGTATAGTGTTTTTGCATAGTGTTTTGCATAGTGTTTGTATAGTAAAATGTTTTTATATAAATAAAATATATTATATTTTATTTAAAAGATTTTGCTTTTAAATATGGACCGTCGATTAAAGTAAATCAATCTGGACCATTCATGGATTAGTTACTTATGCATTCCATTTTCCTATAAATAAAGCTCATTCCTTCATTATTTTCTTACGAATTCATTGAAACTCTAGAGAGAAATTATAGAGAGAAGCTTATAGAGAAAGTTATAGAAAGAAGAAGAGTATTCCGCTACTTCACTACTTCTATATTCAGTTCTTTTTACGATAAGGGGTGTTATTCTTTCTTCTTGAAGAGAACTTCATTACTCCATTCACTATTATTACATTGGAATAACTCAGTAAAAGTGGCATACCCTATACATAACCTCAGATACGCCAGGCGTACCCTATACTTGGTGAAATCCTTATGTTATTCCATTGCTTATTATTACATTGGAATAACTCAGATATGCGGTTTACCCTATACTTGGTGACATTCTTCTATTATTCATTGCTGAACATCCTGCATGTGTTTTTACACCCACCGGTTCCGCTCTTTATTATTATTCTGTTGGAACATCTTGTTCGTGTGTTTTTACACCGACTGGTTCCGTCTTTATCATTCTGTTGGAATATCCTATCTATGTGTTTTACACCGGATCTGGTTCCACCTTTATTATTCTGTTGGAACATCCTGTCGGTGTGAATTTCACCTGACCTGGTTCCGTTATTATTATTCTCGCTGGAATAACTCGCTTGCATCACAAGTACCGCATGCATGGTGATTTCTTTTGTTATTCCATTCTTTATTATACCCAATTGGTTAAAACTTTGACTTATATACTCCATGAAATTAGTAGAATATCCTCGATATTTGCGTTTCATCCAAAGATATCTTTTCATGGAAATATTCTTCCGATCATTCTTGAATTTTACTCTACAAAGCGATAAGATCATGTTGACAATTTGACGTTAATAATTCCTGGATAAAATAATTCTTGAACTTGTTTTATTGAATTCTTATATCATTGTCATCATCCTCATGTTTATATTTTTTTAAAGTCATCATTGCACAGTAGAGCATGGATGGACTTGGTATGATTATGACTGTGGATTATTCGGTGTAATCATGATAGTAATGTTACAAATGATGTGGTAAAAATCCTCGATTAGTAGTAGTGCATTGATGGACGATTGTTGGCATGATCATGACCATTAATGAATACACAACTATTCTTGGCCCGTAGTGCGGGAATAATTGTGGTCGTGATACTAAAGAATATCCTTGGTCGTAGTAGTGCGGGGTGATTCGATGATGTGGATTATTTATTAAAGTTTGAGTCTCAAATTTATAACAAAGTTGATGAAAAACCTTTAAATCATAAAAGACGGTGAGATTTTATTTTCTACTTGACTCTTTTAACGGATTGATATTCCATTGCAGCTTAAACCGGGTTGTCTATTGTATTTTATCGGTTTAACATTGTTGAAGACTATTGATAATTTATTACGCATTATCTTAGTCATAATATTTCTTCTTTGGGCTAGTTGAGCTCACCCTTTCTTTCACCGTTCTCTTCGAGAAATGAGAATATAGCCGGACGAGTCGGAAACGAGTGATGGTCCTCAAGATAGCATTACTAGTCCTCACTATTACGTGAAATAGTGTGATAATAATTGTAATGAGGACTTTTTGTTTGAGTTTGTATAATATCTAGTAGACGATATTTGTATTTAAACTCACAGTTTATGTCGTATTGTAAAAGACAGTTATGTTAATAAGTTGTATTTAAATTCTGTACCATGTAAGTGGCGACCCAAGATGGGTGATGTATACCTAATTTTGGGGGCGTCACAAGTAGTTAACCAATCAATCCCTAAAATCACATCAAAGGCAAGTATCTTTAAAGAGATAAGGTCAACAGGTAATGTGATGGTGCCAACTTGAATCAAACAAAATTTATAAACGGTGGATGTGATGAAAGTTTCTCCTAACGGAGTTTCCACAGATAAGTCAAAGTCTAATTTCTCCGGAGTCAAGTTTAACCGTTGAGCACAGGCAGTAGAGATAAATGAATGGGTAGCACCGGTATCAAGTAAGGTATAAACTTCGCAAGAATTTATAAATAGCTTACCCGTGATCACCTCGTTTGGGTTCCTCGCATTTTCATCAGTCACAACAAATGCTCTTTCAGGAATCGTTGACTTTGACTTTTCTGGGACAGTCTTTTGAGTCACCATCCCCGCTGAACTAGGTTTCGCTACCGTACAATCTCGAAAGCGATATGTCCTTCCTTTCCACAATTATAGCATACCTTGAACTGTTGTGGCGCTTGATTTGATATATCCCTCTTTCCCGCATTTATAGATATGACCGGGTGGTCGTTCTCCTCCCTTAGAACCCGATTCTTCTTTGCACCGCTCGTCTTCACATGGTCGTTATTAAATCTCCTCTTTTAAAATCTCCTCCCGACTCGCTTCTTCTATTTTCATGGCCGTGATTACCACCGAGTGGTTACCATTTTTGTCCGTCTTTTTCTTTCTCCGCCGGTTATCGTTGTTTTGTTGATCGCTATCTCCCAGATGATCCTCGATTGTGGTCCCTCGCCATTACCGTATTTCGTTATCTCGCTTCTAATAATTGAGCCCTATTTACAACATCCGAATAGAGAGAAAATTTATGAGAAATGAGATATTGTCGATATCTGCCGGGTTTCAAACCTCTCGAAACATCCGCGTCATACGCTCCTCATTCTCCACCAAATGAGGTGCAAACACTCGATAACTCTCGCGCAAACTTTGCCTCGTCATCGAGACACAATCGCCATGTTGTTTTGTTCTAATCGATGAACTCCACTTCTTTCATATATAGACGAACACTTTCGTGAAAGTATTTGTCATTAAATAGTTTCAAACGCCTCCCAAGACATCTTTGAGTGCGGTTGGATGTGTACGCTTCACGCGTACTCCCACCAAGAGTCTACCTCGCCACTGAACATAAAGGTGGCGAATGGAACCTTTTCTCTCTGTGTATCCCAAGACATCGAATATCTTGGTAATTTGCTTGACCCATGTTTCCGCCATGATCGGATCTCGCTTTTTCCTTAAATTCGTGGTCCCAACTCTTTGAATCGCTTGGTCATTGTGACAACCCGTGAATTGCTATCATTTCCTCCTCAGATTTTGAACACGAGTCTCCTCGTCGATTTTGCATGAATCGCAAAAAGCTTCTAAACATCCCCTCGTTCATCATCTCGCTTTCGGTGGTGTTGTTCACACAGGAACATTGCCACTGTTACCGTTCTCCTCGTTGATGAGTACAAAGCGTCTCCACGGTCTCATTTTCACTGTTAATATTCTCAGTCGACATTCTCAAATACTGTCATAAAATAAGGGTTAATTAAGGAAATCAATATATCACATAATATCCCTATATACTGACCAACTAACAAATAAGCTTAGGTAAGACACACTAGCGAAGGATTTACTCTTCTCTCCCCTCCTAGTTCTATTCCCCGATCTCCGCCAGAGATAATATCCCTAAGCTCTGATACCAACTGTGACGCCCCCAAAATAGGTATACATCACCCATTCCGAGTTGTCAATACATGGTATGTAAACAACTACAACTTTATTATTACAACAAGAAAAGCTGTGAGTTTGAATACAAATATTATCTTCTGACAATATCTATACTCAAATAAATCCTCATCACATTTATTGATACATTATTTTATCAAAATGGTGAGGACTACTAAACAACTCTCTCTAGAACCTTCATTCCATACCCAGGCTAAATATCGCTTATATTCTCGCCTCACGAGAAGAAAAATGGAACAAAAGGAAAAGGGTGAGCTCAACTAGCCCAAAGAAGAATATTATGACTAAGATAATATACAACAAATTATCGTTAGTCTTCAACAGGAAAAATCTAATAGAATACAATAGAAAACAAGTTTTAAATCAATATTCGCAATGAAATAATAATTCATTAGAATAGTTAAGTAGAGAATGTAAACTACTATCTTCTATGTATGAATTTAAAAGTTCATCGCTTATCTTTTATCCCCGTAACATCAATCAATATATATCCGAATCAAATATTCATCTTTGCACTACAGGGCCAAAGATATTCATCATTAATTATGTTCATCTAAACACCTGTTCATCTTTGCACTACGGGCCAAAGATATTCATCAGAAATCATTCATCTTTGCACTACAGGCCAAAGATATTCAATAATATCATCATTTAAGACTAAAGATGATGAAAAATATTTTTGAAGAAACGAATCCAGTGAAACAAAATGACAAGGATTAAGGATTAAGGATTCGTACTTTGTTTTATCCATGTCCAAAAATACCTCAACAATAATCATAGTGGTGTAAAATTCAAGAATGTTCAAAACATGGATATAATCAAAGCTAGTATCCACAATAGATATTTTAGACGATAAGGGAAAATTTTTATTTTTCGATGAATAGTGTCGTATTCGTGAATAAAGTCAGATATCGTGAATAAGAACTCTCAGCACCAAAAGTTCCAAATTTGATAAAAACTTCGATCAATATTTCAAAGATAATGATATTGAAGAAATAATATCATTACGAAAAAAAATAATATCCCTTACTTGAAAAAAATCAAGATTTCTAAATTTGAAACAGGATATAAAGCTATAACTTGAACTTGCACCGTATAGCAATACTCAAAATATACTCAAAATACTCACAAGAATATGCTCGATAATATCGAAAGAGAAAACTTCGCTTTTACGGTGTGATTTTCAATTCTAACCCAAGACCCTATTTCTGTGAAAATGCTTTAACACCAAATTAGAAAATTTATTAAATATTATTATATTTTTCCAAAATCTCATACGCACACTTCTTCCAACTAATTTCAGCCTCTATCACATGTTACATAAGGGCCTCAAAATGAAAAACACGTTTTGTAATTAAAATATTTTAAACTTCCAAAATCAATTATTTGAGCTTGAACTTCAATAATTCACAATAAATAGGCCTTTTGTCAGAAAATTCGAATCTCGCGAGTTTTTATAGGAAATTCCATTATCTACAACTTTACAGAAGGAAGTTTTTCCAAATTCCAAACAGAAATTGACCGAAATCCAAAAACGGGCGATTTTACAGGCTATAATCAAATTTCAGTCAAGAAATAGTGTCCAATTTAACACATAAAACATGCTTTAAATATTTTTTAACAAAAATACTCCTCCTCCACATATACTCATATATCCCACATTTATCGTAAAAATATCATCATTATTATATTACTAAAATATAATAATATATTTAAATGAATTATTTTATCGTAAAAAGATAAAATTTCAATTTTCAACAAATGTCACATTAAAAATTTTCTCCATCTATATCCACATAAAATTAATATTTTCTCATCATATGAATTAATAATTAATTATTCACAAATAATATTACAGAATCACAATATTGTGACGGCAGCTTCCTGGGAAGAGGGGGCTTTCAATAAGAATTTCTCCTTCTTGGCGCCATAAATTAGGTGACCAAACCTCTCCTTGAGATGTAACTTTCTAGACATTGCCAATAATGTTATATAATAATATTATTCGATAATATGAATTATTGCTTCGATAATGAAAATCTTGTGTAGTAATGACAATTATCAAAACAACAAAGAATATAAAATATCAACGCAAAGAATTATTAAATCAATAAAATAAAATATTTGAATAAAGAATTATCAGTAACCATTATTGAGTAGTGCCTTCACGTAAGAATCAATAATTGGTGCAATACTGCAGTGTCTTCGTGTGTTTTAACCACCAAGTATTTTAACAAGATAATCTGTGAATAACCACGCCTTATTTTTAAACCACTTATATTTGTCGCTTTCTTCATCCAATCGCTTTCACATGGGTCCCATACATGGTCACTACCGTCGCATTTAATATTCCCCGACAGTACAAATATTCCACGACCAAACGAATATTCCCCGACAACAATGAATATTTTATAACCACTTGCTTATTTTGAAATATTTGCGTATTTTACCCATAACTATCCACATTAATCAAATCAACCCTTACTATTTCAAAATAATAAATAGAGAAAATTAAATTTCATTAATAACAAGTTGGGGTCTTACAACCTCCCTCCTTATGAAATTTCGTCCTCGAAATTGACGTACGTACCTGGTGTTTCGAAAAGGTGAGGATACCTCGCTTTCATTTCCGCTTTCCAATTCCCGTGTCATTTCTCTATAGCATGATTCATCCACAAAACTTTAACTTGTGGTATGACCTTTCATGCTTGTAGGACATGCTCCTTCCTATCCAAGATCTTGACAGTACCTCCTCATACATTAAGTCTTCTATTATCTCGTCCTGGGTTCTAACTCAATAATGTGGTTCGGGTCTTTCACATATTTACGAAGTACGAGCATGTGAAACACATTATGAACACGAGACATACTTTCGAGGTAACGCGAGTCTATAGGCTACATTTCCTACTCGGTCAAGAATTTGAAATGGACCAATAAATCGTGGATTGAGATTTCTCTCTTCCAAATCTTGTAACTCCTTCCATGGAAGCAACTCGCAACAATACATGATCCCCTATACTAAATTCCACGTCTTTTTCGATGAAGATCCGCATAACTCTTTTGTCGATCTTGTACCGCTTTGTATACGTTGTCGAATCATTTGGATCTTTTCGGTGATCATATCGTATTAACTCGGGTCCCAACAATGTTGCTTCACCCACCTCATCCCAACATATTGGAGAGCGACACTTTCGTCCCATATAATGCTTCAAATGGAGCCACACCTATACTTGCTCGATAACTCTTTGTTGTAGGAGAATTCCACCAATGGTAAATACTTATCCCAACCGCCTTGAAGTCAGGACACGAGTCTTAATAGATCTTCGTGAGTTTAAATAGTCCTCTCGATTGTCCGTCCGCTTTGAGGATGGTATGCCGAACGGAATCGTAACCTCCGGGCCCATAGCTTTTTGCAAGCTAACCCAAAATCTTGAAGTGAATCTTGGGTCACGATCCAAACTATGGATACTGGCATACCATGCAACCTCACAATCTCATTTATATATATACTAGCAAGACGTTCAAGGAATAAGTCTCCGTGATTTCGAAGAAATGAGCATACTTGGTTAATCTATCAACAATAACCCAAATAGCATTGATGCCTTGAGAAACCGTAGGAAGACCCGTAATCTAAAATCCATGGTAATGTGTTCCCACTTCCATTTCGGAATCTCAAGTGGTTGCAACGGACCCTTAGGTACTAGATGCTCCGCCTTTACACGTTGACAAGTTAAACACATTGAGATAAACTTTGCAATCTCTCTCTTCATATTGTTCCACCAAAATGTATGTCAAGATCACGATACATTTTGGTACTTCGAGATGGATTGCAAATGGTGTATTGTGTGCCTCCATTATAATCTTGTACTTCAAATCGTAGTCGTTAGGGACACAAATTCGGTGGACTCAAGTATTCCTTCTTCATCAATTCTCGCTTCTGGAATAACACCTTCTTGTACTTTCTTCTTCATACGCATCAGCTCTGGGTTGGTGGCTTGAGCAACCTTAACTTTTTCTATTAAAGTTGGCTCTATGCGTATACTTGACATCATTGCACTCATTCCTGCATACGATCTTCTACTCAACGCGTCAGCTACCACGTTCGCTTTTTCAGGATGGTATTGAATAATGTGGTCGTAATCTTTCAACAACTCAAGCCAACGTCATTGCCGCATGTTGAGTTCCTTTTGCGTGAAGAAATATTTGAGGCTTTTATGGTCTGAATATATCTCCACTTTCTCCCCATATAGATAGTGCCTCCAGATCTTTAGCGCGAAAATGACTGCTGTCAACTCTAGATCATGAGTAGGATAATTCCTCTCATACTCTTTAAGTTGTCGCGAGGCATAGGCTATGACTTTCCCACGTTGCATGAGAACACATCCTAACCCTTTTCCCAAGCATCGTCAGAGATAATAAATCCATCCGAACCGGATGGTATTGTTAGAACAAAGTGCGAAATAAGTCTCTTCTTAAGCTCTTGAAACTCTTCTCGCATTCTTCGCTCCAAACGAATTTTGTATCCTTCCGAGTTAGTCTGGGTTAATGGAGTAGCGATTCGAGAAAACCATTCCACGAATCTCTCGATAATAACCAAATAAGCCCAAAAACTACATACTTCGATTCTGGAAGCTTGGTTGCTCCCAACTTTGTATTGCTTCAATCTTCTTCACGGATCAACAGATACTCCATGTTTCGACACCACGTGCCCAAGGAATGCTACTTCCTCAAGCCAGAACTCGCATTTCTTCAACTTGGCATAAAGTTTGTTTTCACGAAGCCTTTGGAGTACCAGCTTCAAATGGTGCTCATGATCTTCACGGCTTTTGGAATATATGAGGATGTCATCAATAAAGACAACAAAAAATTGATCCAAATATTCCTTGAATACTCGATTCATCATATCCATGAAAGTCGCAGGAGCATTAGTCAATCCGAAAGATATGACTAAGAATTCATAATGCCCATACCGAGTTCTAAAGGCAGTCTTTGGAATATCCTCGCCTAATCTTCACCGATGATATCCAGAACGAAGATCGATCTTTGAAAAAAATTATGCCCCTTACAACTGGTCAAACAAGTCATCAATACGAGGTAGAGGATACCTATTCTTGATGGTGACATGGTTCAATTCTCGATAGTCAATACAAAGTCGCATCCTCCCATCTTTCTTCTTTACGAATAAAACAGGAGCACCCCAAGGAGATGTAATAGGACGAATGAAACCGATGTCCAACAATTCCTGTAGTTGGACCATTAACTCCTGAAGTTCAATAGAGCCATTCGATATGGGGTTTTAGAAATGGGCTTTGTACCGTGTTCAAGATCAATAAAGAATTCAACTTCACGCTCGGGGTAGGCCGGAAGTTCTTCAGAAATACGTCGGAAAGTCAATAACAACAGGAATATTATTCAAATTTGGCGTGTCTTTATTCAAATCCATAACATGGGCTAAGAAAGCTTGACATCCGCTTTTTCAATAAATGAATAGCTTTATGATTAGATATGATAGTGATTGATTTTAATGGTTTAGTTGCTTGAATTAATAACAGCAGTTGGTTAGAATATGAAAACTAACAACCTTACGAAAACAATCAATTTTGGCATGATGAGTAATTAACCAATCAATCCCTAAAATCACATCAAAGGCAAGTATCTTTAAAGAGATAAGGTTAACAGGTAATGTGATGGTGCCAACTTGAATCAAACAAGATTTATAAACGGTGGATGTGATGAAAGTTTCTCCTAACGGAGTTTCCACGGATAAGTCAAAGTCTAATTTCTCCGGAATCAAGTTTAAACGTTGAGCACAAGCAGGAGAGATAAATGAATGGGTAGCACCGGTATCAAGTAAGGTATAAACTTCGCAAGAATTTATAAATAGCTTACCCGTGATCACCTCGTTTGGGTTCTCGCATTTTGACCAAATCGCATGACAAACGCTTCTTCCAGAACCGCTTGACTTTGACTTTTCTAGGATGATCTTTTGAGTCACCGTCCCCATTGAATTAGGTTTCGCTACCGCATAATCTCGAGCGATATGTCCTTCATTTCCATAATTATAGCATACCTTGAATCGTTGTGGGCGCTTTGGGTGATATGTCCCTCTTTTTCGCATTTATAGCATATGGCCGGTGGTCGTTTCTCCTCCCTTAGAACCGATTCATCGCCAAAGACTGCTGTCTTCACATGGTCGTTGTTAAATCTCCTCTTTTTAAAATCTCCTCCTGACTCGCTTCTTCTATTTTCATGGCCATGATTACCACCAAAGTGGTTACCATTTTTGTCCGTCTTTTTCTTTCTCTGCTCTGGTTATCGTTGTTTTGTTGATTTGCTATCTCCCAGATGATCCTCGATTGTGGTCCCTCGGTTGACCAGACTCGTTATCTCGCTTTCTAATAATTGAGCCTTATTTACAACATCCTGAAGAGAGAAAATTTATGAGAAATGAGATATTTTTCGTATGCTGGGTTTCAAACCTCTCGAAACATCCGCTTCATACGCTCTCATTCTCCACCAAATGAGGTGCAAACCTAGATAACTCGCAAACTTTGCCTCGTCTTCGAGACACCGCCATGTTGTTTTGTTCTAATCGATGAACTCCACTTCCTTCATATATAGCGAACACTTTCGTGAAAGTATTTGTCATTAAATAGTTTCAAACGTTTCCTAAGACATCTTGAGTGCGGTTTTGGATATGTGCACGCTTCACGCAGACTCCACCAAGAGTCTGCCTTCGCCACTAAACATAATGGTGGCGAATGGAACCTTCGTTCTCCGCATCCCAAGACATCGAATATCTTGGTAATTTGCTTGACCCATGTTTCCGCCATGATCGGATCTGCTTTCCCTTAAATTCGGTGGTCCCAACTCTTTGAACTGCTTGGGTGTGACAACCCGTGAATTGCTATCATTTCCTCCTCAGATTTTGAACACGAGTCTCCTCGTCGATTTTTTGCATGAACGCAAAAAGCTTCTAAACATCCCTCGTTCATCATCTCGCTTTCAAGGTGTTGTTCACGGGAGGAACATTGCCACGACTGTTGCGCGTTCTCCTCATTGGTGAGTACAGCGTCTCCACGCTCATTTCCACTGTTAATATTCTCGGTCGACATTCTCAAATCTTTGCCATAAAACAAGGGTTAATTAAGGAAATCAATATATCACATAATATCCCTATATACTTGACCAACTAACAAATAAGCTTAGGTAAGACACACTAGCGAAGGATTTACTCTTCTCCCCCTCCTAGTTCTATTCCCCATCTCCGCCAGAGATCATATCCCTAAGCTCGACGATACCAACCGTGGCGCCCCCAAAATAGGTATACATCACCCATTCCGAGTTGTCAATACATGGTACGTAAACAACTACAACTTTATTATTACAACAAGAAAAATGTGAGTTTGAATACAAATATTATCTTCTGACAATATCTATACTCAAATAAATCCTCATCACATTTATTGATACATTATTTTACAAAATGGTGAGGACTACAAAACAACTCTCTCCGTAACCTTCATTCCATACCCCTACTGCATCTCGTTATATTCTCGCCTCCCGAGAAGAAAAATGGAACAAAAAGGAAAAGGGTGAGCTCAACTAGCCCGATAAAGAATATTATGACTAAGATAATATACAACAAATTATCGTTAGTCTTCAACAGGAAAAAATCTAATAGAATACAATAGACAACAAGTTTTAAATCAATATTCGCAATAAAAATAATAATTCATTAGAAGAGTTAAGTAGAGAATGCAAACTACTATCTTCTATGTATGAATTTAAAAGTTCATCGCTCATCTTTTATCCTCGTAACATCAATCAATATATATCTCGAATCAAATATTCATCTTTGCACTGGCCAAAGATATTCATCACCGGGTCATGTTCATCTAAACACCTATTCATCTTTGCACTACGGGCCAAGATATTCATCGAAAATCATTCATCTTTGCTTCTGAAGCCAAAGATATTCAATAATATCATCATTTAAGACCGAGGATGATGAAAAATATTTTTGAAGAAACGAATCCAAAGAAACAAAATGACAAGGATTAAGGATTAAGGATTCATACTTTCGGCGCCCTAGTTAAATCAAAGTAAGCGGTACCTAATAGGAAGGCAATTAAGCAGCCCATGCCTCGGAATGCAACGCATCGAGTATTATTAAGCCCAAGCAAATACCACGAGGGCGCCCGGACACCACGACGACGTGCGGTGTTTTTCCAAATTACCGGATCCTACCTCCCATTGAGCCGTTTCGAGTGGGGCGGTAGGCGTTAAATGACTTGCCCTCCAATGGATCCTCGTTAAGGGATTTAGATTGTACTCATTCCAATTACCAGACTCACTGAGCCCGGTATTGTTATTTATTGCCCAGAGGCAGCACCACGCACACGCAAACAGGCAATGCCAACCAGGACCATCGAATGAAATGGCGGTAAACATGAAAAAAGCTTGCACTACAGTATTTCCTCGAGCTAACCCAGTTCATGATGAGAAACCCGTCGTCGAGGTTAACACGGCCTTATTCTCCTGCACGTGGGCGAAAGAGAGGTCTCCGACACACCGTCACGGTACTACTTGGGGCCAATCAAGGCATTATAAAACTTTTATTGGGTACCGACAACTCATTGCTTGCGCAACGGCATGGCATTACTTGCACCCCTCAGGGGGATCCCACCAATCGCCTTCCTTACGCCTTACGGGTTTACTTCGCCGGGTTGACTCGCACACATGTCGAGACTCTTTGGTCCGTGTTTCAAGACGGTAGAATGGGTACCATGAGCCGATGCGAGAACGCAGATGTCAAGACGCGCCGTGGCGCGTCTTTGCCAACCACGATCGGCGCTATTAAAGCCAGTCGGGCGGACGAGCCGCACGGTCGCGCCATGAAGTACAATTCCCACCGATCGTCGGGTAGAATCCTTTGCAGACGACTTAAATACGCGACAGGGTATTGTAAGAGGCAGAGTGGCCTTGCTGCCACGATCCTCTGAGATTCAGCCCTGCGTCGCTTTTATCCATGTCCAAAAATACCTCAAAAATAATCATAGTGGTGTAAAATTCAAGAATGATCAAAACATGGATACAATCAAAGCTAGTATCCACAATAGATATTTTGCATAAAAAGGAAAATTTTTATTTTTCATGAATATTGTTGAGATTCGTGAATAATACTTGATATCGTGAATAAGTAACTCTCAGACACCAAAAGTTCTAAATTTGATAAAACTTCGATCAATATTTCAAAGATAATGATATTGAAGAAATAATATCATTACGAAAAAAATAATATCCCTAATTCAAAAATCGATTTCTTAAAATTTGAAACCTGGATATAGGCTATGACTTGAACTTGCACCGAATAGCAATACTCAAAATACTCACAAGAATACCTGGATAATATAGAAAGAGAAAAATTCAGTTTCTGGTGTGATTTTCAATTCTAACCTAAGACCCTATTTATAGGAAAATGCTTAACACACAAACTAGAAAATTTATTAAATATTATTATATTTTCCAAAATCTCATACGTACACTTCTTCCAACTGATTTCACCTCTATCACATGTTACATAAGGGCCTCAAAATGAAAAACACGTTTTGTAATTAAAAATATTTTAAACTTCCAAAATCAATTATTTGAGCTTGAACTTGATAATTCACAATAAATAGCCCTTTTATCGGAAAATTCAATCTAGCGACTTTTTATAGGAAATTCCATTATCTACAACTTTGCAAAAGGAAGTTTTTCCAAATTCTAAATGCAAATTGACCAAATCCACAAACAGACGATTTTACAAAGCTATAATCAAATTTCGGTCAAGAAATGGGGTCCAATGACACATAAAACATGCTTTAAATATTTTGGTAACAAAAATACTCCTCCTCCACATATACTCATATATCCCATATTTATCGTAAAAATATCATCATTATTATATTATTAAAATATAATAATATATTTAAATGAATTATTTTATCGTAAAAAGATAAAATTTCAATTTTCAACAATTGTCACATTAAAATTTTCTCCATCTATATCCACATAAAATCAATATTTTCCTCATCATATGAATCAATAATTAATTATTCACAAATAATATTACAGAATCATAATATTGACAAACCAGCGGCTTCCTGGAAAGAGGGGCTTTCAATAAGAATTTCTCCTTCTCACGCCGCAATTGATTAGGTGACCAAACCTCTCCTTGTATGTAACTTTCTAGACATTGTCAATAATGTTATCTAATAATATTATTCAGATAATATGAATTATTGCTTCGATAATGAAAAATACTTGTGTAATGACAATTATTGAAACAACAAACAATATAAAATATCAACGCATCAATTATTAAATTAATAAAATAAAATAATGAGCGAAGAATTATCGTAACCATTATTGAGTAGTGCCTTCTTTACGTAAGAATCAATAATTGGTGCAATACCGCAATGCTATCGTGTGTTTTAACCACCAAGTATTTTAACAAAGATTAATGGTAACAACTACGCCAGATTATTTTTAAACAACTTATATTTGTCATTTTCTTCATCCAATCGCTTTCCACATGGGGGCCCATACATGGTCATGCCATCGCATTTAATATTCCCCGACGATTTAATATTCCACGACCAAACGAATATTCCCCAACAACAATGAATATTTTATAACCACTTGCTTATTTTGAAATATTTGCGTATTTTACCCATAACTATCCACATTAATCAAATCAACCCTTACTATTTCAAAATAATAAATAGAGAAAATTAAATTTCATTAATAACAAGTTGGGGTCTTACAACATACCCCTTATCTTACTCACCCGTGCTCACCCCCATTTAGCGACGGACCCGGTTCAATGATTCGCCTCTCGGCCATATACAACCGTCGTATACTTTTAGCGACGACGGTTGTATGACCAAAAACCGTTTCTTGGGTCCGTCATCTAAAGGGGGTGAGCACTGTGAGTAAGATAAGGGTATGCACTGATCCGCTCTCTCTCTCTCTCTCTCTCTCTCTATATATATATATATATATATATATATATATATCAAAATTGTTGTTGAAGACATGACACGGGTGATCCCTGTCCTTAAGGTCTTTTTCGCCCCCACCACGATCAGTTTGCTAAGGGTTACAGACGATATACCTCCAGGATATATGTCAAGCCTTGGTGAATTATCTGTGATAGCAATTCACAGAAAATTCCAATAGAACACTGCTTTATAGTAGTTATTTGTTTGTAAGAAGAATTGGAGTAGATCAAAAAGAAAGAAAAAAACATGTGCAAAATCATATATGTAAATTTTTATCTTACATATGCATATATCTAATCTTATGTATATATATCAACATATATATACATACATATATAGATACATATATGTAAGTTACATAATATACTATTTAATTCTATATTTAACCATACTTATTAATACTAAATATGTAAGTTACATACTAGATTAATAAATATGTAAGTTACATACTAGTTAGTATTAATGTCGTGGTTAATTAGAATTAGCACTCAATATTTTCCTTTTGTTCTAAAAAATAAAATAAAATAGACTTCTATTAAATGGAACTAAGGAAAAAATAGATTTTATCAAACAATTTTGCACCTTATTAAATGTCTCACTATAGACACTAATCAAATGATTTCTACACAAATCAAATAAAATTCTCTTTTATTCTCCACGTTGAGGACATTAATTTACACCTTTTATACTTGCTTAAATTATGCCCACAGATGAATTTTATCAAACTCAAATATGACATATTATAAGTCACAAAAGTATAAAATAAGGTGCAATATATAACAATCCCCCACTTGTTTGGAAAAACTATTTTTCACCTAAACAGTTTCCTATCAAACAACTCCAAGGCATGTGTGCATAAAAGAGGGTGCGACGAACATTGAACATTCCCTTAGTGTAAACAACTCAAAGTCACATCGAAGTTAAAGGTGTCCGTAGATTGAACCTCTACTTCTATATGATATGACCGGAATGGTCACACACACACAAAATCCTCCTACCACGATGAGTATTCTCAATTGCTTTGCGCTAATATGGCCATGCGCAATACCCTGTTTCATGAACCTCTAAGAGAGTAAACCACAACCCTGTATAAAAAACAGCTCCACTTCTAGTTCATATAGGCAAAGTGTTTCACATGTGTTTCTGTTGCTAAGAACACAACAACTTTGTTAAGAGTATAACTCAGCCTCGATCGTGTAACAGACGTTACTATCTTAAATTAACTACATATGGAACCACATCGATAGTAACACAGTCAGCAACTGTGACTTATTTTTTCCATTGAACCTATAAACTAAGGGTAACCTAGGAATAGGTTGGGTTCCCATCACCCCTGACTCAAAGTGGTTTAAGATCCATATCACAAGTAGTTAAACTTACTAAGATCTAGTCAAAGTCTTAGTAAAAAGATAAGTCAAGTCGTCACTTGACTTTCTCGTAGATAACTATTATAATACCTTCTTGTATCAATTATCTAACAAAAATTATGTCTATAACCAACATGTCAAGACTTACCATTAAAGGTAATCTCATATGCTCTATACAAACAATTTCATTATCACATCATAATAAACTAAGCAATGGAAGTGGCCACAATTTGATGTTTTAACAACAAATTTCGATTCTGTTTGCTTTCTCCATCATATAAAGCAATGATATTACTTGCTACTCCAAGTAAATTATTCCATCACTAAGGGTAATAATATATCCACCTACTTGTAAAAATATAATTATATATTCACCTACTTGTGAATATTTTCATACTTATTCAAGATCACAACCAGTTATGAATCCAAGATTAATAATTTGTACTACATAAAAAATTTCACTAACACAATATTGTGAAATAGAAGGCTTTAGACTAGGCTACAATCAATGTTTTAACAAACACCCTAATCCATTAAACTTCCCTCATAAAATAATAACATTAGATTCATATTGTGAAATGGAAAATACTCATTTATTTATTTCTCATCTAAAAAACAATACCCAAGATTGGGTGAAAATTCACTTACTTGTAAATTTATAAATGACATTTATGTGATCTATTAAAACACTGAGAGATCTAACAAAAACTGTGACGCCCCCAAAATAGATATACATCACACATCTTGGGTCGCCAAATACATGGTACAAAATTCAAATACAACTTAATTATACAACAGTCGTGTAAAATACGACAAAACATAATCTAAGAGTTTTAATAAGAATATTGTCATCTAGACAATATCCACACTCAATGGAGTCCTCATTACATTTATTGTCACACTATTTAATGAGAATAGTGAGGACTACTAATGCTATCATCTAGGCCGTCACTCCGCTTCCCCGACTAGTCCCGCCACGTTCTCATTTTCGAAGAGAACGGTGAAAGAAAGGGTGAGCTCAACTAGCCCAAGAAGAAATATTATGACTAAGATAATGCGAATAAATTATCATTAGTCTTCAACAATGTTAAACCGATAAAATATAATAGACATCAAGTTTAATCTGCAATGAATAAAGAATCCATTAGAAGAGTCGAGTAGAGCATGATATCTACTATCTTCTATGATTTAAAATATTTTCATCAATTTTATCACGAGACTCGACAATAAATAAACCACATCATCGAGTCATCCTCCTTTTACTACGCCAAGGATATTCATTAAATCATCAATGGTCATGACTATACCGAATAATCCCTGGTCATAATCATACCAAAAACTGTCCATCAATGCACTACAGGATACTGAGGACTTTTACCACATCATTTATAACATTACAGGTCATGATTATACCGAATAATCCCTGGTCATAATTATACCAAGTTCATCTCTACACGTAAGTCAAAGATGACTTTCATCACAATATAAGCATGAGGATGATGACAATAATATAAGCATTAATCAAACGAAAATAAGGATAAATATTAAAGACTTTAAATTTATCCAAATATTATCCATCACTTAAATAACTCATAATCTAATATTGTTAATATTATAACAATATTTTAATCACTTCTTAAACTTATAAACAATTTAATTTAATTATTTACACTTTACCAAATAATGCATTTAATCATTCAAAAATGTCATACTCATAAGATTTCATCACCAATGATCAAATCCCTCATCAAAAATCTGCATATACCCTATATAGGATTCCTAAGCCATAAAATCCTATTTTCTAATTTTTCAACTTCACAAACATATTTAACTCATATGTTCGTAACTAAGCCATTTTCATGAAAAATTACCAAATCAACTTGTTATTTTTCTATCTTTTGTCTAAACATATATACATATATTTCATACACAACAAGTATTTTTTTATAATTTTTCAACTCCCTTAAGTATTTTTCAAAAATTAATTTCTAATTAATTCCTTAAAAAATTAGCTACCTCAAGTTTAACTCCAGAAATTCCCAAATCTCGGCAGGATCTTACACATGTTAACGTGAGCTTCCAGTTTAAATTTCATGGTCATTGGAGTTATAGAACTCCGGTTATAGCATTTTTCGTCGAAAAAACCTAAATATTAAAATAGTCATAACTTGCTCATTTTTAGTCGGAATGAGTTCATTTTTGGACAGGAGGTACTTTATACCATATATTTCCATGTCCCAAAAGACCGGAATTTTTCTCATAAATTAAGTGGCCGAAACAGCCCTTACAAAATTGTGGGCAGTAACTTTTTCTCTTTTTTTTTACTTTTTCATGCTTTGTTAAAAATAGTCCATACAAAAATCTACAACTCTTTTTTCAGTGATTCCACTTGGAGATGTTAGAAAACTTATCATAATATCCTCCCAAATTTTTCCAGAATTTTTGAATGTCCGAAAAAATTACTTAAACTCGCAAATGGATTTTAACTTGCAAAATGCAGAATCCACGTAAATAGATCATTTTCATAATTTAATAAGGAATGAATACGAAGGATCATTCACCATGCATGTGGTAATCCACATAGACAAGTTATTCCAACAGAATAATAAATAATGGAACCAGGTCAGGCGTAATACGCACCATGTAGGCGAAATTAACCGTGTTATCTTCCATCTCACCAAAATCATGACTAACAAATATAATAAAGACCTTAAGATTGTTAGACTCATAGTTTAGTAGAGTCAAAATTGTTATTGAAGACATGACACGGGTGATCCCTGTCCTTAAGGTCTTTATCGCCCCCACCACGATCAGTTTGCTAAGGGTTACATTTATATACCTTCGTGGATATATGTCGAGCCTTGGTGAATTTTCTGTGATAGCAATTCACGTAAAATTCCAATAAACACTTCTTTGTAGTAGTTATTTGTTTGTAAGAAGAATTGGAGTAGATCAAAAGAGAGAAAAAACATGCAAAAATCATATATGTAAATTTTTATCTTACGTATGCATATATCTAATCTTATGTATATATATCAACATATATATATACATACATATATAGATACATATATGTAAGTTACATAATATACTATTTAATTCTATATTTAACCATACTTATTAATACTAAATATGTAAGTTACATACTAGATTAATACACTACAAGAAAATCAGGCTATAGCGACGATTGGTCGTAATCGTCGCTATAGATAAAAAAAGACCGTCGCCATAGGATATAATGACGGTTTACATGATCGTCATATAAAGCCGTCATTTGAAACCTATAAATGACGGTCTTTTTTTTCTTATAGCGACGGTTAGACCGTCGCTAGAAAACTTCACAAAACGCTTGAAAGGTTTTTACCGACGGTCGAAAGTGGATATACCGACCATGGCGATGATCGTCATTATAGAAGATTTGGTCATGAGCTATTATGACGGTTAGGTGGCATGTCGATATAGGTGAGATTTGGTTATGATTTATTGCGACGGTTACGCCAATCGTCGCTATAAATGAGATTTGGCTATGAAGTTATCATGACGGTCTCCAACCGTCGCTATAGGTGAGATTGGTCATGAATTATTCATGACGGTCGTAGGACCGTCGCTATAGAATAGATTTGGTCAGTAGTATTGCGACGATCGTAGAATAAAGTCGCTATAGGTTCCCAAATTTTAAAGAAAATGCTTGTTTCTATACAATAATTTTATTTATTTTTACCTTAAAAAACATAACCACATTCAACCATCCAATCTGAATATAACATTTACAACTAAAAGAATAAAACAAATAAAGTCTATTAATGTATAATATCATCTAAATATACATAACCATCCAAAATATCATTACTATGTATCAAAACAAGACATAACCAATGAAGACATTTAACATATTTTTAGTATCACATCTAACAAATTTTCATCAAAAATAAGTGTTACATATAACAAATTTCTAGCGAGAAGACGTGACATGTCACAGTCCTCTATAGGATTATTTGATCCGCTAATATCACCATTATCTCCTTCGTGTATCGATCCTACAAATTAATTATCAAGTGAACTTGTTAATCCATAAAAACATAATGATAGCCCCAAAAATTTAAGTATAAGTGAAGTGAGAGAGCAACACACGATTGTTGGATTGAGCATTTGAACTGATGAATTCTTCATAAATTCTGTCATAATTGATAATAGTTCTTTCACTTTCCTTGCAGTATCATCTCCTTTTTCCCGCACCTTTTTCAACTCAGCTTTCAATTCTTGATTCTCACGTTGTACCTCATTATTTGTGTCACGAGGCCCCAAGTGTTTGTAGTCATGGCACCAACTCCACCTTGTCAAGTCTACCATGTATCGCTCTGGTCCAAGAACTTGTGCAAGTATATCATTTCGTCTGTACTCATCGCTTTCACCAATCGATTCCCCGAGTCTTCTTTAACTCAATAATTTTTTACGTGAAAATATATAAGGCAAATTATACACAACTTAAATATACAAGGCAACTTAAATATACAAGGCATAATAGGTTTTCGTTTCACGTCTCTTCATAATAAGATAAAGAAAATAATAAGAAATAGGATAAGAAATGTTTAAAATGACATTACTTAATATTACGAATATTATTTATTGTATTTGGACTACATAAATTTGGAGCTTATGAGTAACACATATAATCGTTTCATTAGGATATTGGTGAGTTATATGAGCGGAAAAAAAACATTGAAAGCGCTATTGTATATATTACGAAGCTATTCTGTGATCTTTTCCAAAGTGAAGAAGTAACAACCTCTCAAATCGGTCTGCAAACAGAAAGTTGCACGATTTTACGCTTCACCTAAGAACGTGGGTGACTTCATCCAATGTGTGTATATTGCTACACATCGCTTTTCTTCATGAAGTTTGACCATTTTAATGGGGTTTCTTTTTTTAGTCAAAATATCTAGTTAAGTTCGATTAGATTTGTTCTCACTATCGTAGTTGTTAGCATTTGAAAGCGTATGAAGCATGAGTTTAGCTCTTGGCTCAATATGGTATCAAGTTACATCGTTATATTATTATCAAGAAAACATCATGAATCACATCCCCGATTTATCATTGTATTGTTCATTTAGATGATGTGTAGTGCGTGATGAAAGAAGAAAAGAATTATTAGCAAGTAATTATCAATACGCAATAATAATAAGTTTATTAATTCTATTACCATAATGGTCAAAACATAATTTCTAGAACCTTGTAGTTTGCTTGAAAAACAAAAGATGTTCCCTCACCCCATATGTAGCTTTTTAGATCAAGTCAAATAAGAGCAAACATTGCTTGCCTTCATCTTACCTACCATAATACAAAATCATTGTTTGCCTTCGTCTTCAGTTATCCAAGGGCTATAGCAATTTATGAAGAAATCACTCGACAATCGCTCAACAATAATCTCATCAAGTATGGAGTGAGAGGACATCTTCTAAATCTCGGCCTTTACTTGCCAACTCTGCAAAGGTGATATTGTTGCAATAACCAATGACCGGAAACATATCGTGTACAACTTCAACCCCCCTCCCCCTCCCTCCCTCCCTCCTCCCTTTATGGTAATAATTAGCCGATTTGCTATCTATACATGATTCTTGAAGTCTTTGAAAAATATTTAATTGCTTGTGCAGAATTGGATCCAACCTTTTAGAAACACAGGGAATGTAGATTTTAGTCGTAAGTGGTTGCTTGTGCTAAGTTGGACATGCCTTTTAAACAATATGTGCCTTGCATGCATTTATTTCCACGGTCTCTTCATATACGCTTTTCGTTAAGATTAAATGCATTTATTGAAGGTAGCACCTCATCTCGTGTATAATTCGACACCATTTTTGACTATTTGATGTCTAATATATGTTATATATGATGACTATTAGACAAGACGATAGCCATTTCCTTTCTTTGGTCATCATTGTTTTAGGTGATGAAAATGTTGTTCAACCTTCGAGGATTTGGGCTGCTGCAATTGATGAGGAAGATGTTGCTACATTCACCAAAGTTGTTAAGGAGTTTGATAGTATGACCCTCCGGTATGTTATTTTTCTCATTGAAATCATATTTTCAATTTTGGAAGGAGGAGATGACCGGAATGTAGAGCTATCCTGTGACGATGGTCAAAATTATGAAGTCCTCGAGGAATTCTCGAACGCTTTTGTTCACTTGGGTAACCTATGGAGAGACATTGTGCCACTAAAATCAGCTTAAGTTCGTCCCCTGTAGCAGCAAGGTTCAACTTAACATATCCCAAAGGAGCCTTATTCATGGAGAGGATGTACGTAGATTGTAGAGAAGGTTACGAAACTAGGAAGAAATGGAGCTAAATATACCAAAGACTTTCGGTTATTTGATAGTTTCCTATGGTATCTCTTCTACCTCATATATGATGTCCAACATTGATTTTATTGTGAATACCTTGATAGTACCCTGATACCATAGTATAAAGAGTAAATAACCATCAGTTTTACGATTCTTTTTGGAGCTCTTTCATAATCCTTTTTTTTGGTTTTCCATTTTGCCCGTAGTTCAAGGACTCTGTAACCTGTGTAGGTTCCATTTTTGTAAATATATATGTATCTTGATTTATGGGGAGCTCCATTATTAAGGATTTAGGTCATTGATTATTTACATCCGATATGAGTTCTTTCTGTGGTAATTGTTAATTATCTCTTCGCAATCAAGATATGAACCTTCTATCCTATATTATTTATTTCGGTTAGGCACATTGCGAAGCTATGTAGCTTCTTGTCATGGGTATCGGCCATTCTGTCAGATATCTGTTACCTAGGTGGAATTTGTATGCTTGTGCGCAGGTATGCATACTAAAATGTCAACCCTTATCGTGAGTGAAAACGATCTGAGAATAAGCTACATCTTCGCTTTAGGTGGAATTTGTATGCTTGTGCCCGAGAAGCAAGCATGCATGCTAAAATGTCAACTGATCGGTGAAAATGATCTAGAGAATAAGCTACATCTTGGCCGTTTCAAAACTACTAGTACATAATTTTAATTAGTTCGTTGAGGACAAGCTATTCTAGAGGATCCACTCCTCCTTCCAAAATTGAAGATACATTTTCTTTTTCCATAATTTTAATTAGGTAAGCTATATATTGAAATAATACTCCCTCCTTCCAAAATTGAAGATACATTTTCTTTTTTAATGCTCCAAAATTAGATCACATGTACATGTAAATGAATGCTCTAAAACAAACTCACACACACATACGGGGATAAAGAGTTAAAAAAACCCATTGTTTGAGGATTGATAAATCGTACCACATTCGAGGATGCTCCGGTAAATTTGAGTTATCACTTGAGTGTGGGATCAGTATATACATATCTCTGCTTTCGATCAATCTCTTTATTATTTATTTGGTACTACAAATAAAACAAAAATAGTTCATAATTAATAATAATACTCTATTTATAAAAGTCTAATACATGATTAACGATAAAAAATATTGAAATGACATCAAATATTACCAATTCATGCTTCTTTTTGGAATTGATTTAGTGCCCAATGTATGACCTACCAACAATTTTTTTTCGATTTTCACAATTTTTTGTTGCTATATCCCGCATTGTATGTATTTATAAATTAATAATAATATATAACAATAAGTAAGAATTGATAATACATAAATTAGAATAAACACAACCTGTGCATTATCAGTTAGCCAATAATCAACCAACGCAGCCCATTGATTAGGATTTACTCGATCATTGTTGATAGTATTCGCTATCGATTTGTACGACTCACCGTGCACAAAATTATTACTCTTTAAGTTAGACTTCCAATCTCTCCACCTATTGTTCATGATAGTCACCGGTTTTCTCTTAGCATTGGGGTGATCTCGTGGTAATCGTTTCTACAACAAACAAATTTACACATATATTAGTTTGTTTCAATGTGCTTAATGTCAAATTCTATAAAATGGTATGATTAATAACCTGAATTTCATCCCAAGCCCTTGTCATGTTAGCCTCTGTCATATTGGACCATGTTGGAGTACTTATTGGAAAAAATTCTCCATTGCGAGCAAGACACCCGAGAAAAGTGGTTAACTTATTGGCCTCTCCCCCAACAGGCTGACCATTTGCATCATAAATTACTTTTTTGGGTGCATCGCTATTTGACCATAATTTTGCTCCCATCGTTGGTCCACGCTTCCTCTTAGGTCGAGAACCTAAAAGAGAGAAAGAATCAAGAACTATGTATTGAACAAAAGATGAATTGAACATATAGAACCTTCAGTATTACAACTCGTGTCTAATTTCTATGTCTCATTTTGTTCGATCAACTACTCATATAATTACTTGTGTCATACATATTTATGTAATGATTCATACTATATATTTATTATGAATTAAAAATAAATATATAATATCTTTATTATTCAATATAAAAATCAATAATATGACGAGTCCCCCCCTTCCTACACATTTTTCAGAGGATTACCAAAGAAGTCCGAGGAGTCCCACATACATTTATTCCTTGGGGTTCAAAGACTTCCACTTACAAAATTTTATAATCTACAAGTTATATAAGCACATTATTAGCTCACTAGATGAAGGATGAAGTATGAACTAAGCTGGATAGCAAGATTTTAAAACCATGAAGTAAAATATACATAATACAACTTTATATAGAAAGCACAACACCAAGTTAATTCTCATGACAATGCAAGTATAAGTGTAGATATATGCATGGTACCTTCAACATTCTCATGAATACTTTCCTCCTCTACATGTGGTTCATCGGCATGGATCTCATTATCATTAATTTCCGGGCCATTGGAACAGTTAGCACGAGATCTAGACGTTCTATTAGAAGCCATTAAAGCAACCTGAGAAACAAAAATATGAATGTGACACTCGTAAGAAAAGTTATTAGTTAAATCTAATGAACAGTAGAGCTTTCACAGTTATTAGTTAAATCTGAAACTAAGTCCCCAAAATTAACAAATACATCCAAATGAAATACATCTGAAAATAAGTTGGCTAGCTAATACAGAAATTTGTAGACACCAAGGTGGGGGCGGGGGCGTGGTGGTCCATTTAATTTCCAGTTTAGTCTAATTTGATCTTCAAATCTACTTACATTGAAATGTTTACAAAGAAGTGTGTTTAAAACACTAATAAGATGATGTAGAAAACAAAGTAAAAGCTAATAGTACAAGGAGCACCAAGATATAATATCAAAAACGGATCTATCAAAGTGTAACGGTTTCTCTTTTGGAGAAAATGGACAAAGTGTAAAAAACAGATCTATCAATTGTGATGTTTATCCTCTTCATTCTTCGTCATCTTCATTTTCCTCACTATCACCCTCCTCTTCATCTTCGGGACCCTCATCTTCTCCTTCATCTTCGTCTTCGTCTTCGTCTTCGTCTCCATTCTCATCTTCATTTTCATCAACAATATGTTCAATCATTCGTCTTTTGAAACGAGATGTATCAATTTGAGATCCTAGTTTTCGCCACTTTCCGGTCTTTTTTCGTCCATTTTCAACTAATTCAAAGATCAACGTCATTCCTAACCCAATTTATGTTATCAATATCAACTTCTGAATCGGAGTGATGAATTCTTCATTGGTATTGGGTAAATCGTCACTATCAAAATCTACTTCAGCATCTCACATAAATCTCTCGGCTTTTGTTCGTATAACCACACGCCAATTGTTATCCCTTTGATCATCAACATAAAATATTTGTTGAACTCGAAAGGCATTACAAAGGGCTCATCGGTTGAACCAAACTTTTGATGATTTACAAGCGTGAAGCCATAGTCATCGGGCCACCCCTCTATCACGTGCTAAACCGTCATACCACTTACATTTGAATAGAACAACTTTGCGGATCCATAATAATCTAATTCAACAACATCTTCCAAAATACCAAAGTATTCAACTACATCTTCCTTAGGATTTCGATCTCTAGCAGATGAATATCCACGAGTAGTTGCTACCACATATACCCCACTATTCTGCGTTCTCCTCTTACTCTCACAACTTGTCAAATGGAATCGATACCCATTTACCAAATAACCATCTCCTCTCCTGCCTATCAAATTTGGGCCAAATGCAAGAGCTTTAACTTCCTTTGAAGCATCGTTATTCATAGTTGCCATCTACAAAATGGTAGCGATATAAGCAAATTCCATCCATTTATTATTAATAACCATTACAAAATTTTGCATAAAATTACGTTCAAATAATGTAGTACTTACATAATTCTTAAACCATTCAGAAATTCCTTTTTCTTTAGCATTGTCAATTTCCCTTGGCGTCGGTTTTTGCTTACGCTTTCCACGTCGCAACATATATGAATCTTGCCAAATACTACAAATAAATAAACAAATTAAACAAATTTTTTTTGTCATAGCTAACTGGCTAACATAAGTTATTAATATTTCGAACAATAAATGTCATTCTTTATTTACTCACCTTAGATATGACTCAACCTCTGTACAATTAAATAGCACATACAGGTGTGCACTCTTGACATCATCGCTACATAGAGTACAAACTTTTGGGACATTAAGAAATCGACCTATGTTTCTAAATACAGAGAGAATCTCTTTTCCTTGTTCATATCCAGCTTCATTTCTTCCAACTCGTTTCCATGCAGCATTGTTTTGACTCAAATATCTTGAGCAAAATGTAACACATTCTTCAGCAATATACCCTTCTACAATTGACTTTTCTGGACGACTTCTATTGCGAATATACCCTTTTAACTTGCCCATGTATCTTTCAAAAGCCCACATTTGTCGATATTTAACATTTCCACTATCTTCGCCTCTTGAAATGAGGTGGACACACAAATGTACCATTATATCAAAGAAAGCGGAGGAAACACCATCTCAAGCTTGCAAAGTATTAACGGAATTTTTTGTTCAACCGCTTCATAATCTTCCGATGTGTTATAGTTGGAACATAATTCTCCGGAAGTAGTTACAAAGTTCAATTATTGTTGAAAGCGTACATGTCTCAGGCAAGTCGGTTTTATCGTATTGCTATTGGAAGTAATTGTTGCATTAAAATATGGCGATCGTGACTTTTAAGACCTAAGATCTTGCCCCCCTTCAAATTGATGCAACGTGAAATATTTGAAGCATATCCATCAGGTACCTTAACATTTTTCAACACTTGCAAGAAATCATGTCTTTCTTTCTTAGACATTGAGTAGCTTGCAATGGCAAAAAAAAGGTACTTTGAATTGCTTGCTTGCACGGGTATTGGATG
This sequence comes from Panax quinquefolius, assembly GCA_020205615.1. Classification (NCBI taxonomy): domain Eukaryota; kingdom Viridiplantae; phylum Streptophyta; class Magnoliopsida; order Apiales; family Araliaceae; genus Panax; species Panax quinquefolius. The sequence continues at coordinate 26,382,663 of CM035155.1, forward strand.
GAGCTCTCTTCTTATACCCATTGTCATCAAGTCCAATCGTGCTTTTAAATTATCTTTTGACTTTCCTTGCACACTCAACAATGTCCCAATCAAAGCTATCACAAATGTTTTTGGCAATGTGCATTCCATCTAGATTGTGGGCGCAACAAAAGGTTCCGCCAATATAGCAATTCAAAGAAAATAGATTTCTTCCTCCAATTATGTTTTGAGTCATGGGGAATGGTCTTCGTATAGTGGGTGTCTTTCCAAAAGTGACATTAATAGCATTAACTTGTTCAAGAATATCAAATCTGATGGCACCACCGAGCTTCACTATGGTCACATTCTCCGTTAAATCTTCGTGTATCAAACCTATAACTATGACCCGACTCCGTAAAACAACGATGCCCGATATAACATTCCTTACTTTGCAATCTACAAGAACGAGTGTTCATTTGACATGATGGACAAGCTAACTTACCTTTAGTACTCCAACCGAACAACATAGCAAGAGTCGAAAATCACTAATTGTCCACAACAAAGGCACGCACGCATTTGGAACTTTATGCCGTTAGATGCATCATATGTTTCAACCCCATTACTCCATAGTATCTTCAACTCCTCAATTAAAGGTTGCATATACACGCCAATATCATTACATGGAGAGTTTGGACCGTATTAACAAAGGCATGATAAAATACTCCCGCTTCATACACATCCATGGTGGTAAGTTATATACAACAATTGTCACCGGCCATATACTATACTATGTGACCCATGGGTAAAGGGACTCATGCCATCGCGGGACGGTCCGAGTCTTACATTTCGATGTTCTTGAGAGAATGTAGGGTACATTGTATCCAAATGCTTCCAAGTCAGCAGAGTCACCGGATGACGATTCACTCCATCTTTTCGCCGCTTTACACGATGCCACATCATGTATTTTGCGCTTCTACGGAGACATAAATAGCCTCTGCAATCTCTAATTAACGCTAAAATAACGTAATTGCTTCACGCCTACTTTGCTCCTCTTCGTTTTTGTATCTATTTGTGTCTTCTCCGATACAACCATCTCGATGCCTTCTTCCATCTCGATGATTTGCAAACCGTCTAAGACTCTAATTTTTCATTCTCCTCCAAAAGAGCATACAATCATTCTCGCATTTATCAATCTTCTCATAACCAAACCCTAAATTTCCAACCATTTTCTTCATTTCATAAAATTATCGAGCAAGTTTGCAAATGATGGAAATGATGACTTGAACTTACTGAGCAATCCATCAAAGGACACATCACCCATTTGCTAACATTTTAGGATTGAAAAGCCATACAACGAATGAAAGGACTGCCTCATTTTCACATCCGGATATAAAGGTTGATTGGCCTCGACATGTACTTTTGGTATTTTGAAGCTTCAAATAAGCGAATCTACACCGTGATCCCTAAATATATCATTTACCATCTCGGGCATACGATGCTCATCTTCGGATTGTGATGGTTCTTCATGAACATCATCATTACTCACATCCCCGACAATCACATCTTCCCTCGATGCACCCAATTCGTGTAGCCAAACATAAATCCATCACAAATCAAATGTTCACGAATAGTAGCTCGAATCTGCATCTACCATTTACACAATTCTTACATGGGCAAGGAATTCTTCCTGTTACCATGCCCACTTTTTCAAAAACCAAAGTCCGAAATATCTCTATGCCTGCAAGATATTCTCTAGAATATATTAGTAATTCCATCCACATCTTATCCATAATATTATGTCCCTAAATCAAATTGAACAACCATCGAAATGATATCATGATAGAAATCTATCATAATTAATTATGATAATTAATTATCATAATTAAGTACCTTGAATGCCAACCAAACTCCCGGTTCACTCAAATAAAACAAAAAAAAGGTCGTTGATAATTTAAATATTAATTATCATAATTAACAATTTCAAATAAGCGTGGGTAATAATTAAGGGTGACTACACCAAAACATTACATTCAAGGTCTCAATGTTGGACATGGAAGTTCTTTTTAATTATAAGCCTCAAATATTCCTACAAATTAATTGCGAATGCGTTTGTCTCGCTCGGTTTAACATCCTCATTGGATTCCTTCTAGTCCAATAGAGAAAATATACTAAAACAAGTACTAAATCACTAAAGCAAGCTATAGATTTCAAACTAACATTTGGTGTTAGATTTACTTTTATGTAGACCCCATAAAATTGTATTACCTATACTTGAAATTTAATACTAAAATTTAATACTAAAAATTTAATATCTAGCATATTTGAAATGTTAGAAGGAAGAGGAAAAATATGACTATAAAAACAAAGAATTATCTAGGGATCGGGCATAGATCGCATCAATAAAGCCCTGTGACACGCAGTGGAAATGACACAAGATGCTAATTTGACACAAAGGTTTAGTCGGTTAGTTGACCCTTTGTTAGCTATTTCCTTCACCCAGAGGTACATGCAGACATGATGTAACATTCGATAGCACCAACACATGCAAATCTGGTTATTATAATTATAAAATTCACGGCTCTACGCGTTGAGCTATTAATCGCCTCCGGATCAAAGAAAAAGTATATTATTAACCCTTGAACTATAAGAATCATTATAGACTCTTTCTTTAATCAAAACAAATTGTTAATGGAAAGAGGATGACACAAGTTAAGGCTTCATCTGATACAATTATAGCTAAATAGAAAAATAGACTAACAAAGTTTTGTCGATTACTTAGTAATATTACTTAATGATAATATTACTTAATGATTACTTAATTGGGTTGATATGTGGTTTTCAACCTATATTGTCAGCTCTAACTCTATAAAACTAAAAGGCGAATATAAAATTGTAACATAAAACTTAAGTTACATATGAAAACATGGAGTAGAAGGAAACCAATATTCTTTAAAGAAATTTTGAAGCTTAGATCGATAATTCCTAGTTCTCGCTTGAATTTTGACCAATATATTGATACGCTGAACACAAAACAAATCTAACTATTAGATAACTTTAATATGTAAGCAAGCGTAAATGCTTCCTAAAACCTTGAATAGTATTATCTAGGTTCTAAACGCTTAAAATGCCACCAAATATTGTTTCCATCAACACTTTACAATTACTAGGTTCTAAACGCTTAAAATGCCACCAAATATTGTTTCCATCAACACTTTACAATTACTTCTCCTTAATTTTTGGACATGCAACGTAGCCTTAAAACAACAAAGCGTTGAGATTTTTTATTTTTAGTTTACTATTTTGTATCTTGTGACCATAATGTTGCGTTTCTTAAAGAAACAAATAACTTAAATAGTCGGGAAAAGCTCAAGAAGCATCATCGACTTTAAAAAACAGCTTTTAGTGGATTTTTACAATGATCTTTGATCTTCTCTTGATGAAGTAATCCCGGTAGGTCACACTTCGACATCACTTTACCCATACGCATACTTAGCGAGTAATACATAAATATCCTACCTAAATTAATCCATCAAAACAAAAACCAATGTTTGTATGAAATCCCAAATAGTATTGGATTTTCACAACCCAACATATATACTTCCAAATTGTATTGGACTTATCAAGACAAGAGAGGCAAAGTTGCCAAGACCGGTTATCACGCATTTGCTAGATGAATAAATCAAATGAGTGTTCATCCTAGCTTTACCCTCAACCTCTCTAGTATTAAATCTAGCTATCTTTTTTTCGCATAAACTAATTTAGCTATCTAGCTATCTAATTTTAAAAGACTTAATTCAAACCGAATATTCAAAACATGATCAATAGCTAAGACTAATTAGAACTTTGCATTAATTTGAACGTAAAAACAAGCGCTTAAGTCATTCCATATCAATCATAACGAAAATTTATACCCCACGTAAGGGTGTCCCAAAATTAGAAAATTTAGGGCTTGTTAGAAGGAGGAGAGAAATAGAGAAAATCATAACAACTAAGGGTAAATAAAATTGAAAACCTAAAGAATGAAATTATACCTCCTCAAACAAATTGGCCATTAATATGATCCTTTCAAGCCGGACGGAGAGATGGAGTGAGACGAAGTCCCATTTAAGTCCTACGAAGTCTGGCATACACGAGATGATGCAGAGGGAGTGAGAACGCTGAAGATCTTGATCGAGTTACTAAGATGTTAATCGAATGATGCAGAGGGAATGAACGCTGATGTCGATTTGGGGGAAAGATATGAGAGACCCTTTAACCCTCGTATATGATACGCCTCCCTTATATGACCCTCGTTAATTAAAATCCTTAAAAAAATTCCTATACCGACGGTCTTTTGTGACCCTCGCAATAGACTACCTTGAGAGTCTATCTGAAGCCGGTCGAGGGAAGTGACCGTCGCTATATATATACCTATAGCGACGGTTAAAATTGTCGATTTGTCGCTATATCTCGTCGCTATATGTTGAATTTCTAGTAGTGATAAATATGTAAGTTACATACTAGTTAGTATTAATGTAGTGGTTAATTAGAATTAGCACTCAATATTTTCCTTCTGTCCCAAAAAATAAAATAAAATAGATTTCTATTAAATGGAAGTAAGAAAAAAATAGATTTTATCAAACAATATATATATATATATATATATATATATATATATATATATATATAGAAAAGGAATGAATATTACATTATGGTGAAGTGTGGTTACATGGTGCTATTTTAAGTGAGTATCCATCTGCAATAACAATGTGCAGTTTTTTAAAACAAACCACCTCATCCATATTCTTTAACGCTGGAAAAGTTCTGATGTTTGATTCACATTCGCATACTCGCTTCTACATCCTCATTTGCTTTAATGCAATATTTTTTTGAAAAAAAATCAAGTTAATTAATGCAAAAATGATTATATATTTTTTTGGTAGAATCAAAGTGAAAGGGTACTCGGGATTAATAGTTATAATTAACCATTTAATGTTGAGAAGTATATTAAATGTGATAATTTAGTAGTAAGACTTCTCTTTTTATTTTTATTCTATTAATAGTGTTAGAGCTTTATTATGTATTGCCATAAATTTACGCCAAATTACTGTTGTGAATTTTATCAATACATCATATTGGTAGGAATTATAAGAGAATCCACTTATCACACATCTTCTCTAAAAAAATTACCGCTAAGACTTATCTAAGTAACTAACAATCAAAAAATCGACATAAGCATTCGCAATATATATATTATCTCATAGTGTTATGTCCCTCAAATTTATGCACCGAATATCTAATGAATTAATGCAAATTTTTCTTTAAGAGCTCTCCTAGGTGAACATGGAAATTGGACATGAAAATTAGATATTAGTGTATTTGAATTTCACATATTTGTATTTTTATTTACAATTGATAATCAAAATATAAATAAGTGAAATTCAAATATACTCGTATCTAATTTTTATGTCCAATTTCTATATCCACATAGAATTTTTGTTATTGTAATTTTGAGAGTTTCAAGTCTATATATAATCTCTAATAAAGTAGTAGGTCTACTCTCGCGTTACGTACGTAGCAAAGATAAAATTTTCATTGGTTCCGTTAATTACCCTCATGACCAATCTCCTAAACCCTCTCTCCAAGTTTTCTCTCGGACATCAGGATTGAATGTATAGGTTTCTCAAAAAATATTAATAATAATAATTAAAATTGAGAAATGATATGTTGACTTCAAATTTCTCCATTTGCACTTAATGCTTAAAATGGAGCACAAATCTAAGCTTGTAGTGTATTTATCGAATTCCTATATATATATATACAGCTTTGTCCCAAAAATTCTTAGCAGCAACATCATTATTTCTTCTTGGATTCGCCTGATCACATTGAATCTAGAGGAGCTTATAAAACCTGTTTTCTAGTAGTAACTTGTGAGATTACCTGTGTCAGGGACGAAGCCACAGCATGACTGGAGGGGGCCATGGCCTCTAATATTTGAAAATTTTGTAAGACCCACTTGTTCAAAGCATACCCAACTTCTTCTTTTTTTGCTGGAACTACCGAATTAAGTAAGGAATTAAAATGAATTGATGTTTTGATTGTGCTCAGAAAGGAAGGGGCTGAAGATGATATAATATCATTCAATTCAAAGCAAGATTAAGGTTTAGTACTTTGAATATGAAGTTAGAAAGTAGTATTAGAAATTTCAAAATAAAGTAATTGATATAATGCGAATTGCGACTGTAGTATCTAAGTATTAATAAAGGAGTTTTGTTGTTGTTGTGCGGAGCAATAAGAGAGGAATAGGTGCAAACATCTCTGACCTCTGCTTTGAAAATGGACGCACATATGGTATATGTTAAAAGTCCTAATAGGGAATGTTTTGTTCAAATGTTGAAATTGAGTGAAAATTGATGCTAAGAATAAGTGCAAGGATATTATTTATAGCTAATTAAATGGTTTGTATGAATTAAGTTACGCGGGAAAGCTATTTTAAAAAAAACAAAATGTTAATGTTAGTTTAGAATGGTATATTTTCTAAAAATATTTTGTCATGTCCTTTATAGCATACCAAAGTTTTGTTTTAAACTAAGGAGTGGATTGTGAGTTATAAATTAGTCAAACTAGAACATCAATCATGGGATATGCAGTCGAGCCACAGTAGCAGCCGTGTGTTGGTTGTGTTGCGCTGCTGTGTATATGTTGGTTTGACCAGTTTTAGTCTATAATTTAACCAATTTAAATTCTCCAATTCAATTAAGTTTTATTTCTAAAAAAAAAATGATACGTCATGTGAAAGCAAATTGTTATGTTTTGTTGTCTTTGTCAAAGTAAATTCTATTACTACATTATTTTTGTTTTAGTAAAAATATGATGAATATATTATGTTGTTAAAATATTTATTGGCCACGCAGATCAAATTCTTGTTTCATCCCCGGTAACTTGAGGGACCAGTACTTCTACATCAAAACAGAGTACCGCAACACTGTCAACGCACTGAATATTCTAGTTCAAAAGGGTGGTTTAAGGAGGCGCGTGACTTCCTAAGCTCTGCTGGTTGTGGGGGATTGCACATAATCCAATTCTGCAGGACTGCTGGGATTCTATTTAAGGGTGTAAACGAACCGAGTGGATTCGAGTATTGAGTTGCTCAGATTTGATTCACAAAATCTATGTATAAAATAAGATTTGATTGAGGTTCATTTAATTTATCGAAATGAAAGACGATTCGAATCGGTAATTTGAAATAGCTGGACTTTTCCAACGAATATGATCCGAATATCAATAGAAAATTATAATTTGAGGAGGTTCAATAATTTATCGAACTTTAAAATGCTGCTCAAATTTAATTCGTTTATATTTCGAAATCAGCTTTCGAATCGAATTTTTAATCGGCGAAGCATTTAATCGGCTCACAACTGTTCTTTCATTTTACGCCTTAAATTTCTATTTATGGAAGCATAGATTGGCATAACTTGGCATGCAAGTGTAGTGATCAGAAACTCTGATGGTGCATGCATGCACAAGTATATATACATGCAGAGGACAAAAAAGAATGATATATACTGGATCCAAATTTCAGTCAATATAAAATGGACGGTTCGTAAAAACGAATTGTATTAGTGTAATAAAAAACTGTACATTAAATTTATACTACCTTTATTATAGAAGTATTATACAATCTTAATTTTTAAATTATAATTAAATTTAATTTATATTTATAAATTGCCTAAATGAACTGCCCATTGTGACCAGTCAGGATCAGGATTCATATATATTGTGCTTGACAGTGTTAAAAAATTTTGGAAGTTGATGAGCTAACAGTTGAAGAAGAAGGTCCACGTACATGCAATGAGGGTTAGAAAAAATCTCTATTTTGATTACTGAGTATTACTGACTGGAGCAGTCAGGAAGATATATACATTCATATATATCATGAAGAGAAACAACTTTATCTATGGCCTCCCTTTGCCACAATAATATCAATATTCAAAGTTTATTGACGCTGGGTTTTTAGGTATTTAACTGCACGTGATAAGTAAATATAAAAATAAGCGACTTGAATATTATTTTTTTAATAGGATAAACTGTAAAATTGCCCGAATTTTTAAAAACTAGCAATTGTATTCCTTCCAACTAATTAATTCACATTAATTTTGGATTTAAAAATATCAGTTATTGCATTTATGTTAAATCTAGTTAATTTGATGATGATTCAATTCTAATGTATATTAGTAAACAAATAACTTTTATAAAGTCTTTATAAAAAGAATCTTATGTAAAATGACTTAGTTTAGGGATCAAACTTATTAGATACTTGATCTAAATCGTAGAGTTAAGCTCTTATATTAGTTAAGTTGACCCTGACCAGAAGACGTTTATAGAGTCAAAGACAAAGTTACTCTAAGATCGCATAGTAAAATGAAGACAATTAGAGATAGCAGAGTACAAGCCAATTTGTAGAGACAGAATCGCAGAGCCAATCAAATTCGTGGAGCACATATAGCAAACTCACTTTACTACTAGTAAAGTCATTTTACGAATTCACTTTATGTTAACCAAAATCGTTGTGTAGACTTCTGACAAGTTAATGATAGGTTATGACAAAGATCATGAACCTTAAACACTCGACCCTTTGAGATTATCCTCAGATGTGTTTGCAATAAGGAAAAGTCGACAAAGACTCTATTTAACATCTATATTAGTAGGGTCAAATGACACGTTACTGCTACTGCACTGTTCACAATACTGAAGAAAGCGACTTGAGGTGGTTCAAGTAGCTAGGCAACAATTTGAAGTCAAACCATTAAAGAATGATAAGTGTTCAAGTCAAAATGGAGCAGCAGTAACTTTCTAATGTGAAGATCCCAATAGAACTTTATATAAGGTTAGCAATTTCAAGCAGTAAACATGATCGAAAAAGAAGTGCTGAAAATTTGAGTTCATACAAGCTCCACTCTAAGATTCCAAGATAAAACATATGTTGCTAAACCATTAAAAGAAAACTTAAAGCAACTTAGCAGCACCTCAAAACAAACATCTTTTCTTACTGATTGATAAGATCTTAGTGATCATTTGTAATTCAAGTTTGTGCGACTTGAATGATTTTTTGTAAATCATTTGTGTAATAGTTCTTAGTGAATTGTAATTTCTATGATTACCCTCATTGGTGGAATATCCCTACTCAAGGAGCAAAAGATAGCATTAGGAGACTTTTGTGTTCCAAACCTCTTAAAAATCTCGTGTTCTTTAAATTCGGCACTTTTACATATTGTTACTTTACGTACGATTTGTAACTGTGACTTATTTCTGCAATTGTTCACTAAATTTAAAGTTGTGCGTTTACATATAATCTTTAAAGGGGTTTTTCAAAGTATAATTCTGATGACTAATTAATTAGCTTGCTTAACTGATTTAATAATAACAATTTAAAAATAAATTTTAACCCTTTTTCTAGATCTCTTTGTGCCATTGGGAATAACAAGTACCAGAATTGTGTTGTCCTAAACTAGTTTTACAACTTAAGTAGATCCATGATATTAACTAAAATCAGTTCTGAGTTTGGTGGTAAAAACATGTCACCCTTGTGTGATAAAGATAAATTTGGTATCTGGAAAGTTTGTATATAAGTGTATATGGATGCTATCGATGATGAACTATTCGATATTGTGATCAATGACCCCTATGTTCCTGCAAAGTTTGCACCAACTCCTGACGATCCTTACAAAGTCGTTGTTAAACAGAGAACAAAGTGGACCGACAATGAGAAGAAATTTGTGGCTCTAGACAAAAGAGCTAAGAACATCATGTTCATGGCTTTAGACAAAAGAGCTAAGAACATCCTGCTCATGGCTCTTGAAGATGAACTGTTCAAAAATGTTGTCAATTGCAAGACAACAAAAGAAGTCTGGGAAGCTCTACTAGTGATGCACGAAGAAACAGAAGAAGTAAGGGAGAACAAGCAATCTTTGCTCATCCAATAGTATGAGAAATTCTCTCATGTTCCTAGAGAAGACATAACTGTAATTTATGAAAGGTTCTACATCTTGATCAACTCACTCAGAGCATTTGGGAAAGTCTATCCCAACAAGGACCTCAACATTAAATTCCTGAGAGTTCTACCAAGCAAGTGAGATGCAAATACTGCTGCAATCTGCATGAGATGATAATGTAGAAGCTCTACGGTAATCTTCTGACCTATAAGCTCAAGCTAAACCAGTGAACAGAAACAACCACAGAGACTAGAAGAAAAGAAATAGGTGAAGCCCTTAAAGCTGCTGAGTACACCAAACCTTTGAGAGAGGAGCTCTTTAAGAAAGATCAGAGAACTTACAAGAAGTATCACAAGAAGGAGAAATGTCTTGTAGATGAAGGTTCCTAGAGTGATAGTGATAATAACTCAGATTCTGAGTTAAGTGATGATGAAGGACCACAGATGACCAACCTATGCCTCATGACAATGGAAGCTCCTGCAGACAATACCACTAATCATCAAGAGACTGATATCAGTGAGGTATTTGATTTCAACTCCCTTGATATTGATATTTCTGATCTTAGAAGTATTTTATGTGAAATTACATCAGAGTTGCCTAAATGCATAAAGTGGTTCAGGGTTCTACCAAGGGATCATTCTCTTCCTCAAGAGGAAAAAAAGTACAACTTAAGTTGGAAACAGTTCAAGAAACTACTAATTCTTTTTCCAAGCTTAAGGCCAAGAATGAGACTGAGCATTCTGAACAAAGAGAGTTAACTTGGATTTCCATAATTGAGGGATTGGAGAAGACAATCTCAACATGGAGCAGGTCTTCATCTTCTATGGACTCCTTGATCACAAGTCAGAGATGCAGCTCAGAAAGATAAGGTTTAGGATTTGGGGACCTGTCCTCAGATCGTAGTGTAGATTCAATTTTAGATACTAACAAGAACAATGCTTCTACTTCCTATAGAAGCATTGTGTTTATGAAATTTACACAGGTTGCAGAGCCGATTATTCAAAACTCTACGATTTCTGCTGATCAGATTCTGATCCCTGAGAACAATATTAACCCACTGATCTATGATTTAAGAAATTGCAGGGTAAAGTTAAAACTATCTTCAAGCCTCGAAGGATGGAAGAGTCAGTTCACACGCACTCAATGAACCAATCAGGCAAGAAACGTAGAGTTAACTTTAACCCTACGAACTCCCAAAATCGTAGAACAGTGTGGAGGCAGAGAGAGTTTAAGCCAAGAAGAAAGGTTGGAGGTTCTTTTGTTCCACACATGTGCTTGAAAAGAAGGAATCCATACACGGACACAAACATGCATCATATAAAATGATATAACGGTCATCATTATGGTCATATTGCTACTATATGTAATTTCAATGCTTATCCTGTGTATGTGAAGCCTAGGGTTAGGCGAATCTACATTACTGATCTATTAATTTTGTTCCCAAATAGATCTATCATAACTCATTTGCGTGCTCTGCATCTTTCTCACTTCTCAGTTTCTCTCCATCTCGAATTCTCTTTACCTTTCTCTCCATCTCGAATTATGCGGATTGGTCTGCCGACTGCCACGACTCAATCTGTTGCCATTGTTAGTTAAGATTAACACTTGATTTGGTTATTTCATTCTTCCATTCACTCTTCTTTAAATATTGCTTTTATGTTTCTTTCACTTATTTTTATTTCTAAGGTTTGTAACAAAGCAATTTTGTTCTCAAAATTGGACATTTTTTTAGGTTATTTAATTGGTTGTTTCTTTAGCAGGCAATTCTTGTTGCAGTTTTTATCATGTCTGTTTCTTTTTCCTTTGTCGAATGTGTACAAGGATCAAATTATAAACTTTGATTCTTTTGTTACTTCTGGCCCCACTTGATGTGTGGTCATTTCTATCCAATGGTCAACAAGTTTATGGAGCTTTTGGTGTATTGGTTGATTTTTGGATGATATGCAACTTACTATTGAAGAGGATCAAACACTACTTAAAATAACAATACTTGATTGGGTTGCCTTATAACTCTGGTTAGAGTTCAAATGTCATTGTTCGTATTTTTATATATTAAATCACATTTTCATATAAATTTATAGCATAATGTTTGTTTGTTTGTTTCTTTGGGTTAACACCCCTAGTCGAGTGGTCCTTTTGTCTCTCTCCTCCCCTTTGCCTTTCCTATTTTAGACCCCAGAATACTAAGTTTTTTTCCAAAATTATCCTCTCCTTTTTAGTGTTTTTCTTTGTTTTATAATGCCAGTGTGAAATTCGGGTGTCGAACTAATCATGTACGTATACTTTACCATTTATACAAGAAGGTACATAATTCAACTAAAATATAACTGGAGAAATGAAAAACTGCTAAATATATTGCATCGCCCCTAAATCCAAGGACATCAATACATGTCAACTGACTATGGACCACGGCTTAAATTAAAAAAGGGTGCCAAACAGTGCTTAGAACTAAACAAATACTGAAGGTCAAATTGAAAAAAATTGGCTTCTTAAGCTCAAATACATGCTGAATACTATCATCAAGGAAAGCAACAATTAGGACCACATATTGGTACGTATTCCCACCCTGAGATTTAATGATAACAATGCACATAAAAAGCTACCAGATATACTGATTGAGCAACTGACGATTTTTAGCTGAAGCTATTGCAAATACAATACTTTTTTCTTTTTTTGAGTTGGCAAATACAAGGCTTACATGTTCATATTAATTAAGATAAGATAGCCTAGGGATCAAGTGAAGCCCAAATACAATTCAATCTCCAGACTCCATACCTTTATCCAACCAACTTTAAAAACCACACATGGTACATTTTTGACCAAATTAGTTGGCCAATTTCTTCAGGTGATTAAATGTACGCTGTTTAATCCATTGCCGGTCATATGGAAGGTATGCCTGAATTGAGTGGTCATATCTGCAAGCAAGATTTAAGCAATAGATTAATTATGTTGTCCAACTAGGCTTTCCTATTGCAGTCGTCTGAGTGTGTGGCCATCATGCATGAAACCACCTTTTCACTCTACTCAATGGTTAAACTCGGGAATATACAGCAGATGAAGCCAGGAAAGAGGAAACAAGTATAGGCAGACAAAAGTATGTTACCTTCAAAGATTTTAAGAAATTTGAGCAATGAAAGCTTAACAAAATGCATCAGACATGCATGAAACTTATTAGGGAAGTGGTTTCTACTTTCTTCACTAGATCCCTTTCACCAATTACTCTATTGAGGTAACTTTAGGACTGCTGGTAATTAAGATATCTCAGATAAAGATTTAAAACCGCATTTCAATCGCATGGTCATGATCACTAGCTTTTTGGGGGTTGGTGCTGGTTGAGTGTGTGCGCGTGTGCACGCATGTGCAGTGACGGACGAGGGAATTTTATTAAGGGTGGTCAAAATCTTGGCTATTAAAAAAATATCGATAAACTATATGATTAATTAACTACAGTATGTATAAAAAACAAAATGACTATATGTGTGTGTATACTATAAAATAAAAATCATAAAGTGAATCTAATAAAAATTACAGTCATCATAAAAAAAAATTAAGTAAATTAATTTAATAAAAAATGCTTCATTTTTAGTTATTAAATACATTGTTTCTTAATATGTAAACTGTATAAGATTTTTACTTTTAAAAATGTGAGACAAAATTACTCAGAATGAGAAATAAAACTTGTTTGAAAACTCAAGAAGACCAAGTTAAAACTTGAAATAAAGATCGATTGAAAAAAAATAATTGATGCTAGCTCTTCCATTTACTTTAGATTCAATTGTCAAAATTTCCCTTGTACTTTACAAATAATACTACCTTTGATTCATAAAAAGAGATTCATTTACAAAATTTGTGAACATAATTATGTTACATGTTTGCACTACTAATGATAGCATTATAATAGAATAGTGATGGTACACTTAAGAATATGGTCTCATTTTATACCATCATAAAAAATAAAAATACATGAGACCCTTTTTTATAAAAAAAAATTTAATAAAATAACTATTTTTGTAAAACAGATAGAATATTAAGATTTATCAAAATTCTATTACAAATTACCTCTATCTTTAAATATTATACACACACACACACACACACACACACACACACACACACACACATATATATATATATATACGGTCCGGATCTTAAGCTCACCCCTCATCTAACATACCTTGCTTACCCCCTTTATCGACAGACCGGGCGACGATTCGGTCCATCGCTATATGTTGTCTGTCGCTATATGTTGTTCGTCCCTAAAAGCTAAGACAACGGTTCTATATATAGTGACGGACCGAATCGTCGTCTCATCCGTCGCTAAAAGGGGGTATGCAAGGTATGCTAGATAAGGGGTAAGTTTAAAATCCGGACCGTATATATATACACATATACATATAGGAGTAGTTTATAAAAATTTAAGGGTGGTCAATTTGGTCAATTGACCACCCTTGCCCCTATGTACACCCGTCCCTGCGCATGTGTGTGCATATGTGTGTGTGTGTGTGAGAGAGAGAGAGAGACGTACACTAATGCACTCATATCTGCAAGGCCGTCGATAAAGTTGTACAGATCAGCAATGTCATAAGTGATGTTTCTAATTGCTGGATTTAAATCCTTGAGTTTCCTTTCATAAAGTCCACAAATACCTGCAAATATCAAACAATATAATCACCTTTATTCAGTGTTTTAAAAAGCGGCCTAGGCGCTAGGCCCCCCTTGGCGCCTCGCCTAGGCCCAAAGCGGCAAAAAAATCACTCCAGAAAATTAGGCGAGCTAGACGAGGCCTAGGCGAACATAAGCCACTATTGCGACTTTGAACCATGTACTCAAGTCATTGAGGAAAACAAGAGCACCAAGCATGAGCAGAGTGCTAAATCTAATTTTGAGACAAGTTTCTGCTATGGAAAAGTTATACACTTGATACTCAACAAATTCCAAAGTTTTGTTTTTGATAATGAAACGTGTGAAGGACTACCAAGCCTTGAAGATTGAAGATCAGCCAATTCCATGAGGGCAAGGATGCTATAATGGGGAAGGGAATTGTCAGGCTAAGGGCCTTACTGAAATTAAATCAAAGTTAGGGAATTGTTTAGTTAAAGGGATGCTTTTGATTATTTGTCAAAATCTAATAATCAAGTTTGATCAAGTGTATTACTAATATATCTCTATTTATTTTAGTTATTTCACCCATTACCCCTCTTTACTTCTTTAAGCCACTATTTTGGTAATTTACACTTGAAATAAGTAAATACGCAGTTTTTTGGTTTTAGTTATTTCACCCACTACCCCTCTTTACTTCTTAAAACCATCATTTTGGTAATTTACACTTGAAATAAGTAATACGCAGTTTTTTAATACCAAACACTTTTTACGTAAGTGCTTTTTCATTACCAAGCACAAAATGTTTCTTAAAAATGCTTATGAGCAAAAGCAGTAATCATAATCAATAATCACATTGTTCAAGCAATTTCGAACACTCTTAGTATAAATACAAGTCATGCTATGTTAATGATTATGAAGGAAACCCGAGATAGAGCAATTGCTCTCTCTTCTTCCTGTTCTTACTTCTTCTTCTACCCTAATTTCTGCCTATTTATCCCTCAAAATCTCTGATTACCCTAATTCTTTTCTATCTTTCTTAAATCCTCTCATCTCTATATCTCTAAGTCAGGCCAAGGTGTGGACTGAGTCATCTGACACAAACAGAGACCGAGATTGCATGTATAGCTTCTTCTATAGAGTCCAACTTTGCATCCATTGAATTCATCTCATGTTCCATTGAAATTGTCCTATTCAACTGGTTGAACACGTGCATTATTTCCACAAAAGGTTTATAACCAAAACTCTCTATTATTTTGTTCTACTAAAAATTAGCGACTGCAGCTAGACTTATACTACTAGAATACTCCAACTATGACTAGAACAACAAATTCAAAAAAGGAAATAACTGAAATCCCGAACCAACCAACAAGGACAAGGAAATATATATATAGTAACAATAGAAATTTAATAAAAGAAACCCCGCCAATTGCCTCAGTGGTTTAAGGGAGAAGGGAGAACTTGAGCACCCGGAGGTCTTGAGTTCGACTCCCATTCGAAGCACTATAGGGGCCACGGACCGCAGGTTTAGGCCTGTTTCGTAAGCCTTGTCAGGTATGAAATACTAAGAAACGTTCCACAGTGTTGTTGTTTTTAAGCCAGTCCTAATAGGTGAGCTGTAAATACTTCCATGATCTATAAGATGTAGACATTAAAATAACAATCGTAGAAGAATATATAGCAACTACAGAGGATTCCAGAATGGAAATAGCCAAAATTCATTATACTACTTTTTCTCCCCGCTGACCAGAGAGCGTTTCTCGATATAGCAAAAATGTAAGAAGCGAGCTGGTTACAACCAGGCTCTTAGTACAGCAGGGGTCTATTTCCCTTATAATCCTAAAGACGATTCAAATCAGTAATATGAAATACTTGTTCATAAGGTTATATAGATATTGTAAAAAACTTACCATCCATAGCTTGACTTATTGAATCATAATCCATAAATGTTCGAGTTGCTCTGCTTTGAGAAGTCTGCATCAGAACAATTGTGTGCCGATTCGCCTTGGTACAAAGCAGGCATACAAACAATCAGCACATGAATAAGCAACAATTGTATCAATAACCATATACTAACATATGTTTCATTGTTACAGGAATCAGAGATCACTAGATCTTTAAAAAATATTAAAATAAAATGACAGTGTGACTAAACACTAATCAAATCAAATGCACACAAAAATTATTGATAGGAAACAATCTACACGCAAACAAACAAAAAAGAAGAAGAAAAAAAATGCACAAAGCCCTGCTTTCAAATCAAAAATATATTCAACTCTGTCAAATAAATGAGATTATACCTACTTAAATAGCAAACCTATACCTTGGAGGACAAAGAAAAACCCTAATTTTAAAAAGGAAAACAACTCCTAATAAAACTCTACTAGTATAATTAAATTTGTAGATAATCTACCCTATAATAATTATAATTTTTTTATCTCTAAAAAAATAATATACAATGTATACTTATAATAATTAGTATATTATCTTGATACGCATCAGCGTAGCCTTTATAACTACTACAGATACATCGGTTCTCATATTGTTGAACAAGTACATAACAGATAAACCATCACTCTAGAATTGTGTAGTTTGATACCCGTAAACCCTTTAGTTCCTTTTCTTTACCATTGGGTTCATTCAGTGATTGCAAAAGTATTATACACCAATTTCTTCTAATTTTCATGGTTACTACCAATACAACTCTTCTTTTAAATTCACCATAAGCAATATCAAACAATAGCCATGTACCTGTGCATATTGACATAAAAATTACACTGCCTAGAACGCCAGCCTACCCACCTAGAAACCGCCTAGGTGCCGCTTACAAGGCCTTGGCACCTAATGCTTTTTAGAATATAGTTGACAATTTCTCACCTTTACATGCTTGAACATTCTTTACTCTTTAGCATATGAAAGTAATTGATAATTAGTGAGCTAAAATACTTTTTTTGACAAGTAAAAAGGAATTTACTGAACTAAAAGATAGCATGCCTCTAGCAAAAAGCAGCAAAAGCAATTTAGAGAATGGACTGTTTTCAAATTACTGGATATCCAATAATCAAACTATATTATCAAAACAAAAACTAATTTACATTTAGAATTTATTGAAAAAGTCCCAAAACCTCTTCCAAAATAACAGTAACAATACATTATTTGCTAAATTTTACTGTAATAAGTCACTACTAGAAGATAACTAATATTTTTGAAAATGATGAATATACTACATCATTCAACAAAACCTTGTATTTTAAGCATAGTTATTAAAATCATACGAAACGTAGATACGTGATACGTATCGTACGATACAATACGAAGACAATTCGATACGTATTGCAAGGTGAATCGAAAATGACATCGTATTATATAATGATTCGATACAATTATTACGATACACTACAATGCACGATACCTTTTAAAGTTAACAACCTACTTGAAAAAGTTTTTATGTAGATCCAAATGAGTAAAAGCAAAACTTTTAAGCGTTCTACCATTTCAAATGAAGAGTTTTTTAGTACGAACATATTTTATATGGCTTGATCTTTAATCAGTTTTTAGAGTTTTATATCTTTTTCTTCATATTGTCGTTTTATTTTTCTCATGTCACTTTCCATAAGCGGATACATAAATCTTTACTTGTTAATTTGAATTATTCTTATTTTTTATAATTTAAAGATGAATCTGAATGTTCATCTTCTCTTGTTACTCTATAAAGATTACTAAAAATAATATCTAATAAATTAATTTAGAGTATTTTTTACTACTATTTAACTTTAAAATTTATTTTTAGTCTATAATAATATTTACTTGACTACTTTTATATAGTCAAGCTAATTTACTTGATTGTCCAATAAATTGTGTTTTTTATATGTTCAAATATATATTACCACATTTTACATTTCGTTTCCGTATCGTACAATATGATTAACGATACAATACATAAAACACGATATGGGAGTTTTCAATACACGATATTGACAACTATGATTTTAAGCAAAAACAATCTTTGAAAATAATATGTTGAATAATACTATCCCAATCTGTTTCACTTTTCAGCAGTGTCCAGATTTTTAAATTGTTTATAGTAGATGATCGACAGAGCTAGACAATTTATTGAACTTTGCACGTTACATGATTAAAATATATAAAATTATTTTAGAACTTCACACCCAAAACTGCTTCCACAGTTTGTAAACACTCTTAAAATTATTCTAAAAAGAACTAAAATTGTTAAAACTGAAAACAAAGTTCCTTTAGATAAAAAGAAGTAAATAAATCACATCATTTAGGATCTCATTCCGCACTTGTGTGAAAACAAAATACTTAAACAAATTACTGTTCAGATCATATATTTTATGAAACAAACAATTAAGTTAACTGCAAACCCAATTCAATGTAATTTATAATAGCTATATTTTCAAAAGATACCAAAGATTTGTCCAGTCGGTATATTTCTACGAGTTCTGAAGTAACTTGCTGAAAATAAAATTGAGCAACAACCCTTTGCAATGGAAATCTTAAATAGTAGAGGCTACTGATCTTGGGGAAGCAGTTCTACTGATTAGCTACCGAGTTCAAGATCATTCCTGATGCATGACAAACCCACCCAAATTGGTAGGACCAATACAAAAGGCTTTGGAAGCCCACGCCAAAGTTCCAACAAGGAGATTATTCTAGAATCTTAGTTTATTGATTTAATTTAATGTAGTATTAATCATATTAAAATCATTTTTGGCTTAGGAATTTAGTAGTTTTACTATTTATGTGGATGAACGTAATCCTCACTTTGGACAAACTCTTACTGCTTAGGTTACAACACTTATCAGAATGTTTTGAATTCCGAAAGAGCAAGGGCAAAGGAAAGGAAATAAGATCCCAAAAAAATGTGGGCTTTATCAACATTCAATTATCACACTTCCAGTCTTCCATATTATGTTGAATAGTAACTTTTTCGTAAGTAGATAACTATATATTACTGGCCAGATGCTCATTAAGAGGATGTTTTTCTTCTCTTTTTCTTTTATCTCAAATTTTAGGAGTTCCACACAAAGCCTATATGTATATAAGCAAGCTCTAATTTCTCATAGGGTGGAAATCAAAGGAATAGTTGGAGGGCGTTTGATAGAGGTCATCCGATCTGGTAATCTCATATTCCCAGTAATTCAGGTCGTTCATCCTTGTAAATCATGTTTGGTACACTAGCCAATCTTATATTACCAATAATCGTAAATGTCCGGCAAATTGCCAAGATTGCCGCCTAACGTGGGTATTTGGATGACCAAAAATTAGGTGATAATATGAGATTCCACATACGGGTCACCTTCATAGTTGTTAAGTCGTCTAGTCGTCCAGTTGCTGCGTAAGGGACAAGTCGAGGGCACGACTTGGTTAATGTCTCTAAGTCGCTCAACTTGGAAGGAAAGTTGTCTCCTTGACCGACTTCCTCCATTTTGCCCGACTTAGCGATCCCATACCTCCTTTCAAGTTGTGCGCCAAAAGAGAGGAATTGAGATGAAGAAAGAAGATGTTAGGGTTTATACAAAGCACATACCAGACACGACTTTTTCGAGCTCTCTTCTTCTCCTTGCGGCTATTTTCTCCTTTCTCATCTCCTTTTTGCAGCGGAAGTTAATTTAAAACCCTAATCCCATCTTGCTCTTCCTGTTATGACCATTATTGGGCTCCTATCTTTATTTTGTTATTTGAATAAACAACATTATAAGTTCAAGCCCAACTTATATTTTTCCCAATATGTTGCTGCTTAAATTTAGTTTATGTATGAGAAATTGTTCTTTTCAACAGATTCCAAATGTCTAAAAATATTCTCTAAAATATTTTTTATGCTAATTATTGCACAAATTTCTACGTCTCACAAATTAAGTGATAGTAAATTTGTTTCCTTTAGTGCACTAAATAATGTTGACTAAATTTAAAAAAAATTCTGATGGATTAAATATTTTTGAGTTTCCATTTTTGTTTTGGAAGAAAAATTAAATATAATAAATAATATTGTAAAAAATATACAATGTGTTTTACTAATATTTTTATTTTGTCATGATGAATGGAGTAACCTATATGTTGCCACTTGTTGCTACAAGCTGGGAAATTAAATTAGTTAACTAATACCTATATGTTAGTGTCAAATGTTTTAATACTTAGTTGAGAAATGATATCTAATAATGTTGATTATTGGTATAGTAATATAGAATAATTTTTTAGTATTTAATATAATTTTAATTTGTAAAATATATAGTTATCTCTCTCTCTCTCTCTCTCTCTCTCTCTCTCTCTCTCTCTCTCTCTCTCTCTCTCTCTCCTATATATATATATATATATATATATATATTAATGTATAAAATACACATTATAAATAATTTATCGCTTTATGGACAACAAGTCGGGCGACGCTTAAGCGGTTGGCTATCGGCTCGACTCGACTTAATGCCTCGACAACTATTAACCACCTTTGGGATATTTTTAAGCAAAAATATTTTAACCATTTGGACACTAATACCCTTGTTTAACATAAAATTACAAAAAGTATAGCAAGCACATACCAATATATCGAAATTATTGGTTTACTTATTGTTTAATTTAATTAATTAGTTTATTACCCCATGTGAAACATGTGTTCTTTATTGACTTAATTATAAGTATAATTTATTATTGGCTTTGTGAATTAACTAATTATTTTATTTTTGAGCATAATGATTGAATATATTACAAGTTGTTGTTGTTTTATAAAGTATATACTAAAACATTTAAAAAATATAAAATATTATTCAATTATTTAGTTGGGTGATATTTGATTTCTTCTTTTTGTCATAAGTTAATTTAATATTGAATTACACTTGGACATAATACTTTGGATGAATCATTTGATATAATTAGTATAGGACATTAGGTAACAGATGAATATTCTGATTTCTGAAAATATACCGAGTAAAATTAATTTGTACCAACCCTTCGTTACATGACTCTTCACTTCGCCTAAAAGTACTCGTGCCCGACCGACACTCGATACAAGGAAAAGAGTATGGGAGGTGGATACTTCAAATTGGTATAAAAAAAAATGGCAAAATTGGTGAGTACTTGTGTCGAACCATTCAAAGTCCAACCGGACACTCCATGGAGTCCATGTAACTTAGTACCAAACACTTGCAATTTGCAATATGTCAGGAAAGGTTAAATTGGGAATAAGAGAATAATTAGTATATTCTAGTAGTAGTACTTTTTGTGCAAGTATGTGTGCACATGGAGTTAGTTATATGTGAGTGAAGGATAAAAAGTGAAGTGTAGGTTAGGAGTTTTTACTTTTCAGCATTTATTTTCTATAAATAGTTGTAAAGAGGAGTAACCTTCAAGCATTATAAATTAAGTAAATTAATGAAGTGAAGAGAAGCTTGTTTAAGCTTTCTCCTTATTCTCTCTCTTCTCTCTCACGAACTCAGTAGGAATTACTGAGTTTTCTATCCTTCTTCCTCCCAAAATTCTATCTAATTATCTCTATCTATCTCTATTTATATCTCTATTTCTTGTTAGGATCCTAGTTGGACCTAACAAATTGGTATCAGAACTCAAGTTCTGTTTAAACTCATCTTCTTCCTCTAATGCTCTATTTCTTCTATATCTTCAAGTTCTGATTTCTTCTCTTCTATAAACCGAAATTGAAATCTACTTCTTCTAGTCTCTTCTATCCTTCAAACACCACCCAGAAACAGCCCAGACCTGAGAAGCTTATCTTCTTCAACCTCCTATTCTATTTTCAAATTCTTATTTTATTGTTTTGTCACTATTCATAAACTCAAAAAACCCAAAAAAATATTCAGTAAATTTTCTTAGTTTCTACCATCAAAACACTTTGGGTAGTTCATTACTACTAACAAACATCAACAAATTCAAGTGTTAATTCACTTGTTTCAGGTATTAAACACTTCCATCTCACTTGTTCCTGTCACATACAGATAATCCAGTCCACAAAACTCATTTACAACATCACCCACACATTTTAATTCATATTTTGCTTGATCTTCTTTGTCAGTAAAAATTTTCCAGATTCTATTAATTAGTTTTGTTTGATCTCGTTTGTTTATGTTAGGTGATTCATATTGTCAGGGTATTTTGGGCAGCAAATGAATAATTAATATATTCTAGTAGGTAGTACATTTTGAGTGACCATGTGAGCATGGGGTAGTTTGTTATATTTGAGTGAAGGATAAGAAAAATAGTGTAGGTTAGTAGCTTTACTTTTAAGCATTATCTCTCTATATAAATAGTTGTATCTGAGAATTATTCTCCAAACATTATGAATTAAGTGAATTAATAAAATGAAGAGAAGCAAGTTTAAATTTTCTACTTATTTTCTCTCTCACAAACTCAGTAGGAATTATTGACTTTTCTATCCTTCTTCCTCCCAAAATTCTATCTAATTCTATCTATCTACCTCTGTTTATATCTCTATTTTTGGTCAAGATCCTAGTTGGGCCTAACAAATATCAAGTTGTTTTAGTCTTAGAGTCTTGCAAGTTGTTTCAATAAGTTGTTCCAGTCTACGATCGTAGAGTCTTAAGTTGTTCCAATCTACGATCGTAGAGTCTTATAAGTTCTAGTCTATGATCGTGGAGCCTTCAAATTGTTTCAAAATTCCAAAAAACTAAACAGCTTTTGCTTATGTGCTAATATTATTGATTGTTATTACTCTGTTAACTTGTGTTAATATTAGTTTTGATCCTTTGGTGCTATAGTTTCATTTTTGGGCTTAGTTACTCTTTAAAATTCAACTAAGTTGTAGCAAGTTGAATTTAAAACTTGTTTTGCCTCGGATACTCAGTTTGTTTCACTGAGGATATCCATTTCTTACTTAAAAACCACTCAAGCTCATTTACTCTCACTCAAGTAGTATATTGCTACTGCTTGGGATTAATTTTCAAACTCGATATCACAATTGTCCTATGATTCATTTCATTCTAAAACTCTGAGAAACATGGCTGGACCTACACACCAAGTGTTCAACCAAATGCTTAAACAACATTTTTTTAGTTATAGAGATTGTACCCATGAGAAGTTGCAGCTTATTGATGAAAAAATGGATTATTTCTTGTATGGTATGAATGAGTTGCCCTGTTGGAGATAAAAAGGAACGACAAGATGCCAATTCTCATGGGTTATAGAGAAGATAAGGGATTTTTTAGAAATCCAAGTCATGCTGAGAAATTAAGGTCTAGAATAAATGAAGATGATGAAAAACTTTGTTGAAGAAAATGATGGAAAGGAACTAAAGCATCACAAACTTGTGTTCCCATCATTCGCTGAAGGTGATACTGCTAGCAACTGGATCAAAGAATATGAAGAAGCAAATTGTGAAGGAGCTCCTATATATAATGAGTATGATGAAGGTAAGGTGACTCCAATATTTGATGATGTTCCAAGTAATGAGTAGCAGACTGCTATAACTGAGAGAACAACCCCTACATACAATGATTATGATTATGTTGAGCATGAGGAAGCTCCAAATTATAATGATCCACCTACCAATGTTCTAAAAGGCGCTAGGCGGGAGGGGGGCGGCAGAGGGGGCCTAGCGCCTAGGGGGCCTAGGCCTAGGAGGAATTTTTTATTTTAAGCCAATTTTAATATTTTATCTTACATTTATTCAAACAAAACAATAATATAAAGCAAAACAAAGATAATAAATGTCTTTGCTTAAAGTTCAAACACATCTATATTGTTAATGTAAAGTTCAAACATAAACATGCAATTGTTCAAAGTTCAAACATATTTTTAACGTATTAATTTTATTCATAAATAAGATTGCTATTAAATAATAAAATTTAAAATTTCAAGAATTTAATTCAATATTAAAACTTAAGAAACTAAACATAAATTTAAGAATTATATTGAATTAAACTAAATATTACAAATGTATCATCATTTATATAATTTGAAGTTGATCTGACAAGTCAAAAAATTACAACTATAATAAAAGTATCTATTTTGACTTGATATTGTTCACTTTTTTGTTGTGATTTGATATCTTAACATGTATTATGAATATGGTAAATCATTAGAAAAATAAATATATTAAAATCTGGTTTAGGTAATAATTAAAATAAAAAACTCTCCTTTAGACCCCACCCAGCCCCCGCTTAATTTCTGGAGGGATTTTTTGCCGCTTTAGGCCTAGGTGTGAGGCGTCGGGGGGGCCTAGTGCCATGGCGAGGCGCCAAGAGGGGGCCTAAGCGCTAGGCGGCGGCGCGCTATGGGGCCTAAGCGCTGGCGCGGGCTTTCAAGCGGACCTAAAGGCGGGGATTTTAGAACAACACACCTACCTATGATGAATCATCACAATATGAAGGAACCCAATCTTTGATGAGTTTAAGAAACCAAGAGAGTTGATCATTTGTGAGACTCCTCAACTTATTGGGGGCCTTAACACCAAAAGGAGGAGAAAGCTACTTAAACCCAGGGCATTGTTTCAAACTTACAAGCAAGAAAAATCCTATGAACAACTTGACCTCGAGATCAACAACCCATACCTCAATCTATACACCAGCCCACTACCCTGTAGTTTACTTCGGAAACAAACCCCAAATATTGTCCCCTCCACAACCAGCATTACTTTCACCAAACTACACAACAGACCCCTTATTTCCTATCCCAATACCAATCCAAATCTTACCTTTGTAGACCTCAAAAGCCTACATTGGGTATCCACCTTCAATGCTTTGAGGCCGATAAAAATGGGCAGCTACTTTAGCAGTATTTCTTCAATGGTGAAGAGGTTTGCAAGAGTGTTAACCAAGATTTGACCATTGATTTATGGTTTTGACAATAAACTTTTACCAATGATTGTATTTGTTGCACAGAAACTTCAAGGAAGGAGGCAAAGATTTTCTGCAGCAAGTGGAGAATTGCAGCCATTGAATGTACTAGTTTCTAATAAAGATACATGGCAAAAGGCAGTAAAGGTTCAAGGTGTAATCTTAGACTTGAGGCCAGTTTAATTTTCAAGAGAAGTAAACATACGCTATTGAGAATGATTGATGTTGGAGGCAAGTTATCTATAATCAAGGGGGAGTGGTTTGTTAAGCTTGTTCCTTGGAGAGACAAAATGGGAATACTCCTTGAGGACTTTCAATTTGAGAGTTTAGTTACAAGAGAAATATGTATGAAAAATAAAGTTGTGGCACAAAAGCTAATTTCAACTTTCTTCTCTGAAGATTCTCCAAGGCTAATTTCAATAATCTTGTTTTATGTGAAATTTCTAAGCCCCACTAACCATGGTGTTGTTTGGATCCTAATGAATAATCTGATTGCACTCAAGCAGCTAGGCCCTATAGCAGAAGTGGATTCCTTGGTGAATGAAGAAACTACAAGGATGAAGTTCCAGTTGTTCTACCAAATTGTCATACGACCAATATGTGATTGGGCTGCAGTTGCCAAGAGCATTAATCTTGCTTTTGATTTAACATCTGTTTATGGGTGTGCATTGATGCTCAACAGAAAGATAATAAGGGGTTGTTTGTCCTACTTCACAATTCAAGATAGGATGGATCACTTTGGAGATATGACAGTTGCAACAATAACAATAGACATATTCTTTGCAACAGTTGCTAAAACTGTTTTAAAGTGTGACTATCCACAAGGGTGGTATCAATTTCGGAAAATAATTGTTGATATGGCTAATCCACAAAATTTCATCTTAAGTGGAAACATTACAAATCAGCTAGTTATGATGGAGATAAGCAAGTATCAATGGTGGTTGTATTTGAAGGAAAAACAAAAACAAGAAATCGAGGCATTATCAAGCTAATATCAAGAGAGAACTACACAAGGTTTCCTAATTATTCAATAAGGTAAAAATTGATCAGGAAGCAGTACAGGTTTTCTGCAAGTTCATGAGGTTCAGCTTTGATCCTGGTGGACCAAAGATAAGGAAAACTCCAAGCTACAATGATTGTGAAGATAGATGCAAGAAAAATGGTTCCAACAGATTTACTAATCCATAAGGACATGGAATTTCTAAGGGGGAGGGAATGTCAGGAAAGGTTAAATTGGGAACAAGAAAATAATTAGTATATTCTAGTAGTAGTACTTTTTGTGTGCAAGTATGTGTGCACATGGAGTTAGTTATATGTGAGTGAAGGATAAGGAGTGAGGTGTAGGTTAGGAGTTTTTACTTTTCAACATTTCTTTTCTATAAATAGTTGTAAAAGGAGGAGTAACCTTCAAGCATTATGAATCAAGTGAATTAATGAAGTGAAGAGAAGCTTGTTTAAGTTTTCTCCTTATTTTCTCTCTCTCTCTCTTCTCTCTCACGAACTCGGTAGATATTACTGAGTTTTCTATCCTTCTTCCTCCCAAAATTATATCTAATTCTCTCTATCTATCTCTGTTTGTCTCTATTTCTAGTCAGGATCCTAGTTGGGCCTAACACAATAACCATTACCAGTAGTCACATAACTTTTACCAAGCAATAAATGTTAAAATAGGACCGATTCTTAATACAAGTAACCTTGATTTTACAGATAACCAGTAATCTGAATTTTGGTGGTAATTTTTCCCGAGTTTACCAAACACACCTCCTTACGTCAAAGTGATTTTCTTCTTTGCTCTTAGACAGTCTAACAAACAAGAAGTTGGTCTTCTAGAGTGCCCTAACTAATTTGGAACAATTCCTAGCTCGTATATGCTTGATGAAAGGCAAAGGCTATACCTTATTACAAACATTGACCAATCTGCCAAAAGCCCTAATCACTGGATGGAAATTTTGGACCAAAATTTAAAAACTTTGAGTTCAATACCTCAAATAGGCTCTACCTAGATACCATACCTTAAGTTGGGATCAAAAAGCAAGATAAAACCTTCCCCAGATGGCTAATCCAGGATAAAACATCTTTCAAATCCTTCAATCAAACCCTATTTGTTGACCATAAACTTCAATGTACAACAAACTGTAGTTTGCTTATATATCTGTCAAAGATACACTTCAAATTAAGTTATTTACTAATTAATTGCACATATACATATAACTGATAACCCAAATTCAGCTACTTAGACCCTCAAAGATAAATAAACATGTTACCAATCAATCAATCAATATCAATAACAAACAAAAAAGGCACTAACATGCAGAAAACATATTGACATACTTAACACATACAGAAATTCACAAGGAAAACTTGAATTTGTAAAAGAATTTGGGATTAGGAACCCTACTCTTGAGTGTCAAAATTAATTAGGCACATTGAAGCATCGAGTATACAAATAGATAAATCAACTATATATATATATATTCAGGGAGAGAAATTTTAACCATTTTTCCTGGAACAACAAGGGCGCGAAGATCAGACCGGCGTGAATTGTTTTGTTAGAGTTGAGTTCGAGAAAGAGAAGGGAGCAGTGAACTTTCCCCAAGACAGCTTTTTAAAAAAAAATTATAAAGTTATTTTTGTGTCCCCTCGAATTTTCAGTTATTGTTAAAGTAGCCCTCAAAGTTAAGAAATTGACACATTTACTCATCCATTCAAGATACCAATTTGAGCTGATTAAAACTTTGTTTATGAGTTCCAAAATGGAGTGGAAAAAAGAAATTTAGGGAGGAAAATTAAAATCTTAGTTGGACTCCTATTATCTTTCGATTGAACATGTTGTCATTGGGTCATCATAATATGTTTGGGCCCTTGTCAGGTGATCGGACCCTGAATCTAGGGGTGATCATTCGGTTATAACCGAACCGAATAAGTTATTCGGTTATAACCGAAAACCAAATTAGTGACAATTTTACTATCCGAAATAATAACCGAAATTTAAAAATAACCGAATTATTAGAATCTTAATTACCAATTGTAATTTCGGTGAATTCGTAAAACCGAATCGACATTTAATCATTACTGCTTAGCAAACAACATCCAAAGAAATTAACAATTTAACATCATCCTCCAAAGAAGAAATTAAAAATTACAAAGAAGAAACAACTAACAAACTCAAACACTTTTACAATGATCGTTATCATTCTGAACTCCAAAGTTCTTTAAATTATATAACAGTTACTGAATTATAATGGCAAAATTATAATTCTACAAGCAGTCTTAGGCCTTAGCATCAGCGATTCAGCATCAACAAGCTCCAGTTTGGCAGTCTCCCAATAGCATTATTGGCATCATATGATCAGATTTCATCTGATAAGCACTTGACACGAAGCAACACTAATTGTCGACTCCAAACGTTCTTCAATCAATCAATTGAAACAAAACCCATTAACATGTATACATACATATATAGAGAGAGGAGAGAGAAAAAAAAGGAGTACCTTGAGGTGGGTGATAGAAGAAATTGAAGGAGAGAGATGAGGGGTCTTGAAGCATAGAGTATGAGATGATGAGATAATGCTCAGGAAGCTCACCATAATCTCTGCTCCCTCCTCCTAATTGCCTTTCTCTCCACTGTCTGCTCGTTTCTTTTTCGTTACCTTACTCTGCTTGCCTTTTACCAGGTTCAGCGTCAGAACTTAGAAGGAACAATTGATTTGAGATCTCGAGGCCGGAGCAATTGATTTGAGATTTGAGACTGAGGAATTGATTTGAGATCTGAGACTTGAATCGGAGACAGTTCACACTTCACAGTTGAGAGTCAGAGTCTTGAGAAGCATCAACCAAGAAGAGGTTGAGCTCTTGATTTGAGATCTGGGACTTGGGAGCGGCAGCTACTGGCTAGGGCAAAAAATGACTGAATCAGAATAAGGAATACTCAGATAATAATAGTATAAAATTATTATTTTTTAAATATTAATATTCGGTTATTCGGGTATCCAAATTATCTGTTTTTTAAAACCAAAACCGAATAATGAGCAATAAATCGGATATAACCGAAATAAGAAAAAAAATCGAAAAACCGAAATAATTCGGTTAAAAAAGTTCGGTTCGGTTCGGTTCGGTAGTTCGGTTTTATCCATTTTTTGCTCACTCCTACCTGAATCCTCGACAATTATATTTTTTATTCAGTGTATACTATTAAAGTTGTGAAGATATGTGTTAATAAAATTGGAAGATTTAGACTTTTGAGTTCTTCTATCCAAAAAGAAAGTGAGAAGGAAGAAAAATAATTTGATATCGAGGGATGGAGTGAATTGAATATAAAATGAAATATCAATTCGTTTAAGCCAACTCGACTAACTAAATTTAACCCACTCAATTGGATGTGGTGCTTTTAGTGGATAATTGACTTTTTGGTCATTGTACTATGACTCGATTTTCATTGTGGTTACCGAAACTTCTTTTTTTTACAATCGCATAACTATACTCGAAAATATTTATAAAATGGTCATTACTTATGATTATCGTCCGAAAAATAGATGAAATTTGTGAGCGTGCATGTAAGACCCCAACTTATTATAAAAGAAATTTAATTTCCTCTATTTATTATTTTGAAATAGTAAGGGTTGATTTGATTAATGTGGTTAGTTATGGGTAAAATGCGCAAATATTTCAAATAAGCAAGTGGTTATAAAATATTCATTGTTGTTTAGGGAATATTCTTGCTTTGTTGGAGAATATTCGCATCTGACGGCCATAGCGATCTTAATGTGGGCCCCATAACTAAAAAGCGATTGGATGAAGAAAAACGACAAATATAAGTTATTTATAAATAATTGGCGTAGTTATTCACAGATTATCTTGTTGAAATACTCGATGGTTAAAAGCGAAGCACGATATTGCACCAATTATTGATTCTTACGTAAGAAAGCACTACTCAATAATTGTTACAGTAAATACTGTTCAATATTTTATTTTATTGATTCAATAATTGATGCGTTGATATTTTATATTATTGTTGTTTCAATAATTGTCATTACACAGTATTTTCCATTATCGGATCAATAATTCATATTATTTGAATAATATTATTAGATAGCAATATTGGTAATGTCTAGAAAGTTCTGTCTAATGAGAGGTTTGGTCATCTAATTGTGCGTCAGTAAGGAGAAATCCTTATTGGAAAGCCCCCTCTTTTCTGGAAACTGCTTGGTTGTCAATATTGTGATTCTGTAATATTATTTGTGAATAATTAATTATTGATTTATATAATGAGGAAAATATTCATTTTATGTGGATATAGATGGAGAAAATTTTTAATGTGACAATTGTTGAAAATTAATATTTTATCTTTTTTTGATAAAATAATTCATTTAAATATATTATTATATTATAATAATATAATAATGGTGATATTTTCACAATGAATGTGGGATATATGAATAAATGAAGAGGAAGAGTATTTTTGTTATTAAAAATATTAAAACATATTTTTCATGTTTGTGGACCCCATTTCTTGACTGAAAATTTGATTATACCATGTAAAATTGTCCGTTTGTGGATTTCGGTCAATTTCTGTTTGGAATTTGAAAAAACTTTCTTCTGCAAAGTTGTAGAGAATGGAATTTTCTATGGAAATGATATGAAGTTTGAATTTTTCTGATAAAAGGGCTATTTATTATGAATTATTGAAGTTCCGGATTAATTAATTATTATTTTTGGAGTTTTAAATGAATTAATTGAGAAAAATGTTTTTGTGGTTGTTATTGAGGTGTGGCTGATGTCTAGACTA
Source organism: Panax quinquefolius (assembly GCA_020205615.1). Taxonomy (NCBI): domain Eukaryota; kingdom Viridiplantae; phylum Streptophyta; class Magnoliopsida; order Apiales; family Araliaceae; genus Panax; species Panax quinquefolius. The sequence goes on from CM035155.1 coordinate 26,413,796, forward strand.
TATTGGTGTGCGTAGGAAATTTAAGAAAAATAAATTATTATTTTATTAAATTTTCTTCTTTGGTATTCTAAGCACTTTCCTATAAATAGGGTGCTTAGGTTATAATTAAAAATCACACCAGAAACTGAAGTTTTATCTCTCAATATTATTGAGCGTATTCTTGTGAGTATTTTGATACTTTGAGTGTTGTTATACGGTGCAAGTTCCCTTCAACACTATATCCAATATTCCAGTCAGAAGTACTTTCTTTTCGAGGTAAGGGATATTATTTTTTAAAAAATGATATTATTTCTTCCAATATCATTCTGCCGGAATATTGATAGTATTTTTCTTGTGAAATTATTATCTTTTAGTGTCGGGGTTTATTATTCACGTTATACTTGTCTTATTAATGAATACGACCTTTATTCACGAATCTGACCTTATTCACACAAAAATTAAATTTTCGTTTTTATCCAAAATATCTATTATGGATACTAGCTTTGATTGTATCCATATTTTGATCATTCTTGAATTTTGCTCCACTATGATTATTTATGAAGTATTTTTGAACCCGGATTGTTTAAAGTATGAATCCTTAATATTTGTTCTTTTTGTTTCATTTGGATTCGCTTTTCTTTAAAATATTTTTCATCATCCTCGGTCCTAAATGATGATTTTACTTGAATATCTTTGGCTTTGTAGTGCAAAGATTAATGATTTTCGATGAATATCTTTGGCTCAGAAGTGCAAAGATGAGCAGTGTTGAGATGAACATGACCCAATCAAGAATATCTTTGGCACAGTAGTGCAAAGATGAATATTTGATTCAAGATGAATATTGATTGATGTTACTGAGGATAAAATAATGATGATGGACTTTTAAATTCATAGATTATAGTAGATTTCATTCTCTACATAACTCATCTATGAATTATTATTTCATTGCGAATATTGATCTCGAAACTTGTTGTATCATTGTATTTTATCAAATTTTTCCCTGTTGAAGACTAACAATAATTTGTTCTATATTATCTTAGTCATAATATTCTTTACTGGGCTAGTTGAGCTCACCCTTTTCTATTTTGTTCCATTTTTCTTCTCAGGAGGCGAGAATGTAGCAAGTACTAGTCGGGGTATGGAATGAAGGTCCTAGGAAGTTATTTTAGTAGTCCTTACCATTTTTGTAAAATAATCAATAATTGTAATGAGGACTTATTTGGGTGTGAATATTATCTAGATGACAATATTTGTATTTAAACTCACAGTTTATGTATTGTATTAATAAAGTTGTAGTTGTTTCTGTACCATGTTATTGACGACTCAAAATGGGTGATGTATACCTATTTTGGGGGCGTCACAGTGCATATCACGTGAGGGTTTTTGTTGTTGTGTACATGGACTTTGTCATGTGTATCATGTGCAGGGCACATGGCAATTGACCCTGCATATACCCAAAAGCAACAACCAATTCAGAATTGGGGAAAAATTAGGGCGTGATTGTGATTTGTGCGATTCTCTTTTGATGTGATTTTGCTGCTCCTTTGGTGCAATTGATTCTGCTTGGCTGATTTGCTATTCCTCCTCACTACTGTCAAATGTTAATTTATGATTTATTTCGACTATGCTTTATTGATTCTACCGCTTCTTTTCGTTTTTGTTGTGTTCATATGAATTCTTATTTTGTTCCCATAAATTTTTCATCTGGAGTGTATGTTCATGGAGATGACACATATGAGATATCTTCATATTATCAAATATAATGGGAAATGGATCATCTTCTAGTGGAATGCTACTGTGGAAAAACCGCACGAATGTGGGAAGCTTGGAAGGCTAAAATATTACACCCGGGTCGGAGGTTTGTAGAATACAGTAGATACAAGGTATAAATTGTTGATACGTGTTTGTATAATTAGCTTAATATGAATTTAGTTTTTTTAAAATAACATATATATATATATATATTCTACACATAATAATAATGTTTATTGTGGATTTTTTAAATGGTATGATGCCCCTTTCACTCCAAGGTCAAAGGAAGTTATTGATCGATTAAGAAATGAACTTCACAAAATTGATAAAAGGTTGAACATTCCAGTTGGGCATGAAGTGGAAATCAAGGAATTGGAGATGGAAATTAAGACACTGAAGATTGTAATTAACAAAGCTAGAGAAAAAGTTAATTGTGTTGCTTGTCATATCTTGGGTTCTATGCTTTCTCATCATGTATATGAAGTGAATTAAGATGATTTAGATGAATGTAATGGATTGATTTTGGTATGTAGTTGATTTTATGTCTTCTATGTATTGGTTTTTGATTGTCATATCTGCTCTATTTTGGGAATGTGATGCTTGTAATAAAGGTTGATTTGAAATGAATTTTGAGTTTGTTATACTGTGTTCATAATACTCTGTTATGTTATAATGAATTGTATGTTACTATGTTATAATGTTATGTTATGTTCTAATGAATTGTAATAAGGTTTAAAAGTACAATGCTTCCACAAATTGTATGTTGCATTATTGTGCACTGTGAAACCTTATTTTAGTGAGCCCTATGAGGCACTCATTTTCTTGTCCTAGTCCACTATGCCTCAATCATGAACACAGTATAACAAACTCAAAATTCATTTCAATTGTGTTGAAATGAATTGTATGTTCTAATGGATTGAGATATTATGTTATGTTATATTATGTTATGATGCTCTATTTCCAAAATACAAACACAAACACATACCACAAAACAAAATAGAGCAGCTGCAACATTAGCAAATGCAAAAAATACATAGCCTTGTAGCATTAACAAAGACAAAAAATAAGATAAAACAAAGCAGATGCATCCTTGATGACAAATACAAAAGCCCAATAGAAAGCAAAACCCATAATAAGCAAAAGACAAAGTGGTCATTTAAGGCATTTGTATTGACTTGCAAATAATACATCCATAAATTTTAACTGCTTCAGCCCAATACAAAATGGGAGATCTAATGCTTTCATCCCAAAACACAAAATGTACCATATTTATTCCCATACACAAAATGTAAAATATACTATATTCATTCCCATACATAAAATAAACCAACCCACATTTAACTAATGTTTAAGAGCATAATGTCAAACTTAAAATAATTAAAGTGAATCCCCTATTATTTAGTCTTTTTCCTCCTTGGCCTTTTGAATGCATTGCTTGTAGTTGATTGTTGACTGCTACCTATCTTAGCTCTCCTTTTTACAATAACTTCAGCCATAGCATTAACACTTATATTGTGTATGTTTCTGCTCATAAAAGTCCGGATGCCAGTCAATGTTGAGGAGGAATGAGGTGTCTAAAGTGGTACACTTATTGTTGGAGGTGTGTTGCTTGTTGGTAGTGTGGTTGTTGCTGGAGCTCGAGAATTAGACATCTGAAAATGATCTAATGAATTATACATGACTGAAACTATGTAAAACAAGTGATACAAAAATTATTATTTACTTACAAAAGCATAGCCTTGGTTGCCTAACTGGAACATTGTATTCTCATTTGGAAGCACGTAAGTCCCAAATCCAACAGGAGGTTGCCTTTTTTTTCTTATTGGCAGCTTCATTCTTTGTATCCCACTCTCACTCTCTTTGTCCTGCCTTTTTCCCTTCCAATTATCACCTTTCTTAGCCTTTGTCTTTCCTTTATCCTTGTTTACCTGACAAATTTATAAAAATGATGACATATAACAATTAAACACTAGTATTGAAAATGCATTATGAGTTAAACTTCATTGTTTACCTTTTGTGATCCATTTCTTTCAGTTCCTTTAGTTATTTGGACCATTTCAGTTTGAATTAACTTGTTTGAAGCTTCAGTTGGTTGTGCATTAGAGTTGGAGTTGGGACATTTACTTTTATTGTGTCCAGTTTATCTGTATTTTTTAAGATGCATTGTTCTCCTCTTTTTTGTAATTTTTCTTGGGTTCTTTTCACTTTCCCATTCTTTTCCACTCCTTAGTCTTTGAGGCATTCCTTTAAGCTTCCTTGTGATTTGTGGTGGCAACATTTTTCATATGGTGTTTCCTCCCAGAAATTGTTATCCGGCTTTAAAAGATGACTGTAAGTCTGTAACACTTCAAATATGTTTTCCTCTTAAACCAACGACTCACATAATTTTCTACTGGCTCCCTCATAAAATTGATACCATTTATAGCATGACAACAGAAGATCCCAGCTAGCTCAAACACCTTACATGTGCATGTTTTATCTACAAAATCAACCACAAACTTATCCTCATGACACTTAACCTGTAATGTACACATATGCATTATGAGTCATAAATTATTCATTGTGACAAACTAAAATTATATACATAAAACATGTGATAGGTTATGTTTACAAAATTACCTAAAACGTTATATCCTTAGCCCATAATGGTTCACATGCAACTGCATTCTCAATTTGAATATCTAACTCTTTTCTAATTATAGGACATATAACTACTTGACTTTTAAGCATTTCATCTCTTTTTATGTTGAGTCTAGCCATCATTTAACTCCTTATTTCCTTTAGCATGTCTAATGAAGTCATCCATTTAGACTTTATAATCTATACATTGGAGGTCTCACTCATGTTGTTCTCTACATTGTCTGCCTTGGAATGTTTTTTGGAAATGTGCTTTGCTCCACAGAAAGGGGTCTTGTTCAAGTAACTTGTCATGGGATTCCATTGACAACCTTTTTTATCTCATTCATAACTTATTTGAATGACACAATATGGGTGGCCATAAATGTTTCCCAAAATGAAAACTGCAAGGCTTGAGTAGAAAATCTCTTCCTCCAGTTTGCATAAATATGTCTGATACAATTTCTATGCTCAACATAAGGAATTATTTTCCTAACTGTTGGAACCAAACTCTACAACCACATAGAAGAAAATAAAGTAGTCAGTGGGACATATATGATAATTATAATTAAATAAATTTCATATACAACAAAATAAAAATAAGACAATTATGTACCTTTTGTTGGTTACTTATAATGGTCCAACCAAATTCATCGTTACCTTCCAAGCCTCCCAGCAATAGCTGCAGAAACTATCCTCAACTATCAATTTTTTCACTCTAATATAGCCCATGTTATAGGGTACATTTGATTATTACCATCTCTCCATATAGCAGACAACAGTTGCCTCTCAACAATAGTCTTCAAAAACAACCATCTAAGCCTATGATAGGCCTACACCCTTCAATCCATCCTATCTTCAGTTCTTCAAAACATATATAAAACCTCTGAAACTGAGGCTTATATTTTGGATTGTCTCTTCTAACTTTAATATCAACTGTGTTTTTTTATTGCTCTTTATCAAATTAGTCCCATAATCCCACACTAGTCTCTCATAGTTTTTCTTTAATAATTCACCAACATTTCTCAAAGTCATTTCTCTTACCTTGTGAAACTTTGTCAAATACACATTTACCTTTAATTTTCTAGCTATTTCATCTTAAATATCAACTATGTAACTTCTAATTTGGTTTTTTCAAATCTTGTTTCCCTAAAAGTTTGCAAGCCATTGAGTTTTGATACACTTATTTTGTAGTGCCCTTATGCAAGTATGATCATTATTAATTTTTTCACTTGCAAAGTCTTAGAGCCTCCAACGGTGCTAATCCACATGTTTCATGGACATCCAGACTGACACGCAACCTAAAACCTCTTCCGAGCATTTACTTTAAATCTAATTGACTTTCTTTTGCCAATCCCATAATTCCTAACAGCTTGTTTCATTTGGTCTTTAGAACTAAACTGCAAGCCAACATTAAACTTGTTTTCTTTTTGTGTTAGGTATAACTTGAAACTTAGGTTTTACATTCCTCTTCCTCCTCATATCCCTAACTATAACTTCTATATTCTCATGCTCCTCCTCACTTGGTGTATAATGTTCGTCACTATCCTCATCTTTACTTTCCCAATGCCCACCATTGTCTTCACTATCATCATCCCCATTATAATTACCATCTTCACTTTTTTGAACAATTTCATCTTTTCATTCATTTGGAGGTTGATGTTCATTTTTAGCTTTCTTGTTCCAATTCTTTTTGTTCATTTAGAGGTTGTTGAACATTTTCATTGTCATGTTAACTCTCATTACCACTCTCATGTTCAATCTCATTTAACTCATTTACATCTTATAATGAATTAGCCTCCCCATTCCTTTTAACTTCTCTTCTATATCCCCTTGACTTCTTTCTAGCCTCAATATACTCTGTTAGTTCCTGGAGGCACAATATAGATCTAGAAGGCGGGTTGAATAGATCTTTTTTCTTTCTTTTATCACGCTTTCTTTGTTTTGTTTTATTGTGTTAAGTGATTAACAAATATTTAATAGAGGAATCAAATCATGCACAACAGAATAGATTAACCTACCCTTCAGACATATAACATTAAACACAGTTCTAATGTAGAGTTGATTGCAAGCGGATATAGTAGTCATAGTATGGTATGTAAATGACATAAAGTAAATAACACCAAAGGTTTTAAGTGGTTTAGAGACTGAATGCTCCTAATCCACTCTTCTGCTTCAACAAGCAGAGATTCCACTAAGGATTTGATCAACTCTGAATCACTAAGATTCCTTCAAGACCAGCAGTCTTGGAACTCTACAAGACCAGCAACCTTAGAAACTATAGACTAAGTCCAACAAACTTAGAATCTCTTGTACCCTTCGGTACTCAGCAAGTCCAACAGACTTGACTTTGATTTAGTCACGAAAATAAGGACCCTATAGGTCTTGGTTGCTTAGTTGTTTGTTGTTTGTTGAGCTGCTAAGATGACGTTCAGTTTGTTCATCTTTTGGTTCTTAGAAGCTTCTTGTGATCATTTGGCATTCAGCATTGGTGTTTGATCACATCCTCGGGACTGCTAAGATGTACGTTTAGTTTGACACCTTGTTGGTACTTAGCAGTTTTGTCTCATCCTTTGGTGTTGCTGCTCTTTGTTGTTGATGATTGTCTTCATCTGATGTCCAACATTGTGCACCATCACCGTTGAGGTACTGCTAAATCTTTGTACATCAGCTTGGCTCCTTTGAGCACTTAGCAGTCCTTGAACACTGATTGTCTTGTGCACATAATCAGTTATATATCTTCTTTTCTTCAACTCAGTGTGTTCATGATGAGATATAGAATGGCTTAAGTATTCTGCTTTCTGATCTGTCATTCAGGCTGTTGACTTCTTAACATTCCGACTCTTAGTACATATGCCATTTTGTTGTCATACTTCTTTGAGTGGAATGAAGTTTTATCATTGCAGAACTCTCATCAGTTGTGCTTCACTCTACTGTAGTAGTCTCATTCACATGAAGACCTTTTCTCTGCTATGCCCTATATGACTTGCATCTCCTCAAGTCAATAATATCATCTTCTTTGAAGCTTTGGCTATTTGTAGATTCATATGTTATCTTCCCATTAGAATATAGTCATTGAAAGCTATTTGAATTGATTCGCGGATATCAAGTTATTTGATGCAGACTGCTGATGTGACGTGATAGCCCCTTTTTAACTTTTCTGACACGGCAATCTACTATTTCACCTACCATTTCAGAGATGTCATTTTAATGTGTCAGGTTGGTATTCACCTTTATTTCTTCTTATTGATTCCTCGATCAGAACATTAGGGGTTGTCCCTCTACATCGAGGCTTTCAATCAACGACGTTCGAATGTCAGTCTTTGTATTGATACGTTGTCAAGGCTTCAATACTCAGATGACAGAACTCTACGATTCTGATGCAGATGGTCAAACTCTATGATTCTAAGAGTGTTCTTTGGATCTGCAATGCAGAACCTCTCTTCCTTTACTCGTGCAGTGCTTCAACACTTCTGTCTGCCTTGACTTGCATTAGATACTGGCAACTTGTTTGAATGCTCTGGCCCTCCTGAGATTCAAGACTCATCTGATTGACCATGCTCAGCTCTTTTTCTTCTTGTGATCTCCCGTTCACATATCATCAATGGTTTGACCCATGCTTAATCTTCTATATCTATTCTTCAAAGGTTGACCAGTATCTCTGTATAGACCACATCAGTTTCTGCTTCTCATCTGGCTAGCACTACGATCATGGTTATACCCAATATCGTTATCCTTTGTTTATCTTGACAACTACTGCATTGCTGATTTCCTTTTATCAGTCAGATTATCTGAAGTCTTCTCATTGTTGCTTGTGGAAGACTTCCCTCAAACGACTTTACAACTCAATCAGGATGCTGATGGAATTTGTGCTTCGATCTTCTGGTTGCTTGCAAGCCATTATTTGAATGCTCTCTGGCTTCCTTCAGGTAGATTGCATCTTTTACAGTTATGTCATTAGTTCCGGAGCACTGATAGATATCTAGAAGGGGGTGAATACATAACTAAAAACTTTTCTTTTAAACTAGTTAGTATGATGGTGATTAATGCACAACGGAATGAGTATTTGATAAACCTTCTTTCGGATATCTTGAATTAATGAGAGTGAAAGCGGTTATAGCGATTATAGCGATTATAGTGGACCTGCAGCGGTTTTAAGTGGTTGAGAGCACTTAAAGCTCTAATCCACTCTTCTACTCCTTGAGTAGGAAATCCACTAAGGATGTTCATTACACTCCTTGAATCTCACAGATTCCTTCTGCACCAAAGAGATCTGAAGCACTTCTTAGTTCACTCTTGAACTCTTGAAGTCCAGCCAGAGACTTGGTTCTTCACAGCTCACTTAGAACTCTTCAAGTCCTTCGGACTTGGAACTCTCTCACTTCAGATTGATTGGTTGTTGTTGAGATCATGATTGGTGCTACTCGATTCTTATTAAGCACTTGTTAGAAGAATCGAGTAAATGAGCAAGCTTTCTCTTTTCTCGATTAGTAGAGTTGAGCGTTGAGTGTTCTTGTGCATTTTTGTTCAATGCTTGCTTTTTCTCTCATCTCATCGTGTTTTGTATATATGTGATCTTTTAAATCTATCCGTTGAAGTCATCCGATGAGGCATTAAATCGTTTGACATTTTGAGCTTTGATGGAGACTTTTCGCACATCTTCCGAATTGTATTCCGTCCAATCGACACAACATCGATGCTTTTCACCTAACACCGAAAAGGTGTTTTCCTCTACTTGAATGGTCCTTTTCTTAGCTTCTTGAATACATTCCTTTTGATCAATACTAAGGATATCTTTTGTACCGTTGGGACTGGTGAGTGCTTCAACGTTCAAAACTCATTCCACATTTGTTGGAATTTGTTTCCAAACAAAAGATAGGGCTCGATGCTTCTGACACAAGACAGGTGATACTCTACGATGCATATCATGGTGTCTTGTCATATTTGTGCTTAATCTGAATAGAACACTATGATTTCTTTCAAGGGTTTTCATGCTACGATCTTTCCACACTACGATCTTTGCTTGCTCGTCTTGCAGACTCTACGTTTCCGAGAGCATACTACGATCTCTGAGTTAGCTTTGGCAAATGTTTGGATCACTCTACGATTTATGGAAAGGCCCTTCAAGATAGATACACTACGATCATCTCAGCTCTACGATCCTGCCTTAACCTCGCATTACATTGATCAAATTTGGATAGACTACGATTCTCTTGAAGGCCTATCTATTTCTTTTTTAGTCATAGATCAACATAACATTTTTGATCTCTTTATCTATACAAGTGAACATTAAAGACTAAGATCAACCTAACAATTATGATCTATCACTAAGTCCTTGTACATATATTCCTTGAAGGACTTTACATATAATCATGAGCATTTACTTTAAAATATCAAATCAAAATATGCATTCTTCCAACAATCTCCCCCTATTTGATGTTGACATAACCAAGGAGATTTGTTGTCATGATTATTAAATTTTATATGTAGTTGCAGAAAAGTAAACATGACTTTGTATTTCAGTGAGCAAATAAAATTTCTAGAAAATAAGCATGAATTTATTGATGTATGAAGATAGATATTTCATTTAAGTTTGACTACATCAGTACGACTTAAAATTCAACTTATCTCTATTTCTTCGGCCTTTTGCTTCTTGGAGGATTTGCATATTCCTCGCCTCTCCTTTTTCGATAAATTTCTTCATCCCTTCCTGCTAAATCTTCCACTTTCACTGGGCTTAGTCTAGGATTGTGATTATGCTTATTCATGAATGCGGGATCTCCAATTGGCATTCTTGGGCTGTTGTTGTTGTTACCTCACGAGAAATTTGGTAGTTGGCCTAGACTCCTTAATGGTTGAGCCATTAAAACTTCCTGCTGATTAGCTCGTTGGTCGATGGGTCTGGATCGTGGAGTCTGCTAAGTGGATTTGCCTTGCGGAGGATTCCTCGAGGATTGAGTTTGGAATTGACCTCCTCCCTCTCCTTTGCTTCTTCGATCTCCTTTCCTTTATTCTCCCCTTTATGTTAGCATCGAGGGTTCGAATGTCTTCAGAAAGGCGAGTGACTCCTTGGACAAGCTCGTTGAGTTGACTCTGAGTTTGAGCAATGTCCTAGCTATTTTCTTGGATCAAAGCATCAGAATGAGTATCACGCCGTTGAAGGATTTTCAGGATAGTTTCAGTTTGCTGCATTTGACTCATGGAGAAGTCTTGAAATTCCTTGACTGCTGTTTGGAGACTTGTGATACTCTTTATCATTAGTTCGTTCTGAGATTCTTGAGTCTTTAGTAAGATCAAGACAGCATCCCTATGTCTTTTAGCTGCGAGAAAGTGTATGGCATCCTTGTCTTTTATGCTTTGAAGCATTTCTGTGATGATCTCTTTAAGCATTTTAGAGAGCTCAGAGCTTAGAGAGCTTAGGAGATTATTTGCAGCATTGATCATTAATGTTAATCTCAGCTAAATAAGTGCAGTGTGATCTTCAAGACTCTCATCGAGTTCCTCGATCACTTTTGCAGACATTGCTGACAAATTAGCCTTTGTGAACAACTCTGAAAGAATTTCATTCAGTTGGAGAATTTGTGAAGGTGGTGGTGTGCTGTTGAATTGATCTTGCAATGAGTAGAGAGCAAGATCAAGATTGAAGTATTCATTTCTGGATGAGGAGTGAATATCGATCACGAGGGCTGGTTTGGATGTTTAAGTTTGGTGGCTCTCACGATTTGAGGTTGAGACTCTGATGGGGCTAGAGTCAGTGATCGTAGAGATGGTGGGATGTGGGAGCATTATGAAGTTGATCTTATTTGGTTCCTCAGTTACAAAATTTTGGGATTCTGCAACTAGAAATTAGTTTAGTGGATGAAGAATTACTTCGACCATCGTGGAAATTCATAAAAGCCCGATTAAATGAGGATGATGGCAAGTGATTAACTCAAGAGGGTTGGGATGAAGCGATTACCTCGGGTTTATTCTTTGAGGTAGAGTTGTTTGTGAGTAACTTCTTGGCAAAGTTGAATCTTCTTGGGAATCCATTAGCTATGCTTGAGATGGCTGGATACTCTTTGAAGCTCAAAACATGTGACTCGAAGAGTTTAGAATTTGAGCTTGATGGAAAGGCATCATAGGTAGATATCAAACAGATTGCTCATAGTTGGCTCTTACGCACCCCATCAATGCCCACAACTATAATCTCGACCTCGTCCCCTTCATCCTTTTCTCTTTCTTTCGTTGGAGGATTCCATTATCTCAATGACCTCATAATGTTCTTGCCTTTGTTTCTCTTCATTTCTTGCGGGGACCTCTTTTCTGTCATAGAGATGTCATGAGCCTCCCCTCAACTTGGTCATCTTCTTGTCTTATCAATAGCTCCCCCTCACCGGAGCACTTTCTAGGATGGGAGCTTGGGCATTTCCCCTCGTGGTGTATTCTCTCATCGATCTTGAGTGTCTCCCTTCAGTTTGAGCTTTGACTTTTTGGCTTTCATTTGCTGGTTCCTTTTCAGCAACCAATTCTTTGTCTTCCCTCTTTAGTACTTATTCATTGACAAGAATATATTTCTTGACCAGTTTTCTTCTTGGTTTTCTAGGCTGAGCCACAGCCTCAGGACTTTCTTAAACTTAAGTTTTGTCTTGCTGACTAGCCAGAATGTTTGATTCAGCTAAATCTTTGCTTGATGTATTTGGTCTGGTCTCTACGATCGGTAGAGACTTTACGATCGAAGAGATGGATGGCCTTTTGGACTTGTGGCTGATTTTATTCTTCTTTAACAGCTGAGATATGGTAGCTCTATCTTCTTCTGCCTCAGCGTGCTGTTGCTTCCTTCTTAGGATCCTTAGAGTCTCAATGTCCGAGGACTCTACGGGCTTATCGGTAGTGGATCCTTGAGGCTCTTCTGTAGTTCTGGCTTTCAGCTTTCTTTTGCCCTTGTTTTTTCTGATCAAAACAATGGGTTCTTCCTTGTTAGATTTTTCTTCTTCTTCTTCAGTTTCTCTAACAACTGACATATTTCTTGGCACTCCTGATTCCTTTATTTCACCAGTTCTTCCACTGGATTCAGACATCATTCGCACATTTTCAGCTGGATTTATTTTCCAGTTCTCGAATAGTTACTGAGTCATTCGACGGTTTGGATTAATGGCTTCTCCTTTATCATCCTCAATTAAGTCACCCAGAGCAGCCTGTAAGATGATGCTTATAAATCGTCCGTAGAGCATCTTTTGAGAGCTCTTTGTCTTCTTTAAGCTGATTAACCACTTCCCAATCCATTCAAGCAATAGAGCCCCATAATCAAGTTGTATTTCATAACATATGACAGTCATGAGCTTGAGTTACACCTCATTTACAGAGTCGCGACGAGGCTCTCTTAAGCATATACATTTTCCAACAATATCACCGAAATTCATACCTCTGTGGAAACTCCTTCTTCTTGTATCCTTTGACAGAGGGTGATTTCTTGTGATACATCTTTTTGAGTCCCTTATGGAAGTCTATGCCATCTATAGACGGATATCCTTCAAGTTTAAGAACTAGGGCTAGATTGATGTCCTCAGCCTTTAGTCTGATTTCTATGTTCCTGACTTTCGCAGTGATGGTGTTGTTTTCAAATACACCATTATTATAGAATCCTTTTACCCGACTTGATCAATCAGTATGCATACCCAAAGCTTCTTGAGACCCGCCTTCTTGATGAATAAATACGAGTCTTGTGAAATTTGGGTTAAAATTTGTTTTGAACTCGTCAAGTAAAGATCGTAGCGGAGATGGCGTTGGAAGTCGCCATTGATTTTCTTGAAGAAGTGTGGTGGTGAGCTTTCTTCCGGTTTAGGGTTTCGCTTGAGAGAGGAAGAAAGAGATGATATTTTGAACTTCAGATTTCACAAAGACGGTTTTAATTTGTACTTGTAACTTCCCTCTCTCTCTATTTTGCTTAGTGGGACAGGTGTCAAGTTTTGCTTAGCTCTACGAATTCTGACATAGGAGGATTGTACTGATTTGCCCCTTAACTTCTTCTGAGCTAATATGTTCTTCGGGAGGACTACGATCGTTGAGATGGTCCTTGGAGTTGTCGAGTCTGTTTTATCATCGTTGAGTCTGTTCGGCAATTTTCATGTCTGAGCTGCAATCATTGAGTCTGGCCTGTGATCGTCGAGTTTAAATATCAATCGTCGAGTCTGACCGAGTCCTTGTGATGAATCTTTTGACTTAACATTCTTCTTAGTTTAAGATAGCTCAGGAAGGGCCAATCTCATTGAATGAATTAAGGGGTTAGGTTTGTCCGTGAGGCACTTATCAGAGAGATTCCTTTGTTTTGTGCTTGATCATCATAGGGTGCTCTTTTGGTTTTGTTGATGAAGCTCTGCTATCGTTGAGTCTGTACTGCGATCGTTCTCTTATGACATTTCATCATGTTTATGATTTTGAATATAGCCTTTAAAACTGCATGGTTAGCACAAACTAGAGCATATTTCATGGTTGCAAGTTAAGCATGCCTAGCTCACTTATTAACTTGTTAAATCTAGATTCATCTAGAGGTTTTGTAAAAACATCAGCAAGTTGATTTTCAGTAGGGATATATTATAAAGATATAGTTTCATTTTGCACATGATCCCTAATGAAGTGATACCTTATTTCTATATGCTTAGTCCTAGAATGCGTAGCGAGGATTATGAGTTATGATGATTGCAACTTGTGTTATCACGGTGAATAGGTATGGATTTAAATTCAAACCCATAACTGCTAGTTGATTTTTCATCCATAAGATCTGAGCCTGCACAATTTGCCGCCAAGAACAATGTATTAAACCTGCGGTTGAAGTAGATATCTTGAATTTTGCTTCTTGCTAAACCAGGACACAAGTCTGTTTTCTAGAAATTGACAGGTGCCACTTATACTTTTTCTATCAATTTTGTAGCCTGTAAAATCCGCATCTGTGTATCCTATTAGCTTAAATGAGGTCTCCTTGAGATACCAAAGCCCCAAGTGGGGTGTACCTTTGAGGTACCTGAAAATCCTCTTTACAGCAGTTAAATGAGAATCTTTAGGACTAGCTTGAAATCTAGCACAAATGCATGTTGCAAACATTATATCTGGTCTACTGGCAGTTAGATATAAAAGAGAGCGTATCATACCTTTGTATTGAGTTATATCAATACTTTTACCTTTTTCATCTTTGTCGAGCTTGGTTGTAGGAGCAATTGGGGTTTTCATGGGAGAGGCTGACTCCATGTCATACTTCTTATGTAAGTCTTTAATGTACTTGGCTTGGTTGATGAAGATTCCTTTATCGATCGCTTTACTTGCAGATCGAGGAAGAAGTTCAACTCACCCATCACGCTTCATTTCAAACTTGCTCTGCGTATAAGCTTGGAGAATCTCTTGCGAGCTTTTCATCGATGAGATCCAAAGATAATATCATCAACATATATTTGAACTAATAGGACTCTGTCTTTATGCTTTCTAAGAAATAGTGTGGTATCTACTCTACCTCTAGTGAATCCATTTTCAATAAGAAAGCTAGTTAGTGTTTCATACCATGCTCTAGGTGCTTGTTTAAGACCATATAAGGCTTTGTCTAATCTAAAGACATAATTAGAGAGATATGAATTGATGAAACCTGGAGGTTATTCTACATAGACTTCTTCTTGAAGTTCACTATTCAGGAATGCACATTTGACATCCATCTGAAATACCTTAAATTTCATGTGAGCAGCAAAGGTAAGGAAAATTCTGATGGCTTCTAGTCTGACAACAGGTGCAAATGTCTCATCGTAGTCAATGCCTTTTTTCTGAGAGTAGCCCTTGGCCACTAGTCTTGCCTTATTCCTGATGATGACTCCGTCTTCATCCATCTTATTTCTGAAGACCCACTTGGTTCCAATAACAAGATGATTCTTTGGTCTTGGAACCACCACCATATACTTTCTTCTTTTCGAGGCGATTAAGTTCTTCTTGCAGACCTCTATCCAAATTTGGAGTCTTCCATAACATCCTCTATCTTCTTCGGTTCCATTTGTGATAGGAAGCTTAGATAAAAGCATTCATTTTGGGTAGCAACTCTTGTTTTGACTCTTGCACTCGGATCTCCAATGATTAGATCTTGAGTGTGATCTCTTTCCCATCTACCTCCTGTTGGGACATCAGTTCTTATGCCTTCTTGTCTTAGATCTTCAAGATCTATTTCTTTTTCTTGGTGTGGAGGCTCGTTGTCTGGCATAGGCCTCTCTACGATCTCATTTCCTTGCTCAAACATTTCACTGTCTGGTACTACGATCGTAGTATTGAGCTCGACAACCTCGTTCGTAGTGTCTGAACTGTTGGTCGTAGTGTCTTGAGGCATTGTTTTGTTTAAGTCTGTCTCATCAAAGATGATGTGAATTGAGACTTCAACACTCAGTGTCTTCTTGTTGAACACTCTGTAGGCCTTACTGTCTGTGGCATATCCAAGAAAGATTCATTCGTCTGATTTTGGTTGAAACTTTGTCAAGTACTGTTTTCCATTGTTGAGAATGTAGCATGCACAACCGAAAACATGAAAGTAGCTGACACTTGGTTTTCTTCCTTTCCACAGTTCATAAGTAGTCTTCTCAATCGTAGAGTGTATGAGTGATCTGTTCTGAGTATAGCATGCAGTGTTGATGACTTACGCCCGAAGTACTCGGCGGGATGAAATTTCTTTCTAGTAGAGTCCTTCTAGCCTCTATTAATGTCCTATTCTTTCTCTCAACAACTCCATTTTATTGAGGAGTTCGTGGAGCTGAGAAGTTATGACTAATGCCATTATCTGTGCAGAACTGGTCCATTTCTGAGAAGTCAAATTCTCTGCCATGATCACTCCTTATAGCCTTGATTTTCTCTCCTTTCTCGTTCATTACCAGTTTGAACATCTTGATTAGCTGGGAACTTGTCTCATCTTATGAGGTTAGAAAGAACACCCATGTAAATCTGGTGAAGTCATCGACTACGACCAGAGAATATCTCTTTCTTCCAAGGCTCGTTGTTGGAATTGGCCCAAAAAGATCCATGTGTAGCAACTGCAGAGGCTTGTCAATTGAATTTGCAGTTTTGCTCTTGAATGTGCTTCTGGTCTGTTTCCAAAGTTGACAGGCATTGCACAACCTTTCTTTAATGAAGTTGAACTTGGGTAGGCCTTCAACTAGATCTTTTAAAGCTAATTTGGACATGTTTTTGAAGTTGAGATGAGATAATCTTCGATGCCATAGCCAGCTCATTTCTTCAGATGCTTTAGCCAAAAAGCATATTGTCTCGTCTGAGCTCAGTTGTCCAAGATTTACTGTGTAGACATTTCTTTCTCTTGTTCCGGTTAGCTTCACAGCGGATGTCTTCAGGTCTCGGACTTGACATTGATTGTTGAGGAATGTTACTTGATGACCCTTGTCGCAGAGTTGGCTAATGCTTAGAAGATTGTGCTGTAGTCCTTCCATATAGGCCACTCTACTGAAGGATACTACACCATTTCCAATTGACCCATATCCTCTTGTTTTGTCAGAGCCGTTGTCTCCAAAGATGACCGAGGGACCCTCTTTCTCTATGTAGTTAGACAGAAGGGCTTTGTTTCCAGTCATGTGCCTTGAACATCCATTGTCCAAATATCAGGTTGTGTTTATGGACCTCTTTTCCTGAGGTAACATTAAACCTTCATTTTGGTACCCATACTTGCATGGGTCCTATTATGTTAGTACCCTTGGGGACCCAAATCTGCTTGATTTTGGGTCTCACATGCATGGAATTATAATGACATTTCTTTGCCTTGTGGCTCTCGCAGCAGCACACAAAACATTTGATATGATGCATGTTTGTGTGTGTGTATAGGTTCTTCCTCCATTTGGACTTTTGTGGGTTATTGGTCATCCTCCCGATAGGCTGATATTTCTTCTTCCATGTTTTCTCTTGTTTAATGATTTATGAGGAGTATATTTTACTTCTACTGTACCTTCCCGGTTGGTTCGTAGAGTTGATCTCATTAAACTCTACGACCCTTCGAGGTTGGTGAATAGTAGCTAGATTACTCTTCTCTTTTCTGAAACCCAGACCGGCATGAGATGTGACGCCCCCAAAATTAGGTATACATCACCCATCTTGAGTCGCCACTTACATGGTGCGTAATTTAAATACAACTTATTAACATAACGTGCTATGTACAATCTGACATAAACGTGAGTTTAAATACAAATATCGTCTACTAGATATTATACAAACTCAAACAAAAAGTCCTCATTACGATTATTATCACACTATTTTACGAATAGTGAGGACTACTAATGCTATCTTGGGACCATCACTCGTTTCCCCACTCGTCCCAAATATATTATCATTTCACGAAGAGAACGGTGAAAGAAAGGGTGAGCTCAACTAGCCCGAAGAAATATTATGACTAAGATAATGCGAGAATAAATTATCAATAGTCTTGATAATGTTAAACGATAAAATACAATAGACAACCGGTTTAACTGCGATTGAATATGCAATCCATTAAAAAGAGTCAGTAGAAAATAAAGTCTACTATCTTTTAGGTTTTAAAAGGTTTTCATCATTTATTATAGTTGAGACTCGACTTTTAATAAATATTCCACATCATCGAATCACCCCTGCACTACTTGACAAGGATATTCTTTAGTATCACGACCACAATTATTCATACACTACTGACGAAGAATATTTGTGTATTCATTAATAGTCGTGATCATGCCAACAATCGTCCATCAATGCACTACTGACCATCGAGGATTTTTTTATCACATCATTTGTAACATTACTGGTCATGATTACACCGAATAGTCTCTCGGTCATAATCATACCAAGTCCATCTATGCACTACTGAGCCACGAGATGACTTTCAAAAAATATAAACATGAGGATGATGACAATGATATAAGAATTGATAAAAAACAAGTTCAAGAATTATTTTATCCGAGAATTATTAACGTCCAAATTGTCAACATGATCTTTGTTTTGTAGAGTAAAATTCAAGAATGATCGGAAGAATATTTCCATGAAAAGATCTTTGGATAAAACGCAAATATCGAGGATATTCTACTAATTTCATGGAGTATAGAAGTCAAAGTTTTAACCAATTTGGGTATAATAAAGAATGGAATAACAAAAGAAATCACCATGCATGCGATGAAATCGCATGCATGAGGTTATTCCAATGAATAATAAATAACGGAACGGGTCGTGAAATTCACACAAGCGGGATGTTCCAACGTAATAATAAAGATGGAACCGGATCCGGTGTAAAACACACGAGATAGGATATTCCAACGTAATAATAAAAACGGAACCGAGTCCGGTGTAAAACACACGCAGAGCAGGATGTTCCAATGCGATAATAATAAAGATGGAACCCGAGTCCCAGGTGTAAAACACACGCATGTGATGTTCCAATGTATAATAATAAAGACGGAACCAGTCCGGTGTAAAACACACGAATGTGGATGTTCCAATGTAATAATAGAAGAATGTCACCAAGTATAGGGTAAACCACTTATACGAGTTATTCCAATGAGAATAATAAGCAATGGAATAACAACAGTTCTCTTCATGAATAAGAAAGAATAACACCCCTTACATTTGGTAGGAGGCCGAATCTTTAAAGACGGTGTAGTAACAAAATACTCTTCTTCTTTCTCTCTTATTCTCTCTATACTTTCTCTCTATAAGCTTGAATGAATTAAATGAAAAATAATGAAGCCCTAGGCCTCTATTTATAGAAGATTTCTAGCTTAGCACTTCTTGGTGTGAAAAGCGAGTGGCTTGGCTTAATTTGGTTTGGCGCTTTCAGTAATGTGAAACGACAAGTGGTTCGGCCTTTTGTAATGTGAAACGACAAGTGGTTCGACGTCGGTAAAGGTAATTACTATTAATCGAAGGTAAATACTATTGACGAAGGTAAATACTATTCACAAGGGTAATTACTATTGACGAAGGTAAATCTATTCACAAGGATAATTATTGATTGAAGGTAAATACTATTCACAAGGGTAATTACTATTGACGAAGGTAAATACTATTCACAAGGGTAATTACTATTGACGAAGGTAAATACTATTGATGAAGAGACTCTTAGATGATGACATATAGAGCCCCCCATAAAATAATCAAACTTACCACAAATCATAACACGTATTTAATCTTTCAATAATTATTAATCATTTATAACTTGTCGTCTCAATTATTGATTTAATACTATAACATATTATACGAGATGATCTTGTGACAATAATTGAATCAATAATATAAGAGATATGATCAAAGAATTCTTGTAGCAATAATTGAGCATAGTGAAAGGTGACTTCTCACGTAAGCATCGATAATCAATACTGGTGTGTCTTACTACTATGCAACCCACGCGTATTCTTCGTACTTTTACCACCGGTAGTTCAGCAGTTTTAACGGTAACACCTCCGTAGTTATTTTTATAAAAATATTTTTGTCGTTTTCTCGATCCGACAATAATGTTGTGGGGTCCACCAATGATTGAGCCATTATACGAATATTCCCTAACAAAAGAATATTCCCAGGCCAAACGAATATTTTATAACAACTTGCATACTTTGCAAAATTTATAAATATTACCCACAACTATAACATTATATCAAATTTATTCCATAATATTCAATAATATTTATAGAAAAATTCATCTTTATTTATAAAAGTTGGGGTCTTACAACCTCCTTCTTATGAAATTTAAGCCCTCGAAATTAGGGTGCGTACACAGTATGTCGAAGAGGTAAGGATACCTTGATTTCATTTCTATTCTAACTCCCAAGTCATTTCCTCAACATCGTGGTTCCTCCATAAAACTTTGACTTGAGGTATAACCTTGGGCGTAGAATATGTTCTTTCTTATCAAAATTTGAACAGGAACCTCTTCATACGTCAAATCTTCCGCTATTTCGTCCGGTTCTAACTCAATAATATGGTTCGGGTCTTTCACATATTTACGTAACATAGATATGTGAAAAACGCGTTATGAACACGAGACATATTTGGCGGTAAAAGCGAGTCTATAGGCCACGCTCCTACTCGATCGAGGATTAAAATGGACCGATGAATCGAGGATTAAGTTTTCCTCTCCTTCCAAATCTTGTAACTCCTTTCCATGGAGCAACTCTTAACAACACATGATCTCCTATATCGAATTCCACGTCCTTTCGATGAAGATCAAGATAACTCTTTTTATCGATTTTGTGAGGTTTTTATCGTTGTCGGATCATTTGAATCTTTTAAAGTGATCATACGTACCAACTCCGGTCCCAACAACGTTGCTTCACCCACCTCATCCCAAAGATATCTCGAGAATCGACACTTTCTTCCATACAATGCTTGAATGGAGCCATGCCAATACTTGCTTGATAAGCTGTTGTTGTGGAAAACTCCACCAATGGTAAGAACTTGTCCCAACTCCCTTGAAATCAAGGACACGAGTCTTAATAGATCTTGAAGAGTTTGAATAGTCCTCTCTCGATTGTCCGTCCCGTCTCGAGGATGATATCTTAGAAAGCTAAATCGTAAGTCTGTGCCCATAGCTTTTTGCAAACTAACCCAAAATCGTGAAGTGAATCTTGGGTCTCGATCGAAACTATGGATCTGGCATACCATGCGATCTTACAATCTCGTTTATGTACATACGACGAAAGACGTTCAAGTGTATAAGTTTCTCGTGTCGGTGAAATGAGCGGACTTGGTCAATCTATCAACAATGACCCAAATCGCATCAATGCCTTGAGAAACCTTAGGAAGGCCGAATGCTTGAAATCCATGGTAATGTGCTCCCACTTCCATTCTCGGAATTTCAAGTGGTTGCAATGGACCTTTTGGTACTTGATGCTCCGCTTTAACTCGTTGACAAGTTAGACACCTTGAGATAAACAGTATATATCTCTCTTCATATTGCTCCACCAAAATGTATGACGAATATCATGATACATTTGGTACTCCCAGATGGATTGCAAATGGTGTGTTGTGCTTCTCCATCATGATATTATACTTTAAATCGTGGTCGTTAGAACACAAAGTCCAGAGTTGACTCAAGTATTCCTTCTTCATCGATTCTTGCTTCGGCGTAGCACCTTCTTGCACTTTCTTCCTCATCTCGCATCGACTCCAGTGCCGTAGCTTGGCGACTTTAACTTTATCAATTAAAGTCGGTTCTACTCATTATACTTTCGGCGTCATCATCACATGCGTCCACAGGAGTCTTTAATTCTATCTCCATCCTTTGCAAGTCACACAAAATGGGCCTTTACGTTGACAATATCGCACTTGTACTTGCATATGATTTCTACTTCAATGCGTCACCTTACCACGTTCTTTTCCGAGGATGGTATTGGATGGTATGATCATAATCTTTCAACAGCCAAAGCCAACGTCGTTGTCGCGTGTTGAGTTCCTTTTGAGTGAAGAAATATTTGAGGCTTTTATGATCCGTAAAGATCTCCACTTTCTCCCCATACAAGTAATGCCTCCACATTTTAAGTGCAAGAAGAACAACAATGCTTGACTCTAGATCATGAGTAGGATAATTCCTCTCATATTCTTTGAGTTGTCGCGAGGCATAAACTATAACTTTTCCATGTTGCATAAGAACACATCCCAACCCTTTGCCTGAAGCATCACTTTGTAGATGACAAATCCTCCGAGCGGATGGTATTGCCGAACAGTCTTTGAAATAAGTCTCCTCTTGAGTTCTTGAAAACTCTTCTCACATTCTTCGCTCCAATAGAACTTTGTATCTTTCCGAGTCACCGAAGTCGATGGAATAGCGATTCGAGAAAATCCTTCCACGAATCTCCGATAATAACCACTAAACCGAGAAAGCTACGTGCTTTCTTGATCAATCGATTTAGGTTGTTCCCGACTTTGAATAGCTTCAATCTTTCTTTGGGTCAACGGATATTCCATGACTTGATACCGTGCCCAAGGAATGCTACTTCTTCACGAACTCGCATTTCTTCAACTGGCATAAAAGCTTATATTCACGAAGCTTTTGGAGTGTCGACCTCAAGTGTTGCTTTCATGATCTTCACGGCTTTTGGAATAAATAAGGATGTCATCAATAAAGACGACCACAAAGTGATCTAAATATTCCTTGAATACTCGGTTCATCATATCCATGAAGGCGGCGGGGAGCATTAGTCAATCCAAAGGACATGACTAGGAATTCATAATGCCCGCATCGAGTTCTCGAAAGCCGTCTTTGGAATGTCACGTGATTCTAATCTTCAATTGGTGATATCCTAACGAAGATCAATCTTTGAAAAGAATTTGGCTCCTTGCAATCGGGTCAAACAGTCATCAATACGTGGCAATGGATACCTATTTTTGATGGTGACGTGATTCAACTCCGATAATCAATACAAAGTCGCATACTCCCATCTTTCTTCTTCACGAATAGAAGCAGGGAGCACCCCGAGGGAGAAGTACTAGGACGAATAAAGCCATTGTCTAAACAATTCCTGCGGTTGGGTCTTTAACTCCACGAAGTTCAATAGAGAGCCATTCGATATGGGGCTTTGAAATAGGTTTTGTCTGGGGTTCAAGGTCGATACAAAATTCAATTTCACGCTCTGGGGTAGGCCAGAAGTTCTTCTCGGGAATACGTCGGAAATTTATTAACAATAGGAATATCGCTTAAAACGACGTATTTTTATTTAAATCGTGACATGAGCTAAGAAAGCTTGACATCCGCTTTTCAATAAACGAATAGCTTTATGGCTTGAGATGACCGTGATTGATTTTAATGGTTTGGTCGTTTGAATTAAGATAATAGGTTGATTAGGAATATGAAAGCTAACAACCTTACGAAAACAATCAATTTTGCATGATAAGTAGTTAACCAATCAATCCCTAGAATCACGTCAAATGCAAGTATTTTTAATGAAATAAGATCGACAGTAATGTGAGGTACCGATTTTAACCAAACAAGACTTATAAACAGTGGATGTAATGAAGGTTTCTCCCAACGGAGTTTCCACGAGATAAGTCAAAGTCTAATTTCTCCTGAGTCAAATTTAATCGATGAGCGCAAGTAGTAGAGAAATAAAAGAATGGGTAGAACCCAGGTATCAAATAAAGTATAGACTTCATTAGAGTTTATGATAAGCTTACCCGTGATGACCTCATTCGTTCCTTGCTCTTTGGGAGGTCACAACAAATGCTTCTCCTCTTACACTTCTAGGTTTGAATTTTACGGGATGGCCTTTGGTGCCTCCATCCTAGTCGAATTTGTCTTGATGAACGACAAAAATCGAGCTAAGTGACCTTCTCTTCCACAATTATAACATGCTTTGACTGGCATGACGCATTTGGGTGATGTGTCCCTCTCCTCCGCATTTGAAGCATATGATAGGTGGTCTTTCTCCTTCCTTAACAATGGGTGCTGGTGCTGACGTCTTTCCATCATTGTTGAATCTCCTTTTCTTGAAATGTCCATTCTTATTGTTTTGGCCCTGATTACCACCAAAGTGGTTACCATATCTGGCTTTATTGATTCCTCCACGCTTGTTGTCACCGCCGATGACTATTCTCGGCCGGTATTATAATTTTGCTTACCGCTTCTTTTAGTTCGTTGACTCATTATCGCGCTCCACTAACTGAGCCCTATTTACAACATCTGAATACAAACACAGTTTATGAGAAATAAGATGTTGACGTATCTCCGGCTTCAAACCTCTTAAAAACATTCGCGCCATTCTCTTTCATTATCCACCAAGTGGGACGCAAACCGTGATAACTCCGCAAATTTTGCCTCGTATTGCGACACGGTCATATTGTTTTGTTCCAACTTGATAAACTCCACCTCCTTCATGTGGCGAATACTTTCAGGAAAGTATTTGTCGTTGAACAGCTCCTGGAACTTCTCCCAAGATATCTTCATGATAAATTTGGTTGAGTACGTTTTTACCGATTCCCACCAGTAATCCGCCTCTCCACGCAACATAAAGGCGGCAAAGGGAACCTTTTGCTCCTCGGAGCATCCCAAGACATCAAATATCTTGGTAATCTGCTTTATCCATGCTTCCGCCGAAGTGGTTTTGGCTCTCCTTAAACTCCGGTGGTCCCAGCTCCTTAAATTGTTTAAGCGGTGACCGCCGAGAGTTTTCCGTGTTTCCACCTACGTTTTGGGCGAGTCGCTCTACTTTCTTTGTTGCATAAATTGCATAAAGCCTCACGAACATTTGATCATTTGTCATTTGGTCGGTGTTGTTGTTTTTGCGTGAGGATTGTCGCCTTCGATGCACATTATCTTGATTATTGATATGTGGTGAATCAACGATCAAGCGCTCCATTCTTATTCTCAACATTCTCGGATGTCATTTTCAGACATCGCCACAAAACAAAAGGTTAATTGACATGTAACAAATTATCCTTATCTTCCGACCAACCAATAAAATAAAGACATAAACTTAGGTAGGTCATACTAGCGAAGGTATTCCGTCTGCCTCCCTCCTAGTACTATTCTCACATCTTAGCCAGGATCACATCCTAAGCTCGATACTGCGTGACGCCTTCCCCAAAATTAGGTATACATCACCCATCTTGAGTCGCCACTTACATGGTACGCAATTTAAATACAACTTATTAACATAACGTAGGTATGCAATACGACATAAATCGTGAGTTTAAATACAAATATCGCTCTACTAGATATTATACAAACTCAAACAAAAAGTCCTCATTACGATTATTATCACACTATTTTACGAATAGTGAGGACTACTAATGCTATCTTCGTGACCATCACTCGTTTCCCGACTCGTCCCAAATTATATTATCATTTCAAGAAAAGAAGAAAGAAAGAAAGGTGAGCTCAACTAGCCCGAAGAAATATTATGACTAAGATAATGCGAATAAATTATCAATAGTCTTCAATAATGTTAAACCGATAAAATACAATAGACAACCACGGTTTAAGCTGCGGTGAATATCTGATCCATTAAAAGAGTCAAGTAGAAAATAAAGTCTACTATCTTTTAGGTTTTAAAAGGTTTTTCATCATCATTATAAATTTGAGACTCGACTTTAATAAATATTCCACATCATCGAATCACCCCGCACTACTGACCAAGGATATTCTTTAGTATCACGACCACAATTATTCATGCACTACTGGCCAGAATATTTGTGTATTCATTAATGGTCATGATCATGCCAACAATCGTCCATCAATGCACTCTGACCAATCGAGGATTTTTTATCACATCATTTGTAACATTACGGTCGTGATTACACCGAATAGTCTCTCGGTCATAATCATACCAAGTCCATCTATGCACTGAAGCCACAGATGACTTTCAAAAATATAAACATGAGGATGATGACAATGATATAAGAATTCAATAAAACAAGTTCAAGAATTATTTTATCCGAGAATTATTAACGTCCAAATTGTCAACATGATCTTTGTTTTGTAGAGTAAAATTCAAGAATGATCGTAAGAATATTTCCATGAAAAGATCTTTGGATAAAACGCAAATATCGAGGATATTCTACTAATTTCATGGAGTATAGAAGTCAAAGTTTTAACTTAACCGGGTATAATAAAGAATGGAATAACAAAAGAAATCACCATGCATGCGATAGGCGCATGCACGTGTTATTCCAATGAATAATAAATAATCTAACCGGTCGTGAAATTCACACCGAAGCGGGATGTTCCAACCGAGAATAATAAAGATGGAACCGGATCCTTGTAAAACACACGATAGGATATTCCAACGTATAATAAAGATTTTAACCAACCGGTCCTGTGTAAAACACACAGCAGGATGTTCCAACAGAATAATAAAGATGGAACCAGTCCTGTAAAACACACAGACATGTGATGTTCAGCAAGAATAATAATAATAAAGATTTTAACCAGGTCCGGTGTAAAACACATGCATGTGGATGTTCCAACGAGAATAATAGAAGAATGTCACCAAGTATAGGGTAAACCACTTATACGAAGTTATTCCAATGAATAATAAGCAATGGAATAACAATGATTCTCTTCATGAATAAGAAAGAATAACACCCCTTACATTTGGTAGGAGACCGAATCTCTGCGGCGATTAGTAGTAACAAAATACTCTTCTTCTTTCTCTTATTCTCTCTATACTTTCTCTCTATAAGCTTGAATGAATTAAGTGAAAAAAATGAAGCCCTAGGCCTCTATTTATAGAAGATTTCTAGCTTAGCACCTGCCGTGTGAAAAGGCAAGTGGCTTGACGACTGGTTTGACGCCTGTAATGTGAAACGACAAGTGGTTCGACGCCTGTAATGTGAAACGACAAGTGGTTCGACGTCTGGTAAAGGTAATTACTATTAACGAAGGTAAATACTATTGACGAAGGTAAATACTATTCACAAGGGTAATTACTATTGACGAAGGTAAATACTATTCACAAGGATAATTACTATTGACGAAGGTAAATACTATTCACAAGGGTAATTACTATTGACGAAGGTAAATACTATTCACAAGGGTAATTACTATTGACGAAGGTAAATACTATTGATGAAGAGACTCTTAGATGATGACATATGAGCCCCCCATAAAATAATCAAACTTACCACAAATCATAACACATATTTAATCTTTCAATAATTATTAATCATTTATAACTTGTAAATCGTCCCCAATTATTGATTTAATACTATAACATATTATACGATGATGATCTTGTGACAATAATTGAATCAATAATATAAGAGATATGATCACAGTGATTCTCGTAGCAATAATTGAGCATAATTTGAGTGACTTCTCACGTAAGCATCAATAATCAATACCGTAGTGTCTTCTTATGCAACCACGCCAGACATCGTATTCTTTCTACTTTTACCAAGGTGTAGTTCAATGCTTTAACGGTAACACCTCCGTAGTTATTTTTAAAAAATATTTTTGTCGTTTTCTCAATCCGACAATAATGTTGTGGGGTCCACCAATGATTGAGCCATTATGCGAATATTCCTAACAAAAAAGAATATTCCCAGGCAAACGAATATTTTATAACAACTTGCATACTTTGCAAAATTTATAAATATTACCCACAACTATAACATTATATCAAATTTATTCCATAATATTCAATAATATTTATAGAAAAATTCATCTTTATTTATAAAAGCTGGGGTCTTACATGAGATCCCTTACTCCTGGGAATATGAATTGAATCAGCTGAGCAGGGTTTGACAGGCTCGACCTTCTGTGAGGATTTCACAAATGTAATGCCTCTACTAAAACCTGAGGCATTACTAGTGCTAATTTCCTTTGCTTTTTCCACACATGACTTTGAGGTAGATCCCCCAAAGCCTAACCCTGTTCTATCAGAGGTACTTCTCTGGTTAGAGATTAAGGAGTCCATGGATGAAGAGGATTTATTCCATGTAAAGATTGTCTTTTCTAGATCCTCAATTTTAGAGGTTAGATTAGACTCTCTTTTTGCGCTGAGCTCATTTGTTTGTCTCAAGAGCTTATTCTCATCTTCAAACTCGGAGAGAGAATTAGTACTGAGAAGGGCTGTTTCCAGTTCTTCTTGAACCTTTTCTTTCTCCTTTTGAAGAAGCGAATAATCATTAGACATAACTCTAAACCACTTCATGTATTGATGCAGATCAAATGTTATGCCATGCAGTGCAGTTCTTAGGTCATCAATATCTACATCAGGAGAGTTGAAGTCAAATACCTTATCGATACTTACTTCATGTATGTTGGAGTTCTGTTTGTTCCTTGCATTTTTGGCCATCAGGCAAAGATTTGCTATTTGAGGATCTTCATCATCTCCAGATTCTGGAGTTGAGTCATTGTCTGAGTCACTCCACGATCCTCCAGCTACAAGGCCTTTGTCTTTCTTCTGTGGCCTTTTGTTGCCTTTGTATTCCTTCTTTGAATGTGATTTCTTCTTGAGTTCTTCTCTGAGAGGTTTGTTGCAGTTGGCAATGAAGTGGCCCGGTTTTTTGCAATTGTAGCATAGGTCATTCATTTACTCCTGGCTATTGTAGTTGCTGACTTTCTTTGGCTTGCTGATTTTACCTTGTCGCATGAACCTTCTTAGTCTTTTCACCAGCATTGCAAGGTCCTCATCATCATCTTCATCGTAGTCAGAATCAACTTCAGTGCTGACTTTGGAGGTGTTATCAGTTGCCTTGAGAGCAACACCTTTATCCTTCTTTCTTCTTTTAGACAAGGTTTCTGCTCGTTGAGTCAGCTCCAGTTCGTATGTGAGAAGGTTGCCATACAGCTGTTGGATAGTCATTTCATGTAAATTCTTCAATTCTCTAATGGTAGTGGTTTTGGCATCCCACTTGCTTGGTAAGGCTCTCATGAACTTTATAATTAGATCTTTATTTGGATAGATCTTCCCATAGGCTCGTAGAGAGTTGAGCAGAACATTAAATCTTTCGTAGGTGGTAGTGACATTCTATCCTTGAACGTAAGCAAACATCTCATATTGCTGAGTCAATAGAGATTGTTTGTTTTCTCTGACTTCTTCTATTCCTTCATGCATAATGAGTAGTGTTTCCCAAACCTCCTTTGATGTTTTGCTGTTGACCACATTTTCAAACAGATCATCTTCTAAGGATTGGAACAAGATGTTTTTGGACTTTTTATCGAGCTGGACAGCTCTCTTCTCGTTCTCTGTCCATTCTCCTTTGACATTGATATGTACTTTGTCTTGGTCGTTTGTAGTTGGTGCAAGCTTTGTAGGAACATAGGGCCCATTCTGAATAGTTTCAAATAGATCTTCATCTATTGAATCCATGTAAGCATGCCTCCTAACTTTCCAGTTAGCAAATTTATCTTTGTTGCACATAGGTGGCTTGCTGCCTCCTCCAGTCTTTGATTCGCTTGGTAAGTGTGCCATTGGATCTACTCAAGCTTTGTAAGTCATATTATAGAACCCGCCTCGATACCAATTGTTAGTTTTCGGAGGCATAATAGATATCTAGAAGGGGGGGGTTGAATAGATAATTAAAAACTTTTCTTTTAAACTAGTTAGTATGATGGTGATTAATGCATAGCGGAATGAGTATTTGATAAACCTTCTTTCAGATATCTTGAATTAATGAGAGTGAGACAGTTATGACAGTTATAGTAGTTATAATGGACACAACAGTTTTAAGTGGTTCATAGCACTTAAAGCTCCTAATCCACTCTTCTACTCCTTCAGTAGGAAATCCACTAAGGATGTCTGTTACACTTTTTGAATCTCACAGATTCCTTCTAGACCTGCAGTTTAGGTACTTCTTAGTTCACTCTTGAACTCTTCAAGTCCAGCAGACTTGGTTCTTCACAGTTCACTTAGAACTCTTCAAGTCCTTCAGACTTGGAACTCTCACTTCAGTTGATTGGTTGTTGTTGAGATCATGATTGGTGCTACTCAGTTGCTATTAAGCACTTGTTCGAGAAGGCGAGTAAATGAGTAAGCTTTCTTTTTCTCGATTCAGAGTTGAAGCGTTGAGTGTTCTTGTGCATTTTTGTTCAATGCTTGCTTTCTTCTCTCATCATGCGTATTTCAGATATATGTGATCTTTTAAATCTATCCGTTGAAGTCATCGATGAGGCATTAAATCGTTTGACATTTTCGAGCTTTGATAGAGACTTTTACGCACATCTTACGAATTGCAATCGCCCATCGACACAAAGAAATCGCTTTTCACCTAATACACGAAAAGGTGTTTTCTCACCCAATGGTCCTTTTCTTAGCTTCTTGAATACATTCCTTTTGATCAATACTAAGGATATCTTTTGTACAGTTGGGACTGGTGAATGCTTCAACGTTCAAAACTCATTCCACATTTGTTGGAATTTGTTTCCAAACAAAAGATAGGGCTCAATGCTTCTGACACAAGACATGCGATACTCTACGCTGCATATCATGGTGTCTTCTCATATTTGTGCTTAATCTGAATAGAACACTACGATTTCTTTCAAGGGTTTTCATGCTACGACCTTTCCACACTATGATCTTTGCTTGCTCGTCTTGCAGACTCTACGTTTCCGAGAGCATACTACGATCTCTGAGTTAGCTTTGGCAAATGTTTGGATCACTCTACGATTTATGGAAAGGCCCTTTAAGATAGATACACTACAATCATCTCAGCTCTACGATCCTGCCTTAGCTTCTGCATTTTGTTGATCACCTGGATAGACTACGATTCTCTTCAAGGCCTATCTATTTCTTTCTAGTCATAGATCAACATAACATTTTTGATCTCTTTATCTATACAAGTGAACATTAAAGACTAAGATCAACCTAACAATTATGATCTATCACTAAGTCCTTGTACATATATTCCTTGAAGGACTTTACATATAATCATGAGCATTTACTTTAAAACATCAAATCAAAATATGCATTCTTCCAACAATGTCCAAAGGCTTCATTCTTTGGATGCTTTGGGAGTGCTCATATGTTGAGAATCGTGTTAACACTATGATTATTCCTTGACGTTGTGAGCACTGATAGGCTTTGTCGAAGACTTTGTTCTGCCAACTACGATCTAGCTTTGGTTCTGCAGACACTACGACTTTGAGAGCAGATTATACATCAGACCATAATTTCTGCCTTAACACTTGTTGTCCTTGTCTGATCTAGCTCGACTACGATCATTATCGTAGTGTCTTGCCATATTCGTGCTTTGATTCAGTCTTGATAAGGAGAACACTACGATTTATATTAAGCACTGGTAGACTACGATCATTGCTTGTTTGATTTGCAGACTCTACGCTTCCGAGAACAGACTACGATTCTTGATTTGACTTGGAAGGCGTTTGGACCAACTCTACATTCGAGTGGCCCCCAAAGCGACTTCTGATTACGCTTGACTTCCGCGATCTCTTGGGCGCCTCGACCAATTATGAATTTGAGTTACTTTTCTTCTACAGGACCTCGATGGTTGGTGCGATGTTTCAACGATAAAAATTGGTTTATCTATTACATCATATAAGATCAACCCAACAAGCTTGATCTTTCTATGCTTAGTCCTTGTACATCATATTCTTTTGAAGGACTTTACAGAGTTGTTTTGTTCATGTATAATCATCCTAACATGGTTGATCATTTCAATCTAAGTCCTTGTACATATATTATGAGACCCCAAATTTTATGAATAAATATTTAAATTTCTCGTAATATTTTTTTGAATATTATGGTGTGGATTTGATATAATGTTATAGTTGTGGGTAATATTTATAAATTTTGCAAAGTATTTAAGTTGTTATATAATATTCGATTGGTTGGAGAATATTAACTTTTTGTTTAATATTCGAATGACGCAGACAATCATTTGCTGGATTCACATGACGTAAGTATTATCGTAGTTAGAAAATGATAGAATTATCTTTTATAAAAATAACTACAAAGTATTACTGAATTAAAGCTGTTGAACTATCCGGTAGTAAAAAGACAATAATACGTGTGGTTGCAGATAATAAAGACACCAGATTGATTATTGATCTTTACGTGAAATCACCAATTATACGAATTATTCTTTATAGTAATTGATCATCATATCTCTCATATTATTGATTCGATTATTGTCACAAGATCATCATATAATATGATATATTATTTAAATCGATAATTGAGACAATAAAGTTATTCATATTATTAAATTGTAATATTCTGATGTTTAGAGCTTCTGTCGAGGAGAGGTTTGGTGCATCTAATTACGCTACCAATAAGGAGAAATCGCTTGTCTGAAGCCCTCTTTCCAAAACGACGCAGTTGTTAAATATTGTGAGTTATAATATTAATGATGAATAAGTTTGTGTTGATTAAAGATGAATTTGATAGTTTCATTTGTGTTGAAATTATTAGTGTTAGTGAAAATCGGCATCTATTCCGATGATAATTGATGTCCAAGGGTTATATTGATAAATCGGGTAGTTAATGGGATAAATGAAGCGATTAATTCTACTAAATCACACGCTTATATAACTATTTGTTCACATGTATTGCATTTATTGATTCACATTAACGTATCTTTATTAGGGTAGTTAGTGCAAGATTGATAATCTTGCGTATACTCAAGTTAAAAATGGAGGATAGATGGAGAGTGACTTGCGAATTCTCAAATTTTATGAATAAAGATTAAAAATTCTAAATATTTTTTTTAATATTATGGTGTGGATTTGATATAATGTTATTGTTGTGGGTAATATTTATAAATTTTACAGTATCTGAGTTGTTATAAAATATTCGATTAATTTTAAATATTAGTTTTATCGGGGAATATTAAATGCAAGACAATCATCGCCAATTTTATTAACATGAGGAAGTATTGTCAGTAAAACACATAATTATCTTTTATAAAAATAATCTACGGAAGTTTCTGATTTAAAACTGCTGAACTACTTGGCGAAGAAAGTATAAGAATACGCATTAGTTGCGTAGTAGCATGCACCAATTAATTATCGACGCTACGTGAAAGTTTCACCGATTATACTTTCAATTATTCTTCACAATAATTCTTTGTATCATATCTCTTATATTATTGATTCAATTATTATCACATTATAATAATAATTTCTATAATTTATAAAATCTTTTTAAAATTTAAAATTTAAAAATTATTATTATAATTATTACTATTATTATTAATAATTTCAAAATAATAGTAATTGT
This sequence comes from Panax quinquefolius, assembly GCA_020205615.1. Classification (NCBI taxonomy): domain Eukaryota; kingdom Viridiplantae; phylum Streptophyta; class Magnoliopsida; order Apiales; family Araliaceae; genus Panax; species Panax quinquefolius. Next base: position 26,446,777 of record CM035155.1, read on the forward strand.
AATAATAATAATTTTGAAATAATAATAATAAAAATATTAATAATAATTTTTAAAAAGGTTACGTGTTTAATTTATTTATGATCTATCAAGATACTGGTCTTCATCTCTCTCAAAAAAATCAATTCTGGGCGCTTGCATCTTCCTCAATTCTGGTCGTCCATCTTCTTCTTCCTCATGCCAAACCTTAAGATCATCATAACCCCCAACCACTGAATTCATGATGAAATTCCTACCAAAAACTCTTAATAACAACTAAAAAGCACAAATTGTACATCAAAGGTCCCAAATAAGCCAAATATAGATATTAAATTCAACATCAAATCTCTCTCAATCGCTGCCAAACTTAATCGCAAGAGACCGACATACAAAATAATGAAAAGGAACGAAAAATAGAAGAATCTGCAATCCCGCTATCGTCGTGATATTCTTAGTCGAACCCACCAAAATTCGTTGTTGGGAAACAAAAATAAGGCAAGAACCCAATAGATTCACGGTCGCCAGCGTGATGTGCTTGTTGATTTAGTTTTGTTGCTAATGATGCGTGAGAGATCAAGACCCAATTGATTTGGTTGCTACAAAATTAATTTGGTTGGTACCATATACTCATAATTGATGGTGTTAATTGGTTTGGTTGCTAACGGAATTGATTTGCTTGGTGGGGAGAGAGATAAAGACCAGTATGAAGATTTCATTAGATTAGTTTTAATTTTAATTTAACTTAGTTTTAGTTTTATTGTGATCTGGCTTCCACGCTAAAACTTCAATGACCCTTGGATTCCAAATGGTATAAAATAATAGTAATTATAATAATAATTTTATGAAATAGACAGATAAAAAATTATTATTATTATTTTATAATTATTATTATTTGTATTAATTAAAATTATTATTATTATTATTATTATTATTATTTTGAAATTATTATTATTATTCTTAATATTATTATTATTATTATTTTTATTATTCGTAATAATATTATTTTATTATTATTATTTTAAAATTATTATTAAGATCTGATTATTCTTAATATCTATGAAGACGTGTCTTGATATATAATAATACATACATGGCAAAACCATATACATATCAAAGAAAAAAACGAATCAAATCGCTAACTTAAGGACTTCCGGTCCGTCATTAACTCAACACTTCCGTCGCTTTTTTGACTTGAAATCATAAGGAATATTATTATTTGGTAAGTTTTTGAGAAAGACACGATTATTCGATTATAATAACGACGCCCCAAAATAGGTATACATCACCTATCTTGAAATCGTAAAATCGTAGTCTGAAATTCAAATCTGACTTAATTATCTGACAATTAAATGTAAAAAATACTGACAAAAACATATGATGTGAGTTTTAATACAAAATATTGTCATCTGCAGGCGATATCCACACTTAATTAGTCTTCTATTACATTTATTATCACACTATTTAACGTATAGTGAGGATGACTACTAATCTTATTATCCTGACCACACCCGTTCCCGACAGTTACATTAGTCATAGCTACGTTCTCATTTCGCGAAGAAAGCAATGAAAGTAAAGGGTGAAATTTCAATGGCAAAGAAAAATATTATGGTAAGATAATACGTAATAAATTATCGTTAAATTTCAACAAAAATGTTAAACCGATACAATATAACAAACATCGAGTTTAATCTGCGGTGAAATAAGAATCCATTAAAAGAGTCAAGTAGAGATAAAATCTACTATCTTTTATGATTTAAAGGGTTTTTTCATCACTTTTATCACGACTCAAAACAATAAATAATTCACATCATCCCCGCACTACTGATTCACGATATTCATTAAGATCACAACCACAAATTATCCAATGCATTTACTGCCAAGTAGATATTCGCAGATTCATCAATAATTAAATGATCACGCCAACAACTATCCATCAACGCACTACTTTCTACCAACGAAAACTTTTACCACATCATTTATAGCATTACTACGATTACGATTATCTTAATAATTCTCAGTCCATAATCATACCAAGTTCATCTACGCTTATTCGCCACATATAACTTTTTAACATAAGTATAAATATGGGGATGATAAACGATGATATAAGAATTCAATAAAAACAAGTTCGAGAATTAATTTATCAGGGAACTAATAACGTCCAAATTGTCGGCACGATCTTGTTTTTGTAGAAAGAAAATTCAAGAATCTTTCGGAAGAATATTTCCAATGAAAAGATCTTTGGATGAAGCCTTGAAATATCGAGGATATTCCACTAATTTAAATGGAGATGAAATTCAAAACTTTAACCAAAACGAGAGTATAATAAAGAATGGAATAACAAAAGAAATCACCGGGCGTGTGATAGGCCATGATGACGAGTTATTCCAACGTAATAATAAATAACGGGCAGGATCACGCGTGAACGCACGCATGCGATATTCCAATAGAATAATAAATAACGAAAGCCAGGGTGAAGCAAAATTGCACCGATAGGATGTTCCAATGAATAATAAATAACGGAACAAGAGCCATCCGTAAACGCATTGAATGAGACGTGTTCCAAATGAGAATAATAAAGAATGGAATAACGTAAGAATTTCACTATGTATGCGATCTTGATATGATGCAGGTTATTCCAACGTAATGATAAAGAATGGAATAACGTAGAATTTCACCAAGATAGGGTGAGATCACAGTATACGAGTTATTCCAATGAATAAAAAAAAGTGGAATAATGAAGTTATTCATTGAATCTGAAAGAAATAATACACTTTACCTGAAACAACCTGGATATAGGAGTAGTGAAGTAAGAAGATAATACTTTTCTACTCTATAGTTTATATATCTGTAGTTTAAATGAATTAAGAAATAATGAAGGAATGAACTTATATTTATAGGAGAATTGGTGAATAATAATTAATTCGCTCGAATCTCATCCAAAATTAATTTCTTTTAAACGGACGATCAGGATTAGTTTCTTATAAAATATTATAATAAAACAAAATCTTTTAAATAAAATATAATATATTCTATTTATAATCTAATAAAATGAATAATTTTATAAAAGTATTCATTTTTTATATAAAAAGATTTTACTTATCAAAACACTATGCTGAATATTTATACAAACACTACGTAAATAAATTATAATATATTCTATTTATAGTCTAATAAAATGAATAACTTTATAAAAGTATTACATTTTATATAAAAAGTTTTTCTGCTTTTATTACATTAATAATACTTAATAAATCAAAACTTCATCATCATTATTATAATTCACACTATTAATCGTAAAGAGTCGCTCCTGCGAAAGTGGGAACTTTCCAACAAGGATTCTCTGTTCGCACGCAATTGATTAGAATCAAAACTCTCCTCGATGTAACTTACAGGCATCGTTAATATTGGAAATGATAATATTAATAATTTCGTGCGTCTCAATTATTGATTTAATAATATATAAAATATCGACAATAATTGAATCAATTAACGCGAGATCTTATGCAACAATTCTTCAAGTAATAATTGAACAAAACCGGTGACTTCTCACGTAAGCGTCAATAATCAATCTGGTGTCTTCTTATCTATACAACCACGCCATTCTCATACTTTTTTTAACACCGGTGTTTCAAATAATTAACGATAAAACTTCCATAGTTATTTTCATAAAATATTTTTGTCGTTTTCTCGAAAGCCGATAATAATTGTTGTGGGGTCCACTAATGATTGTGCCAGAATCACGAATATTCCTATTAAAACAAATATTCTCCAATTAATCGAATATTATATAACAACTTTCGTCTTTTGAAAATTTATAAATATTACCCACAACTATAACATTATATCAAATTCATTCCATAATATTCAAAAATGATAATTATAGAAAATTTAACTTTATTCATAAAAGTTGGGGTCTTACAATGAATAAAAAAGTTTGATGAACCACAATGAAAATCGACCTAGATAAATGATGACGAAAAAGTTATTTATCTCATCTAGAAGTTACATCGAGGAGAGGTTTGATCATCTAATCATACGCTACTGATAAGGAGAAATCCTTATCTCGAAAGCCTCCTATTTCCTTGGAACGACCTGATTGTTAAATATTGTGAGTTATAATATTAATGATGAATAAGTTCGTGTTGATTAAAGATGAAATTGATAGTTCTATTGTGTTGAAATTATTAGTGTTAGTGAAAATCGACATTTATTTCAATAATAATTGATGTCTGGTGGTTATATTGACCAATCGAGTAATTAACCGGATAAGTGAGCAATTGATTTATATTAATTCACATGATTATAACTATTTATTCCCATGTGTGTACTATTGATTCACATTCATTTATTATTAGAGGAGTTTGTGCAAGATTGATAATACTTGCATGACTAAGTTAAAAATGGAGGTATAGTTGAAGGTACTATACTATAATTGTTTTTTCATATGCAGAACTATTGATTCACATGATTTACTATCGGGGAGGTGGTGAAAGTTTGATAATACTTGCAGACTAAATTAAAAATAAAGGAAAAGAGGAAGGTATTATATTGTAATATTCTAAGCCCCAAAACGTGCAATTATCGAAACTATATTTTTCTATAAATAGAAGCTCATTCTTCCTTCATTTCTCACCAATTCATTAAAGCTATAAAGCGATTATTATAGAGAGAAATTATAGAGAGAAAAGAAGAAGAAAAGTCTGCTACCTCTCTACTCAAAGATCAGGTTTCTTTTCTAAGGTAAGGGTATTATTTCTTTCGTATTCATGAAGAGAGCTATTATTATTTCATTCCTTATTATTATGTTGGAATAATCCGGCTCATCTGAAGCATCGCATACATGGTGAAATTCTTCATTATTCTATTCTTTATTATTACATTGGAATAACTTTTATGCATCTTGATACTATCGCATGCATGGTAATTTCATTGTTATTCCATTCTTATTTATTACATTAGAATATCCTCGTCATGGTGAGTATTACGCTTTGACACAGTTCTATTAATTATTATTACATTGGAATAACTCGCATGCATGTGCGATTCATCGCATGCGTGGTGATTTTCGTTGTTATTCCATTCGTAATTATTCTATTGGAATATTCTGTCGATGCAGACATTACGCCTCGACGCAGTTCCATTAATTATTATTCATTGGAATAACTCGTTTGTGCATACGGCCTATCGCATGTATGGTGATTTACATTGTTATTCCATTCTTTATTATTACATTTGAAATATTACATTGGTGCGTATTACGCTGACCGATTCCATTATTTATTATTCATTTGGAATAACTCATGCATGTGGATTACCATTTGCGTGGTGAATGATCCTTCGTATTCATTCCTTATTAAATTGTGAAAATGATCTGCTTACGTGGATTCTGACATGACGGGTTAAAATCCATTTCTTAGCTTTAAGTAATTTTTTGACATTCAAAATTTTGGAAAAAAATTGGGAGGATATTATGATAAGTTTTCTAACATCTCCAAGTGGAATCACCGAAAGAGGAGTTGTAGATTTTTGTATGGACTCTTTTTAACAAAGCATGAAAAAGTGAAAAAAAAGATAAAAAAGCTATTGTCCACAATTTTGTAAAAAATTTGTTTTGGCCACTTAATTTGTGAGAAAAATTACGCCTTTTGGGACATGGAAATATATGGTATAAAGTACCCTGTCAAAAAAATGAGCTCATTCTCGACTTAAAATGAGCAAGTTATGACTTATTTCAATATTTAGGTTTTTCCGATTTAAAATTCTATAACCTAGAGTTCTATAACTCCGATGACCATGAAATTTAAGTTTGGAAGTTCACGTTAACATGTGTAAGATCCTCGCCAATATTTGGGAATTTCTGGAGTTAAACTTGAGGTAGTTAATTTTTTAAGGAATTAATTAGAAATTGATTTTTGAAAAATACTTAAGGGAGTTGAAAATTTATAAAAAAAATACTCGTTGTGTATGAAATATATGTATATATGTTTGGACAAAAGATAGAAAAATAATAAGTTGATTTGGTAATTTTTCATGAAAATGGTTTAATTCTGAAAGATATGAGTTAAATATGTTATGTGAAGTTGAAGAATTGGTAAATAGGATTTTAGGGCTTGAAAATCCTATATAAGGTATATATGCAAATTTTTGATGAGTGATTTGATCATTGGTGATGAAATCTTATGAGTATGGCATTTTGAATGATTAAATGCATTATTTGGTAAAGTGTAAATAATTAAATTAAATTATTTATAAGTTTAAAAAGTGATTAAAATATTGTTATAATATTAACAATATTAGATTATGAGTTATTTAAGTGATGGATAATATTTGGATAAATTTAAAGTCTTTAATATTTATCCTTGTTTTCGTTTGATTAATGCTTATATTATTGTCATCATCCTCATGCTTATATTGTGATGAAAGTCATCTTTGGCTTATGTGCAGAGATGGACTTGGTATGATTATGACCAGGGATTATTCGGTATAATTATGACCGTAATGTAACGAATGATGTGGTAAAAGTCCTCATTGGCCTGTAGTTCATTGGTGGACAGTTGTTGGTATGATTATGACCAGGGATTATTCGGTATAATCATGACCATTGATGATTATATGAATATCCTTGGCCGTGGTGCAGGGATGATGTGATTTATTTATTAAGCCGAGTCTCAGCGATAAAGTTGATGAAAATCTTTTTAAATCATAGAAGATAGTAGATTTTATGCTCTACTTGACTCTTCTAATGGATTGCTTATTCCGCTGCAGTTGTTGATCTAAAACTCGTTGTCTATTATATTACATCATTGTTATCTTCATTAAAGGCTAAGGATAATTTATTCTGCATTATCTTAGTCATAATATTTCTTCTTGGGCTAGTTGAGCTCACCTTTCTTTCACTTGTTCTCTTGAAATGAGAACGTAGCCGGGACTAGTTGGGGAACGGAGTGACGGTCGAAGATGATAGCATTAGTAGTCCTCACTATTCTATTAAATAGTGTGACAATAAATGTAATGAGGACTCCATTGAGTGTGGATATTGTCTAGATGACAATATTCTTATTAAAACTCTTAGATTATGTAAGACCCCAAATTATTAATAAATGAAATTTAATTTTCTCTATTTATTATTTTGAAATAGTAAGGGTTGATTTGATTAATGTGGATAGTTAGGGGTAAAATATAAAATATTTCAAAATAAGCAAGTGGTTATAAAATATTCATTGTTGTTTGAAATATTCGTTTGGTCGTGGAATATTCTCTTTACTTCGGGAATATTAAATGCGATGGCCGATCTTTTGTGGACCCCATAATGAGCGATTGGATGAAGAAAGCAGCAAATATAAGTTGTTTAAAAATAACAAATAGTAGTTATTCAAGTTAATCTTGTTAAAATACTAAATTGGTTTAAAACACACGAAGTACTCAGTATTGAACCATTATTGATTCTTACGTGAAAGCGCTTTACTCAATAATGGTTACGATAATTCTTTATTCGATATTTTATTTTATTGATTTAATAATTGCTTGCGTTGATATTTTATATTCTTTGTTGTTTCAATAATTGTCATTACGGTATTTTTTCATTATCGAAGCGAATAATTCATATTATCTGAATAATATTATTAGATAACATTATTGGCAATGTCTAGAAAGTTACATTCAAGGAGGTTTGGTCACCTAATTGCGCGCAGCCATGAGAGAAATTCTTATTGGAAGCCCCTCTTTCTGGAACCGCACGGTTGTCAATATTGTGATTCTGTAATATTATTTGTGAATAATTAATTATTGATTCATATGATGAGGAAAATATTGATTTTTATGTGGATATAGATGAAGAAAATTTTAATGTGAAAATTTTAAGTTCATCTTACTGAATCTTGGTTCTACCCATTCTTTTATCTCTCTTGCTTTGCAACGTTTGAACTTGACTACGGAGAAATTAGACTTTGACTTTATTTATGGAGACTCAGATTAGGAGAAACTTTCATTACATCCGTTGTTTAGAAATCTTGCTTGATTCAGGTTGGCACTATCACATTACCTGTTGACCTTATTTCTATAAAGATATTTGCTTTTGATGTGATTTTAAGGTTAACTACTCATCACGCAAAAAAATTGATTACTTTAGGGTTTTTAGTTTTCATATTCCTAAGCAACTTTGTTATTCAATTCAAGCAATCAAACCATTGTAGTCAAACATTTTCATATCAAGCCATGAAGTCATTCGTTTATTACGGATGTCAAGTTTTCTTAGTCCATGTTATGGATTTGAATAAAGACACGTCGATTTGAATAATATTCACGTTGTTATTAATTTTTCTGACGTATTTCTGAAGAATTTTGGTTTACTCCCAAAGACCGATATTAAATTTTGTATCGACTTTGAACCCGTCTGAAACTCATTTCTAAAATCTCATATCGAATGGCTCTATTTAACTTCGGGAGTTAAAATTCAACTATAAATTTGGTACACGAGCCTTTATCTGGTGACTTCCTTTGTGGAATGCACCGAAGCCGACTCTCCGTAGGGGACACCATATTCGTGCGATAGTAAAGCGATAGGTGTCATTGTAACGTCTTATCCAAGGTTGGGATATGAGTCACGATTGAGAACAACCTAAGTCGGTGAATCGAAATCGTAGCTTTCTAGGCTTAGTTGGTTATTATCGGAGATTCGTTGAAGGATATTCTCGAATCGCTATTCCATTAACACAACCCGACTCGTAGAGATACAAAATTTGAATGGAGCGAGGAATGTGGGAAGAGCTTCAAAGAACTCGAGAGGAGACTCATTTCAAGACATGTTACGACCATACCATCCTGGAAAAGCGAGCGTGGTAGTGGCGCGTTGAGTAGAAGATCATATCTTGGAAGCGAGTGCGATGATGTCAAGTATACGCGCAGAGAGCCAACTTTAATAGAAAAAGTTAAGGTTGCTCAAGCCACCGAATCCGGAGTGATGCGTATGAAGAAGAAAGTACAAGGGAGCTATTAGGGCGAGAATTGATGAAGAAGGAATACTTGAGTCCACTCTAGACTTTGTGTTCCTAACGACTCACGATTTGAAGTCTGAAGATTATGATGGAGGCACACAATACACCATTTGCAATCCATCTTGGAAGTACTAAAATGTATCGTGATCTTGACATACATTTTGGTAGAAACAATATGAAGAGAGAGATTGCACGTTTATCTCGATGTGTTTAACTTGCCAACGTGTAAAGGCGAGCATCTAGTACCTAAGGGTCCGTTGCAACCACTTGAGATTCAAAATGGAAGTGGGAACACATTACCATGGATTTCGTTCTTTGGTCTTCCTACGGTTTCTCAAGGCATCAATGTTATTTGGGTTATTGTTGATAGATTAACCAAGTCTGCTCATTTCTTGCCGTCACGGAGACTTATTCCTTGAGAACGTCTTGCTAGTATATGCGTGAATGAGATTGTGAGGTTGCATGGCATGCCGGTATCCATAGTTTGGGATCGTGACCCAAGATTCACTTCAAGATTTTGGGTTAGCTTGCAAAAAGCTATGGGCGCAGATTTGCGATTTAGTTCGACATACCATCCCAAGCGGACGAGACAATCGAGAGAGGACTATTCAAACTCTTGAAGATCTATTAAGACTCATGTCCTAGACTTCAAGGGCGGTTGGGATAAGAATTTACCATTGGTGGAATTCTCCTACAACAACAGCTTATCGTAAGTATAGGTGTGGCTCCATTTGAAGCATTATATGGACGAAAGTGTCGCTTCTCCAATATGTTGGGATGAGGTGGGTGAAGCAACATTGTTGGGACCCGAGTTAAATGCGTATGACTACGAAAAGATCCAAATGATTCGACAACGTATACAAAGCGGCACAAGATCGACAAAAGAGTTATGCGGATCTTCATCGAAAAGACGTGGAATTTAGTATAGGGATCATGTATTGTTGCGAGTTGCTCCATGGAAGGGAGTTACAAGATTTGGGAAGAGAGAAAGCTCGATCCACGATTTATTGGTTCATTTCAAATTCTTGACCGAGTAGGAAATGTAGCCTATAGACTCGCGTTACCTCCGAAAGTATGTCTCGTGTTCATAATGTGTTTCACATATCATACTTTGTAAATATGTGAAAGACCCGAACCACGTTATAGAGTTAGAGCCCAGACGAGATAGCCAGAAGACTTAACGTATGAGGAGGTACTGTCAAGATCTTGGATAGGAAGGAGCATGTCCTACGCCAAGAAAAGTCATACCACAAGTTAAAGTTTTGTGGAGGAATCATGCTATAGAGGAAATGACACAGGGAATTGGAAACGGAAATGAAAGCGAGGTATCCTCACCTTTTCAAACACACAGTCGTGCGTCGTCGTCAATTTCGAGGACGAAATTTCATAAGGAGGAGATCGAGGTTGTAAGACCCCAAATTATTAATAAATGAAATTTAATTTTCTCTATTTATTATTTTGAAATAGTAAGGGTTAATTTGATTAATGTGGATAGTTAGGGGTAAAATACGCAAATATTTCAAAATAAGCAAGTGGTTATAAAATATTCATTGTTGTCGGAAATATTAGTTTGGTCGTGGAATATTCTTCTTTGTCGTAGGGAATATTAGGTACAATGGCCTTGATCTTTTTTTGGGCCCCATAACTGAAAAGCGATTGGATAAAGAAAACGACAAATATAAGTTGTTTAAAAATAACGGTAGTAGTTATTCACAGATAATCTTGTTAAAATACTAAATTGGTTAAAACACGAAGCTTACCAGGTATTGCACCAATTATTGATTCTTACGTAAGAAGGCACTACTCGATAATGGTTACGATAATTCTTTATTCGATATTTTATTGATTTAATAATTCTTTGCATTGATATTTTATATTCTTTGTTGTTTCATAATTGTCATTACACGTATTTTTCATTATCGAAGCAATAATTCATATTATCTGAATAATATTATTAGATAACATTATTGGCAATGTCTAGAAAGTTACATCTAAGGAGAGGTTTAGTCACCTAATTGCTGCGCGTCGATGAAGGAGAAATTCTTATTGGAAAGCCCATCTTTCCGGAACTGCACAGTTGTCGATATTGTGATTACGTAATATTATTTGTGAATAATTAATTATTGATTCATATGATGAGGAAAATATTGATTTTATGTGGATATAGATGGAGAAAATTTTAATGTGACAATTGTTGAAAATTGAAATTTTATCTTTTTACGATAAAATAATTCGTTTAAATATATTATTATATTTTAGTAATATAATAATGGTGATATTTTTTACAACGAATGTGGGATATATGAGTATCTGAGGAGGAAGAGTATTTTATTGCAATAAATGTTTAAAACATATTAAACATGTCGGTTGGACCCCATTTATTATTTGAAAATTTGATTATAGCTTGTAAAATCGCTTGGTTTGTGGATTTGATCGAATTTTTGTTTGGAATTTGGAAAAACTTTCTTACGCAAAGTTGTAGAAATTGAATTTCTTATAAAAATTTGCGAGTTTGAATTTTCGACAAAAGGACTTTTTATTGTGAAATATTGAAGTTAGGAGTTAAAATAATTGATTTTGGAAGTTTTAATTGTTTAAAATAACAAAAACGTTTTTGTGTGGTTGGTTGGTGGGCACATGTGTTTTGCAAAATATCTTTGAAATCAAATTTCCAAGTTTGCGTATGATTTATATAAATTTATTAATATTTTATTAAATTTTACTGCTTTGGGTGTTCTAGCGATTTCTATAAATAGGGTCTTGGGTTAGAATTGAAAATCACACGAAATGAAGTTTTCTCTCTATATTATCGAGCGTATTCTTGTGAGTATTTTGAGTATACTTTGAGTATTGCTATACGGTGCAAGTTCAAGTCATAGCCCATATCCAGGTGTTTAATTTAGAAATCTTGATCTTTCGAGGTAAGGGATATTATTTTTTCAGAATGATATTATTTCTTCAATATCATTATGTTGAAATATTGATCTGAAATTTTTATCAAATTTGGAACTTTTGGTGTCTGAGTTCTTATTCACGTGTCTAAGCCTTATTCACGTATCTGACACTATTCACGAATCGGCCTTTATTCATCGAAAATGAAAATTTTCTTTTCATCCAAAATATCTATTACGGATACTAGCTTTGATTGTATTCATGTTTTGATCATTCTTGAATTTTACACCACTATGATTATTTTGAGGTATTTTGACGTGGATAAAACAAAGTCTGAATCCTTAATCCTTAATCCTTGTCATTTTGTTTCAATTTGGATTTGTTTCTTTAAAATATTTTCATCATCTTGATCTTAAATGATGATATTATTGAATATCTTTGGCACATGGTGCAAGATGAATGATTTCGATGAATATCTTTGGCCGTAGTGCAAAGATGAGCAGTGTTTAGATGAACATGACCAATGATGAATATCTTTGGCACATAGTGCAAAGATGAATATTTGATTCGGATGTATATTGATTGATGTTACAGGGGATAAAAGATGAGCGATGAACTTTTAAATTCATATATAGAAGATAGTAGTTTGCATTCTCTACTTAACTCTTCTAATGAATTATTATTTCCATTGCGAATATTGATTTAAAACTTGTTGTTTATTGTATTCTATTAGATTTTTCCCTGTTGAAGACTAACGATGATTTGTTGTATATTATCTTAGTCATAATATTCTTTACTGGGCTAGTTGAGCTCACCCTTTTCCTTGTTGTTCCATTTTTCTTCTCGGGAGGCGAGAATGTAGCGAGTCTTAGTCGGGTATGGAATGAAGGTTCTAGAGAGAGTTGTTTAGTAGTCCTCACCATTTTTGTAAAATAATGTATCAATAATTATGATGGGGATTTATTTGCGTGTGGATATTGTCTAGATGGCAATATCTGTATTTAAACTCACAGTTTATATGTTGTAATAATAAAGTTATAGTTGTTTCTGTACCATGTATTGACAACTCAGAATGGGTGATGTATACCTATTTTGGGGGCGTCACAGATTATGTTTTGTTGTATTTTACACGACTGTTGTATAATTAAGTTGTATTTGAATTTTGTACCATGTAAGTGGCGACCCAAGATGGGTGATGTATACCTGTTTTGGGGGTGTCACAGTACTATACTGTAATTCGTATTTTCACATGATTATAACTATTGATTCACATGATTGAACTATTGATTCATATTATTTACTATTAGGGGAGGTGGTGCAAGTTTGATAATACTTGCAGGACTAAATTAAAAATGAAAGAAAAATTGGAGGTATTGTACTGTAATATTTCGAGCCCCAAAACGTGCAATTATTGAAACTATATTTTTCTATAAATAGAAGTTCATTCTTCCTTCATTTTTCACCAATTCACTAAAGTTTTAGAGCAATTATTATAGAGAGAAATTATAGAGAGAAAGAAGAATAGAAGTCTGCTACCTCACTATTCCAATATTCAGTTTCTTCTAAGGTAAGGGGTATTATTTCTTTCGTATTCATGAAGAGAGCTATTGTTATTCCATTCCTTATTATTATATTGGAATAACTTTTTACATCAAATCTGCATACACTGCGGTGAAATTCTTCATTATTCCATTCTTTATTATTACTTTGGAATAACTTTTATCTGCATGCGATTTCATCGCATGCATGGTGAATTATGTTGTTATTCCATTCTTTATTATTCTGTTGGAATATCCTGTCTTTGCGGTTTACGCATGACTTGGTTACATTCTTTATTATTCTGTTGGAATATCACATGCATGCGGTTTCTGGCATGACACAGTTCCATTCTTTATTATTACATTGAGAATAACTTTTATGCATCTTGATCTATCGCATGCATGGTGAATTTTTTAGTTATTCCATTCTTTATTATTTTGTTAGAATAATCTGTCTATGTGGATTACCGCATGCATGGTGAATGATCCTTTGTATTAATTTCTTATTAAATTATGGAAATGATCTGTTTACGTGGATTACCACATGGCGGGTGAAAATCCATTTGCAGTTTCGTAATTTTTCTGACTCTCAAAAATTCTGGAAAAATTTAAAATGATAATTTGATGAGTTTTCTAGATTGTGTCCAAAAATGACGATTTTTGGATGTATAGATTAAGAGTTATGGATTTTATGGGAAAAGACTATTTTAAAAGTAAACCCTTAATAACTCTTTGTGGTTAACTCCAAAATTGGTGAAATTTTTATTGGAAGTACATGTATATAATAGGAGTATACCCTGTAAATTTCGGAATTTTTGGACAAAAGTACAATTTATGATAAATGTCTAAATATTCGGCAGTTTTGGCTATATAAAAAATAGTAAATGAATTTTAAAAATTTCGAGAAAAATATATGTTCAATATGGGAATATATTCTGCTAAATCCCATAAAAGAAATATTTTTGGGACTGATTTGGTATTTTTCATGAAAATGAACTAGTTATGAGCAAATAAATTAAATATGTTATATGAAGTAACAAAATTGGAAAATATGATTTTATGACTTGGGAATCCTATATAGGGTATATGCAGATTTTTGATGAGGGATTTGATCATTGGTGATGAAATCTTATGAGTATGACATTTTTGAATGATTAAATATATTATTTGGTAAAGTGTAAACAATTGAAATAAATTATTTATAAATTTAAGAAGTGATTATAATATTGTTATAATATTAATAATATTAGATGATGAGTTTATTAATTGATTGATAATATAAATTTAAAGTCTTTAATATTTATTCTTGTTTTCGTTTGATTAATGTTTATATCATTGTCATCATCCTCGTGCTTATATTGTGATGAAAGTCATCTTTGGCTTACGTGCATAGATGGACTTGGTATGATTATGACCAGGGATCATTCGGTATAATTATAACCTGTAATGTTATAAATGATGTGGTAAAAAGTTCTCGGTGGCACATGTAGTGCGTTGATGGACAATTTTGGTATATGATTATGACCGAGGATTATTCGGTATAGTGTGATGATCATTGATGATTTAATGAATATCCTTGGCCGTAGTGCGGGGATGATTTGATGATGTGGTTTATTTATTAAAATTTGAGTCTCAAATGATAAAAATTGATGAAAACATTTTAAAACATAGAAGATAGTAGATATCACT
Source organism: Panax quinquefolius (assembly GCA_020205615.1). Lineage (NCBI taxonomy): Eukaryota > Viridiplantae > Streptophyta > Magnoliopsida > Apiales > Araliaceae > Panax > Panax quinquefolius. The sequence goes on from CM035155.1 coordinate 26,461,868, forward strand.
TTCTCTTTGACTCTTAATGAATTGCTTATTCATTGCCGCAGCTAAACTTGATGTCATTGTATTTTATCGGTTTAACATTGTTGAAGACTAATGATAATTTATTCTGCATTATCTTAGTTATAATATTTCTTCTTCGGGCTAGTTTGAGCTCACCCTTTCTTTCAATCGTTCTCTTGAGAAATGAGAATATAAATTTGGGACGAGTCGGGGAGCGGAGTGACGGTCCAGATGATAGCATTAGTAGTCCTCACTATTCTATTAAATAGTGTGATAATAAATGTAATGAGGACTTCATTGAGTGTGGATATTGTCTAGATGAGAATATTTGTATTAAAACTCATAGCATATGTTTTGTCGTATATTACACGACGTTTGTATAATTAAGTTTGTATTTATATTCTGTACTATGTATTTGACGATTCAAGATGGGTGATGTATACCTGTTTTGGGGGCGTCACATATATTTCTATTATCTATTCAAGGACTTTACAGCTTTTTTCAATGCAGACATATCTGCATATTCATTTATTTATTTCATCATCTTCATCATCAAATTGTACAAATAAAGGAATAACATTCACATGCATATTCCTAACATACTCCTCACCAGTACTTAACCCATCACTGTCATGAGAAGACAAATTAACCTAAATCCCCTTCAGCATCAACCTTCATTATTAGCCTCTTCACTATTACGCTATGCCTTATACTTTGGAATATTAACCCCATGACCAACATATAAATCAATAGAATCTTTGTAAGACCCCGAATTTTATGAAATAAAAGTATTCAATTTTTTCTTATAATTATTATTCAGTAAATGGTTAAATTGATAAAAGTTTAAAGTTAAGGGTGATATATATATATATAATTTTCAAAATACGCAAGTGGTTATAAATACTCATTTCTGTTGGGGAATATTCGTTTGGTCGTGGAATATTCTTGTTGTTTGAAATATTAGTATGGCCAGTAGCGACCATTTGTGGGACCCATAACGAAAAAATAGTTGGATGAAGGAAAAGCGACAAAGTATGAGTTTTTATAAATAACGACGTAATTATTACCGATTAACCTTTGTTGGAATACACGGTGGTTAAAATACGATGTCTGGCGTGGTTGCTTGAAAGACACGGTATTACTGCAAGATTATTGAATTATTGATTAAATGCGTGAAGGCACTACTCAATAATTATTACGATAATTCTTCGTTCAATATTTTATTTTATTGATTTAATAATTGTTGCGTTGATATTTTATATTATTGTTGTTTTTGATAATTGTCATTTTTGTGATATTTCCCATTATTAGATCAATAATTCATATTATTTGAATAATATTATTAGATAGTATTATTGGCAATGTCTAGAAAGTTACATCGAGGAATGGTTTGGTCACCTAATTGCGGCGTCCCGATAAGGAGAAATCCTTATCGAAAAGCCCCTCTTTCACAGGGAACCGTCGGTTGTCATTATTGTGATTCTGTAATATTATTTGTGAATAATTAATTATTGATTTATATGATAATGAAATATTTATTTGATACGGATATAAATAATGAATTTATTTATGTGGTTATAAACGAAAGAATTAATGTTGAGGTATTTTATCAGTATTTAGTCAGATTGGAGGTATTAAAATATCAAATCGGTGTTTTTAAAGATCTATTGCGTGAGTTATAATTTCAATCCGACCGTTGGATCGTGGTGATTTTTGGATATGTTATACATATATAAGTTGAGTATATATCCACAAATTTTGAACCGTTAAAAATTAACGTATGATTTGTTATGAATTTTAAAAGTTATTGAAAATCGTCCGTTTGTGAATTTCAGATATTTTTTGTTTGGAATTTGGAAAAACTTAAAGCTACAAAGTTGTAGAGAATTTGATTTCGTGTGGAATGAACATAAAATTTGTATTTTTCTGATAAACGGGCTATTTTCTATGAATTATTGAAGTTTCAAAAAATAAAATAATTTTTATTAAAATTGGGTGGGACCCACTTTTGTTTTTATTAAACATGTGGGTTGCTATCTTTTTGTTCCAAGATGGCTGGCTGCTGAAGGTTGGTGTCTGGAATGAAGAGAAAAAAAAATTATTTTATTATTTAGTCTCCTTTGGCGTTCTAGCATTTTCCTATAAATAGGTGCTTATGTTAGAATTGAAAATCACACCAGAAACATAAGTTTTCTCTCTATATTATCGAGCGTATTTTTGTGAGTATTTAGATACTTTGAGAGTTGCTTTTTAGTGCAAGTTTCCTTTAGCTTTACATCCGATGTTCCGGTCAAAAGTATTGCTATTTTGAGGTAAGGGATTTTAAGGGTTATTAAGTTTTTCGGTTTCGTAATTTTTCCGACCCTCAAAAATTCTGGATGTATAGATTTTGATGAGTTTTCTCGATTGTGTCCAAAAATGACGATTTTTGGATGTATAGATTAGGAGTTATGAATTTTATGAGAAAAGACTATTTTAAAAATAAACCCTTATAACTCCTTGTGGTTAACTCCAAAATTGGTAAAATTTTTATTGGGAATACATGTATATAATAGCAGTATACTCTGTAAATTTCAGAATTTTTGGACAAAAGTACAATTTATGATAAATGTCTAAATATTCGGCAGTTTTGGCCATATAAAAAATAGTAAATGAATTTTAAAAATTCTGAGAAAAATATATGTTCAATATGGGACTATATTCTGCTAAATCTCAGAAAAAAAAAATTGTTTGTACTGATTTGGTATTTTTCATGAAAATGTTCTAGTTATGAGTAAATGAATTAAATATATTATGTGAAGTAACAAAATTGAAAAATAGAATTTTATGGTTTGAGAATCCTATATGAGGTATATGCAGATTTGTAATGAGGTTTTTGGTTATTGGTGATGAAATCTTATGAGTTTGATATTTTAGGATAATTAAATGCATTAATTAATAAAGTGTAAACAATTTAAATAAATTATTTATAAGTTTAAGAAATGATTAAAATATTGTTGTAATATTAATAATATTAGATTATGAGATTATTAAGTGATTTATAACATTTGGATTAAGGTGTTATAAATATTGATATGGATTTTATTGTGAAAGTTTATCTTTTTGTGTCGGGATTACTATTCACGAGTTACTATTCATAGGGTACTATTCACGACAAAATTGGTTTCTTTTTCTGACCAAATTATCGTTGATTTATGAATCTTACTCTTGAAATTAAATTCATGTTTTGATTATATTATTTTTATTATCATATATAACATTTTTATAATCCTAGTGAAGAAATTTCTCTTTGACTAGAGTGTAAAGATGGGTAGATTATTGGTATGATCGTGACTATGGGTTCTCTTTGGCTAGTAGTGCAAAGTTGAATCGTTGACTGGTATGATAATGAGCATTGAATTTACAATTGAATATTTTTAGCTTAAGTGCAAAGGTGAATTGATTAACATGGTTATAATTATGGTTAATATAAATTCTGAAATGATTATGTATTTCTTTGAGATATTAATATCTTTGGCCTGTAGTGCAAAGATGACCTGTTGTTGAATATCTTTGGCTTGTAGTGCAAAGATGAAATGATGTTGAATATCTTTGACCCGTAGTGCAAAGATTAATTTATTAGTATGATTATAAACAGGAACTATGATTTGGTATAACCATGATCTTTGATGTTTCAGGTAAAGACATGTGTTGAAAATTATCTTCGTCCTAGATGAGAAGAGGAATTTAGAACTACAATTATGATTATGAGTTATTCATATGATTGTGGAAAGGAACTGTTGATTGATGTTACACGGATAAAACACTGTTGGTGGACTTTTAACATGGAGAAGATAATAGACTTTATGGTCTATTTGACTCTTCTAATGAATTGCTCGTTCCGCTGCAACTATGGTTAAAAAGTTTTATCATCTACCATATGTTCTAAATCTTTGATTTATTACTGATGAATGCTATTGATAATTTAATTATTTTTAGTCATGATATTCTTTACTGAGCTAGTTGTGCTCACCCTTTTGCTTCATAATTCTTTTCAGGTATTAAGAGTGTAGCTGGGTCGAGCGGGGATAACAGGGGAATAGAACGGTGGTCTATAGCTGTTGAGGTTCTCCCTAAATAGTATGAAAATAATTTTATTGAGAACTTTAGATAAGTGTGTCGTATTGTATACGTCATTTGATATTTAATTTTGGTGAACCGAATAGGGTGAGGTGAACCCAACTTTGGAAGGGTGTTTTGCCACTATCATACAAGATGTCTAATGACATACAACCTCGTGTTATCATAAGACAAGGTTGTGTACATCCACTTCTTTGAGTATATCTACGAAAGCACTACCTATATGATCTTGGAGTTTATTTGAAATATAATTTTCAAGCGGAGCAGTGGAGATAGTTATATGTCGAGAGAAGACTCACCATTAGAAAAGAACGTGATAGTAATCTTCTCGTTTTTTCTTTGGGGTCTATTGGAATCAACCAAGGATAATTACGTGGACATATGATATCTATCATAACCTGAGCGCACGGCCTCCTATGTATGAAAGATTTTCTTGAGCACTTCCCAAATATTTTAATTTCTAAAAGCAGCTTTTTGATTGTACCTTTATATAAGGTGTCATTGTGACGTCTTTACCCAAGTTGGTGTCAAGAGTCACAGGTTGGTATATATATTTGTATCAAAACTCACAATATATGTGTTGTTGTATTTTGCATGACAATTGTTGTAATAAAATTGTAGTTGTTTTCTGTACCATGTATTTGGTGACTCATAATAGGTTGGATGGAATGGACCTATTTTGGGGGTGTCACAATCATAACCTATGGAGGTTGCTTACAATGCCCTAATACTTTCATCATCATTCAAATTTCTAAGTCCATGTACCATTTGAAGCCCATTTTCTTTATAGTAAACTATAGAGTCTTTCTGATATTTAAAATGTTTAGACATGTAAACTATTATTTGTGGATAAAGATAATCAAGATCTATTTTAAATGTTTATCTAAAACCACAATCATACTCAATACTGGCACATCCTTAAGTTTCCCTCCATAATGTATATTTAATACTATAAGAGACATCCTGGGATAGTCAAATTAATAAAGTTACAAAAAAATGAAAAATTATAACTAGAAAGAGACTACACTACCAACATATTCAAAATACATAAAATGGGAGACAAGACTTAAAATACTTTATATAAAATACATAGAATGGGAGACAACAGGGCCACGAGAGAGTACTTTGTACATAACCTAATATGCATGACAGACAAAGCAAGGGCCACCCTCAACAAACAAAGCATGGGCCGCCATAAAATAATTTAACCATCTAAATTATGTACAAGAAAACAATAACAGAGGACCACCGGGACCATAAATTGAGTAACAAACATGGATTTGAGGGTATTTGACCCATAAATTACTAATTACATCCAATGAAATTTTGAAAACCCCTATTTTCTATAAACCCTAAAACTAAGATAGGAAGAAATTGAGAGTAAATTTCACTTACATGCAGAGGAATTGAGTTTTTTCTTCAATCGACCTCGCCATTCTTTGAGAAATCTCACAATTCTCTCTGACGAAATCTCTCGAAACTTCGCCTTACAATTTTTGATCTCAAATGTTGTTTTTTGTAAGGAAGTTAAGAGATAAGTTGATGGAAACAATGTAATTAGAGAGAAATTTCCTTATAGATCCACGTAGGAGAGAAGCCATCTGCAACCCCATTAACACCTATCAATAGTTAGTTACTCAGCACTTTTCGTCTGTTTTTTTGGACAGAATCATAAATAATGACCATTTTATTTTAGTTAGGCGATTGTAACAAAAAAAAATTCAGTAATCACATTAAAATCGGGGCACACTGAACAAAAAGTCAACAATCCGGTGCTTTTAGATATAGGGATTGATTATTTAAGGTTAATTTTAAATTTATTTATTTATTTATTAATTATTATTGTTATTTTTCTTGGGGTAAATTGGACTGCCTTGGTTCAGACGGAGGGAGTATTTGTTTGTGAGAAAGCTTTTCACGATTGCCCTTCTATCCTAAAAAATAACTCATAAGTGAAAGCAAATGAAAGAAAACACAGCTCTATCCCCTCTATATCTCAGTTAACGGCGACTAAATAAGACTTCACCTTCTTCTCTGTCAACGGCGATCTCTTCATTTCTCTTAGGTAACCGGCGATTCAATTCAACGTCCGTCACTTTAAGCATAGAATACCAGGTATTCGTTAATTTCATGTTTCAAATATTATTCACTGAATTTTGGCAATTTTTTAAAGTTGAAGCTGGGATTCGGTGAATTTCTTTGTATGTAGCTGAAAGGGTATCGCTTTTGCTCTGTAAAATTTCTGTAGTTTCCAACGATTGTGATAATTCAATTGTATTAAATTTCAATTATACGAAATTGCAAATGTGCTTTCAATTTCGTTTGGAATTGAGTTGCCAACCTCAGTTTTATCCTGCTTTGTAAACTGGGTTTTGGTCTGTGTTGTAGATTGGATTTAACATGCATGTGTTGAGGTAACGCTTGATATTAAAGTCTCAAATTGGAACATAAGGAGAAAGATTGAGGATATATATGATCTAATAGACCATAGACCTAAAATGTTAACTTTTTGGGTCAAGATGTGGTTTTAGATGACTATATATGCGACAGATATTCCCAAGTATCAGAGCCATGGCTATGGGTTGGTATGGATGGACTGTGCATGATGGATAAAAATAATTTATTGAGCAAGTGGTGGACTCTTCTCATAGAGGCTCTTGATTGGCTCTTGATAAGAGATATTGAAGAGTGTGGGCTCGTCACGCTTGGTGGATTACATACTCTTTGAGCAAGTAAGAGTAAGTGGTGGACTCTTCTCGAGGAGGCTCTTCAAGATATTGAGATATAAACTCGTCAGATAGGAAGACTTGATGGGCTTGACAAAGGCACTTGGTGGATCAAATAAGAGATGATGAAAGAGAGTGACTTGTTAATTAGAAAAGAAGTGATGGGTTAAAGCTCAAAAGAGTATGGTTAAAATTCAAGGGAGAGCTTCGTATTGATGTGGACGGAGAGATCACGCGTCAAGGAGAAGATTGTTGTGGTACCGCGTGATAGTAAAGTTTCACATTAGAACATAAGGAGAAAGATTGAGGACATATATAGTCTAATGGACCATAGACCGGTTAACCTTTTGGGTCAAGGCGTGGTTTTAGATGAGCAGGCTGGATATTCCCAACAACATGTTTCACTCATTACTGTTATTATTATTATTATTTCTTTGAACTAGGTTGCCAACATTAGTTTTGTCCGGCTCCATGAATTGAGTTGCCAACATCAGTTTTATCCTGCTTTCATGAATTGGGTTTTGGTCAATGTATTGTAGAATTGAGTTGCCAAGCATAGCATTATTTGTATCCCGCTTCATGAACTGGGTTTTGGTCTGTGTTATATATTGAATTTAACATGTTGCACTTATTATTATTATTATTATTTGCATAGTGTTATTTTGGGTTTTGGTCTATGTATTGTATATTGGATTTAACATGTTGCACTCATTATTTCCAGGAAGTAGTGTTATTCATGTGTGCATGAGTTCTACATGTTAGAGAATAACAAAGTAGCCAAAAACAAATTCATATATCAAAAGAAAAACAATGACACAAAATTTACGTGTTTCACTCAAACATTGGGCTAGTCCGTGGTCCGCGGCAGATCAGTTTCACTATCTTTAGGATTTTTTGTACATCAAATAATGCAGGATTCCCTCTTTATATAACACAATATAAGAAACCCTAATTCAACCCAAAAGTACAAAAACTACCCGGTCCGGAGCAGAAGGAATGAACCCAATTATCTTTTGGGTAGCTTTACAATCACCTCTAAATTAAAATTCGGATTAGGCTTCACCAATAACACTACTCATGACCTCTGTGATGCTACTCTTTTAGGCTTTTAGATTGGCTTAACCTACTAGCCATTTCGCGTTAGGGGGCTTGTCTTCCTTTTTGATGGATAATATTTTATTTTTTCATTTTTCCTAATATTCAAGTTTCTTACTGCTTTTATTGGCGCACAGCATGTTTCTGGCCCCGTCTCTCTCTTTTTTCCCTTATAAAATTCTTCTTTTATCTATAAAAGAAAAAAAAACTTGTGTAGCTATATGATTAAATCACATGCCTGATCAACAGATAAAAAATGGGTAGCCAAACTCCTGTAAGCAATGATCGTTCAAGAACATACTGGACGCCTACAATGGAACGATATTTTATTGATCTTATGCTTGAGCATATGCATAGAGGGAATAGAATGGGCCATACATTCAACAAACAAGCATGGGCAGATATGCTGCTTGTATTTAATGCAAAATTTGGATCTCAATATGATAAAGATGTTCTCAAAAGCCGTTACACTAATTTGTGGAAGCAGTTCAATGATATTAAGAACCTTCTTGGGCAAAGTGGGTTTTCCTGGGATGAAACACAACAAATGGTGGTAGCTGATGATCATGTTTGGGATACTTACATCAAGGTACATTACTTTGCTATAGATCATTCCCTTATATCTATATGTATTTATGTTGTTCTGGTTTGTTAACATTTAAACATGCAGGCTCATCCAGATGCGCGACCATACAAGACTAAATCCGTGCTGAACTTCAATGATCTGTGCTTTATATATGGATACACAGCTGCTGATGGAAGATATAGTCGTTCAAGTCATGATATAGATAATGATGACGAGATCCAAGGAGTGAATTTGTGTATGTTTCTTGTTAGACCTGTGCTTTATCATCAGCTTTAGCTACTTGTTACTCGTGGAACTTTTTCATAGTAATTATAATTTTGAATAATCTGGTTTGGACTTTGGAGCTGTTAATTGATGCCAATGTATTTTTTCTAATCATCAGTAATAAATATGAGCTGATATCTAAATCGAACTGAGTTTTTGATTGAGCACCTGATAAAGGAACGTTTTTACCATTATATCTGATTTAATTTTCATCAATTGTGAAACTAAGGTTTCATAAATTCCTAGTGTGTGGGTGTATGTATATATAATAATAATACTATTAAAGTGAAGGTGGCACCTGGTGCTATGTGCCACTTGTTAGAACGGTAATTAAATTAAAACTTTTGACTGGCAAAGCCTAGGATACCTTCAAACTGGAATTCATTTCATGGAAAAAATATCAGGCGTCCAAGCGCATGATGAAATGAGTTGCTTTTAATTGTCCATGCTTTTGTGGTTGTAAGTTCTGGTTTACTAATGGACAAATATGCATTTGGCAATTGAAAATTGAATCCGTAATTGACCTGTTTTCTTTCTTGTTCTTACATGAGATTGTACCTAATAGTTTTTATTTCTTTAGGTGATGGGATTGGAATTTTAGCATCTTCAAATAGTGAGAGATCAAGGACAGATTGGACAACTGACATGGACCAATATTTCCTTGAGCTAATGCTGAACCAACGGGAAAGAGGCAATAAGCTTGACAATACATTTAGTAAACAGGCATGGACAGATATGCTCAGTCTATTCAATGCAAAATTTGGTTCTCAACATACCAAAAGGGTCTTAAGACATCGATACAAAAAATTGTGGAAGTACTACAGCGATGTAGCTATTCTGCTCAAACAAAATGGTTTTTCTTGGGATGAGAAGCAAAAAACTGTAGCAGCTGATGATGATGTTTGGGATGCTTATATCAAGGTATATTAATAATACACTCCAATCATGTATTTCATTTCATAGTTGATAATTAGCTCACATTGCATAAATGCAGGGACACCCAAATGCACGATCATACAGAACGAAATGCTTGCCAAATTACAATGATTTGGGATTGATATTTGGAGATGCAGTCAGCAACAAAATTCAAAATGAACTGCATCTGGATAAGGACCTTGAAGATGAGAATGTAGTGGCAAAGGCTGGTATGCTTTGTTTGTCTATGTTCAAGTTGGTGTTTTCTTGCTTATTTATTTGTTTTTTGATTGGCAATTTTATCCCCAAGTACGGGAAATGATAAAAGACATTGTTCCCACCAGTACCAGTGATACATTTAACTTGCTATTTGTTCAGTGCTTGCATTACTGTTATGAGATATAAGACTGTTTTTATTGCATGGGGTCTGATCTGACAGCCACATTGAAAGTTTATGTTAAAACAGTCTTATATCTCAACGTAGATAAGAATGGATATGAGAATCATCACTATGTTTATTTCTGCATGATATGAGAATCATCAATATGTTGATTTCTGTAATCAGGTTCGTTTTTCCATTGAATAGAGTATTAAATAATGCATTTATGAACAACTGCTGGAATGTTACCAATCTCCATTCTTATCTAATTATTTAGTTTAGATCCATCAGTAACGCAGCACTTATAATGGGCCTCCGCTGGGACATTTTGCAGGGCCATAGTCTTCACTTCGCTGCTACCTATTCTTCGTACATTTCCAACAATTTCTCCATGAATTTCCTTAGGACTCACTGAACTTATCCCTTAGGACTCCTTTATACAGATCCAAGTTTACTTTTCATTTATATTGTTCTCCACCATTAGTCCATTGCTTTTTAATTTATAAACTGAAGGATTTTCTTGTGTCTCTCCCTCATTCAAGTATCGTGAATAGAGTTTTAACTAATGAAAGTCCATGGAAACCAGCTGTGGGGAGTTTTTTCATGAATTCCTTTTGGGAATCGATGAGGACAAATAATATGTTGTGAAGATTTTTTCTATAAGCACAAAAAGGTTCCAAACATGAATGACTCTAAGAGCATTTTAAAATACTTTTAACCTGAGAAACTAAAAACTGCTATGTCTTCTTGCTTGTGATCATTGCTATACTCATTATCATAGTCTTCGAATCTCAAAATGCTATTGATGAATGAAAGTTTTGTTCTGTTAACATTGTGTTTGTAGGTAATGAACGCTCAAGAACGTACTGGACACCACCAATGGACCGCTACCTTATTGACCTATTGCTAAGTGAGGTGCATAGAGGCAATAGAATTGGGCAGACATTCATTGGCAAGTCGTGGACTGACATGGTTACGTCATTCAATGAAAACTTCAGCTCTCACCATGACAAAGATGTTCTAAAGAATCGGTATAAACATCTGAGGAAGCAGTATAATGATGTTAAAGTTCTTTTAGAGCTGATTGGCTTTTCTTGGGATGAAACACGAGAAATGGTGACAGCTGAAGATCATGTTTGGGATGCTTATATTGAGGTGATTGAACTGCTATTTACCTTTTTCTCATGGCTTTGTTTAGATCTTTGTTTTCTTAAGCATAAGTGATGCAGGCACATCCTGATACTCGATCATACAGAGTTAAAGCAGTGCCAAGCTATCACAAACTGTGTATTATATATGGAGAAGATTCTTTTGATGGAAGATACAGCCGTTTGGCTTGCAATGTAGATGGAGAGAGTGAAGTTCCTCTTATAAGTACAGGTATCTATTATTTAGGTCTTGACATATTGAATATTATATACTGATAGGGCAGAAATCGTAATCTCTATCCCCAAGTTATGTGCTGAACAAAAATTTCTGTTGGAACAAATGTAAAGTTCGTTCATGCCACTGCTAATTCGTGATTCCTTTTTTTGAGTCGCCTTTAGTAATTTCCTTGTGTTTTAATTGCATTTTCTTTCTGGACATGCATAACTTTATTCAGTGTAATCTTCAGTGTAATCTTCTTACTCTTTATTGACTATCACCCATAAATATAATTATTAAGGTGTTGCTACACTGTCCCCAAATGGTAGCTAAACTACTCTCGCCTAATGTTTTCCTTTCGTTCTCCTACATATATTAAGGAGAGGCCATTTACCTGCATCTAGTCCCATTTGACATATTTTTTCCTCTCAGAAAAAGACTAATAATCTGTGGTTACATATGATGCTATGATATTTATGGTTTCTCAGATTCATTTGTTTCTCTCCAAATTGTCCAGTAGCTTCTTTAACATTTAAGAGTAGTGCTTTGGGATAAAATTCTGCTCATAACATGGTGGAATAAAGAAATGGACAGTGTGATGGATTTTACTTTAAACAGCAGAGTAAATATTTGCTAGCATTTGTTGGAATCCATCATGGGCTAGGAGTAATCAACCAAGGAACAACAAAAAAAGGAACTTCAAGCCCCAAGGCTGAAATCGTCAAAACATCAATAAAAGACAATATGGACCACATGTAGACCCCATTTACCAAAAATAAAAAACCAAATTCAAGAACAAAGATATAGTCTTATAGATTACTCCTTCTCCATAAAGCATTTATCTCCCTCCAAACTATCCACCTAAAACAATGATGCACCATATCTTACCTCACTCTCCTCCTCCTTGGCACTCTCACCCTTGCAAGCTTCCAAGAAAGCCAAAACTGTTCTCGGCATCAAGTTTAGGTAACAGCATGTAGTATTAATGAAGGAATGAAAAGATGAAGATAACATATTATTTGCTAGAAAAAAGAAATAGAATGCTGACATGCTGTATACAACTGCAGTTTCCTTTTCTGTATGCAATGGAAAGATTTAAGTCAGTCTTAAGAAGATAAGAAATAATATCCTCAAGCTCATCATATGGGGTCTTAGCAGTGGAGCAACTAGGTCCGGCAAATCAATAGAAGGTTTTAATTGAAAATTATACATTTAATAAACTGGTAATATTGGTGCTTGTGGTAGAGAGGTTTGGTTAGTATATGGAATAGAACAGATAAAACAATATAGATACAAATATTTATCATACTATTATGAGACCACCAAGTCTCGGTATTGTAGGGTGCTGAACCCAAGAAATACTTTGTCAGCTTCTGATCTAATTATATGCACTGGGCTATGATCTGAATAAATTGACAAATCAAAAGCTATGGATGACTTAAGAAGTAGAGACTGAAGGCTATACAATAGAATGAAGAAGGTTGCCATCTAGAACAATGAAGGAATTTGATTAGTGAGGTAGCAATCAGTCAAAATTTACCAACCCAAACATGGTTTATGCTGATATGTGGTATAGTTACTTCAATAAAATGTTTGTTCTTTCTTTCTGTAATTCCTTTTGTTGAGTATATGTACAAGGTGATAGGTGAATAATGCCATAAGCATATCAATCATAGTTGTCATAGCTTTGCCATGGCGTCGACTAGGCGATGCCTAGGCGTCCTGGCGTTGGAGAAGGCCAACGCGAGACCTTGGATGCCGAGCTGTCAAGCCTCACGCCTTGGTAGTTGACCCAAGTTAAGTGATTAAGTCATTTTTTACCTGTGACTCATCATAACGTATGGATGGATTTGTTATGTGGTGTAATTTTATTATTTGTTAATGTATTATTTTATTATTTGTTATTTGTTCATTTTATTATTTTATAGGTGTATTATTTGTTAATGTATTATTTGTTAATGCATTATGTGGTGTCTTCTAGTTTTTAATGTCAAGTGTTTTACTTTTGAATTTTGACTGTTAAGTATTCATATAATTGTATTCCAGTGTTGCTTATGTTTTGGGTTTTAATATATATAAAATTTTATTGTTCAATATACTTTTGAAGTAAAATTAATAATATATAAACTGCACATTACTAACGATTTGTCACGTATGCCATGGTGGGTGCCTTGCGGCCTAAGCGTTTTGGCGGTGAACTACCACTGCATCTCGCGATGGCGCTATGACAACTATGAATCTGAAAAGTACTCTTCAACCTTATCACTACCCATTATGTGAATAAACGGTGTAGAATTAACTTAGGTTTGAAAATCCAATGCCCCGAAGATAGGAAAGAATTCAAAACAACTTTTCACTAAATAAGTACATCTACCACGAGAATACTTGAAACTCAACTCGTAAGTAACAGAACAAGGACCATGTATTTCAGAATGAACTAGGTCAATGGGTATGTATACTGTTAATTGACTTTATGTCAGTCTAATTGACTTTAGGTGCGTAAGACGAATGAGGTTTTTTCCAAATTGATGCAAGTCACATTCTAAAACATATAAATATCCTCAGCATGGTAAATCCCTTTCGTCTTTCTAAGGAAGGATGGAATGAATCTAGAGAAGTGATTCCAACTGTAATATATGCATCAGAAGTCAAAATGCATGTTGAAACATCATCAAGATTATGGACCCCATCTACTCAAGTCGTCTCATGTTCATCATCCTTGTTGAATGATCATGAAAGACATAAATCAGGAAAGAATGGTATGGAGAAATTAATATATTTCTTTTCAGTAAGTACATAAAATAATATCGAAGCACCAACAGAGAGCGAATTCGTGTAAACACGATGTATACAAAGCCGCAAGGGGAACATGAAAAATGATCGCAACCACGACTTTCACCCCCTGAAAGTGAAGCAATATTTATTCTGTATATTTATGTCTGATGGAGATTGCTTGTTTCTCATTTACTCTTAACCAATTACTATAACAGCCCTGTAGTCATAGTTCTCTTCCTCACCCTGCTCTACAAGATCCAAATCATCCTCATGCATCTCAGAACACTGTAATCATTGTTTTTTCTTTATTGAAGTTTAATTTTTCATGACGCCCTGCACTACTCTCAAGCAAGGGTATAGTCGACTGCCTCAATAGCAGCACCATTACAAATTACTTGATCTGTTGCCCAAAACAAGTTTATGGAGAGCATTCTTCGTTGTTAAGAACAGATATGTAATGGAAGATGATGGAAATGAGGTTGATGATTTTACTATAATGGAATAATTGAAATTTCCATGATAAAATAGATGATTTTGATGTATTTCTAGATTTCTTCGCTCGCTACCAAAGCTAATGGGAATTTTATTATTTTATTCTGGTTTTCTACTTCTACATAATTGAAGCATTCCTTATACATGGTTTCTTAAATTTACAGATGAGAGCAAGGAGCTCGAATCCGAAACTAATACAAATCCAATGATAGACTGGACCCATCCCATGGACCGTTATTTTATTGACCTTATTTTAGAGCAAATGCACAGTGGGAATAAAGTTGATCATACATTTGAAGACCAAGTGTGGACTCAGATGATATCATCATTCAATGAAAAATTTGGACCAAGTTACGATAAATATGTCCTAGAAAATCGGTTTATATGCTTAATGAATCAGTACTTCGACATAAGGAACCTTCTCAATCAGCAAGGATTTACCTGGGATGACACTCAGCAGATAGTTGCAGCTGCTGACGATGCATGGGAAGCTTATATCAAGGTAAAAGTCTTATCTATTTGAGTACAGTTCACTTATTATTTAGAGTTGCACTTGATTTCCATTTTGTGCCATACCATTTAGCTTGAAACGTTTTCATAGCTTCCACTGAAAACAAATCAACCAAAAACCAAATACTAAATGATGATTGCACTTTATTCATTTATACCCTATGTATTTTCAGTTGCTATCATTTTATTTTTTAAGTAAACATAATAGCCTGGGGACCCTTTGAAATGGACTGATTTTTTCAATGAATGTTCAATTATTTTAGTTTTACATGTAGTCTATATAAATTTTAACAAAGAGATAAAGAGTTCCTTTTGGAATTTCAAGTTGTCAAGTTGACTGGTTCCAACTCTTAATTTCACAATATTTTTCAAAATGTACTCATAGGAGTTCTTAATACATAAATTTGGTCATAGTTATATCTTAGCTCGTTTCTAAAATATAAAATCAATTTTGACATTTTATAGTCAATTTGAGATATTTTAAATTCAAAATTATTGTTATTCGTTTAACTTCAAAAAAATGAAAATTATAATTAGTACTCTCTCCGTTCCATATTATTTGATTATGACTTTTTAAAGTTAACTTAAGAGATTTTAAATAGATTCTTTCAATTTTAATTAATATAATGATTAATATTGTAAATTGTCTAACTAGTATTACTATTGTAAGTTTTATTGTTTCATAATTTTTAATGAGTAATTTCAATTTTGAATTTGAAAATGTTTCAAATTGACTTTCAAAACTCAAGAATGATCATATAATTTGGAACGGAGGGGGTAGTACTTTTTTGATAGCTTACTGTTATGACAAACTATTGAAAAAAACATAAATCAACGAAAAATAAAACATGACACATATTTACATGAAAACTCTACATTGAGAAAAACCACAGAGGTAGAAGAAATCCACTAAAACAACCTGAAGAGTACAAACATGTATAGATTTACGATATTCATAATTTCTACTGTATAAAACTAAATATATTATCTCAATTAACTTTAAAATAAAGTCTAAAAATTATCCTATACTTTGAAATGGACAAAATAAATTCTGTAGAGTATGGTACAAATTTGCTTATCGGTGGCACATACTGATATTACTCAATACCGGAGTACAGTTTCGGATTAAATAATGCTAGGGGTCAAATGATTTCTTAAATTTTGGTTCCCAAATTGATGTGTCAGATTATTCTATTTGTCAACTACATTATAGTAATTGATTATATAATTAATAACAAATTTAATAATGACGCGTTAATTTGGGAACAAATTTGGATAATCATCTGGCCTTGACAGCTAAGACTATGACACCATTTCCAACTTTGACATTGGACTATTCCCCGTGTATATATATATATATATATATATATATATATAGAGTTCGGTTCTTATCAGGACTCCCGCATTTTAAGAAAAATGCGGACTTTTTTTTTTGGCTTTTTTTTAAAACTAAAAAAATAAAATAATTATGGAACTATAATTTTTACATAATACAGTGTTTTGAGTGTGATTTGGATTCATATAACAAAATATGTCTGTACAGTCTGTGCAGACTGTACATACATTTTTTGGTATAGGTATCCAAATCACGCCTAAAACATTGTATTATGGAAAAATTTCAGTTCCATATATATTTTTTTTTAGTTGTTTTAAAAAAAAAAGCAAAAAAAAAATTTGGTCCGCATTTTACTCTAATCCGGACTCCCGGCTTGGATCCGCTGGCCATATATATATATATATACATATATATATATATGTATATATATATAACCTATCTATCAGATTGCCTATTTGTCGTTGCCTCGCTGGCTGGCTAGGCACTACTGAAAGATATGTATACATACAAATGTATATGTGTACACACACACACACACACACACATATATATATATATACATATATAATTTTAACTCTATATATTTAATGTTAATTTGTTTTTTATTGACTCATGTAAATTGAAATGCTAGATCCGCCCTTGGGTAGGGGTCGATGAACTATTGACTCTCACTCTTGCAAACCTAATTCTCACCTTAAGCATGTAATCTAAATTGTGTTAGTAAATAGGTATACCTGAAATTAGTGATATTTCCAAAATAAATATTGAAACTTTGAAGATTAAATTTAATCAAAAAGGAGGAAGAATAATATCACTATAGTATTGTAAGTTGTAGCAATAACTTTGACTAATGCCTTCTAAAGTTATACGACCCATTCCAAGTTGTTCTCAACACTAGATGTAATGCAGCCTAACACAGTTGTTCTCAACACTAGATGTAATGCAGCTCTAACATGCTTTTTACACTGGATGTTGCATGCATCTTGCATATAATATTTTACAGGAAAATCCACACACAAATTCGTATAGAGGAAAAATCTTAGAATACTACAAGGATTTGTCTACAATTTTTGGAAGCAGCCTAATGATTGATGAACAAGTCATCTGTCAGAGTATAGGGATGGAGATTGACCATAGGTTCCTCGGCATGGAGTTTGTTGAAATTTGTGGAGATCTACAAATCTCTGTTACAGAGACCGAGACATCTGATGAAGGGAAAAAGCGGCCAACTATCACACCAGCATCTGGACGTTCTAGCAAGCTGCGAAAAACTGGTGAGGACATACAAGAAGTGTTTTCTGATGTCGTAAATGTGGTCTCAAAGTTGGTGAATAAAAAGGATGAAAAGAGCTATATTGCAATAGAAAGATCCATTGATGCACTTCAAGCTATACCAGACATTGATGATGAGCTCTTATTGGATGCTTGCGATCTTTTGGAGGACGAGAGAAAAGCAAAGACATTTTTAGCATTGGATGCTTCACTGCGAAAGAAGTGGTTGCTCAGAAAGCTTGGCTGCTAGTGAACTATACAATTTTATTTTTTTTTAAAACTTTTTGCGGTAGAGTTATTTACCTTTTACGTTTGGTTCTTTGACCTTGATTTGCAGAAGAATCGGTTGCTCTATGAATAGGCCTGCGAGTATTTAAGTGAGTTTTAATCAAAAAATAAAATAAAATTGAGGATCTCTCGAACCCAGAATCAGAAGTTGCCGCCTTATGAGTAATTTCTTTTTACTAGTGATTGTAACCTTAATTCGGTTGCTGGAAAGTGGGATTTAAATCCATTTGGTTCGAGATTATCAAGACGAGCAACCAAATGAATTTTTAGGTTAAGGCAGGAATTTCCTATTTTGCTATTTAATCCATATACCATTTTTTCATCATTTCTAAAGTCATTCGTCTCAAAAGGGAAATTATATTAATACCAGCATACCATGATACCACCTTTATAATAACATAGCCCAAAAGAAAAAGTAAAATGTAATTTTATGTCTCAGTCTGTACATGCAATAAATAGCAAACTAACAACCGAACGCTATTGTGAGCCAGATTCTTGCAATCAAATGACATTAGAAAATAGTACCTTTGATAAATCAGATTATACGCAAGCATCAATATTTTGAAATATCTTTCAAACAAAATAAGTCTGACAAAAAGATACTATGTTAAGCTGACGAGAACAATTTGATCTTACAGTCTGCTGATGCAAAAACAGTAGAATGTGATTTCCACATAATAATGCATAATCTTCTATAATAAATCTCATAGCTCCACCACTACTATCTCTTAGGAAAGCGTTGCAACCCAACACTAGAAAACCACCTCTGCAATCGAGAGGTGTCAATATTACAATTCACCTGGTTACCAAGATCATGTCAACAAGCTCATTTCACCCTTCTCCTCCAGTCCCGATCTTTTTCTCTGCCTTTGTCTTTACTGTCATCCCTCTCCCTGCTTCCACTCTTCTCACGGCCTCCTCGGCTTATTCTTTCACTTTCTCGATCATGGATTCTATCTCGCTGTCTTTCTCTCTCTCTGTCCCCTTCATTATCCTTCTCTCTGTCTCTGCTAAATGATTTGCGTTGGGGGCTTTCACTTTGACTCAGACTGCGGCGGTGACGCTTTCTGGATGATTCACGGGACTCGTCCCTTCGCTCCATCCTATCTGAAGATGGTCTTTCTGCAGTTTCAGATGTATTAAAAAAATCAATTCGACAAGCATATTAAATATGCATAGGTAAACGCACAAAAGCACGTACATTCTTTTTATCAATCATATATTCCACCAAATCATAGAAGAAAGCAAGGAACAACACATTATTCAAGAGCATTGTCACAGGTGAAAAAACGAGTTCTGACAGTTTGATACAACAATGACCATCAAGCACAATAATTGCAGCCAAATTAATAATAAATCATAGCATGTAGGTATGATTTGAAAAAAAAATCCAAAAATTACTTCTTCTGCTTCTCATTATGTACCACCTGCTTTAGCTTATTTAAGTTCCAAAGAAAATTTTATTCAGGGAAGATTATTATCCTTTTATTTGGGACGCAAGTTACAAACTCCATATGAACGAGTAAAACAGTTCAATGTTTTCAACATTCATTGGCATTTGTTGGTCCAGGACCATCAGAAAAGAAAACTAGTTGGATAAAGTTTAAGTCCTCAATGATAGGGAGCACAAGTCAAGAACAAAGAAGAGATTCTTTATATATAATATTTAGAGATTTTATTATGTTTAATCTGAGGTTAATTGATGTAATTTATTTATTTTATTTATTATTGGGAATTAGGACATTAAATAGTGATTAGGAATTTTTAATATTTAGGAAGGGTGTTTTAGTCGTTTAGTACTTCTATTATTCCCTGAGTAATATTAGAACTTTGAACCTCTTTAAAAAGTGATGTAATCCCCACAAGATTATTAATTTTACCGACTATTAAATGTTATTATTGAGACACATTTTGATTGCAATCAAATCCACTCTTTTACGGTTGAGGAACCCTCAAGGGTCCGTGATGTTCGAAGCATCACCCAAGTAAAAGATCCTTGGGGTAATGAGGTGTGGAATCTCACCCAAGTTAATTTTTCATTCTTTTCCAATTATTCTCAACTATTATTCATCTTCAAATCTTGTCCTACATCACTCAATAGATGACGGCCCCATAACTACGATGAATATTAAGACCCAGAATAGTGACCCCACCGAAAGCACCCCTTGCTGTCAGCAATAGAGACTGCTGTAAAAAATTGTAGCACGATAGTT
Source organism: Panax quinquefolius (assembly GCA_020205615.1). Taxonomy (NCBI): domain Eukaryota; kingdom Viridiplantae; phylum Streptophyta; class Magnoliopsida; order Apiales; family Araliaceae; genus Panax; species Panax quinquefolius. Next base: position 26,482,200 of record CM035155.1, read on the forward strand.
CATTGTCCATTGTACTATCACTTATAATCCACACTTTCCACTTCAACTACAAACATCTACGAATGAAAGAATAGCAAAACACACACACCAGCAAAGGATCAAAGTCTAGTTAGACAGGTTCATGAGACAATAAGCATGGTACAGGATGAATTACTGAATTAAATAGATTAGACTGGTTCATGACACTTCTCTTTATGAATTATATTATAGATTCTTTTTTGCACATGTATAAAACACTTGCTGCCAACCAGGTAAACTAAAGTTTTTTATGTTTAAGGAAAGCCTACCAGATAGTTCTCCTTTTCTCTCTGCTATTTAAACGCAATTAGCAATTAAGAAAATGAAACTTGTAAAAACTATACCCTCCCAATATACAAGTATTTTTCCAGAAAATAAATACTGAAATTCAATCAAACATTCATCCGACCTAAAATCCATATTTCTAGCAGATTCATATTTAAAATATCAAATTGTATATGAAACACAAACTAGAAAAGAGCATGCAAACTAGTATCAGATTCAAGTAATATAAATGTGATAAAGTACATAAAAAAACTCATCTTCTAAGAATAGCACTCAACCGAGGAAAAAGTAAATAAGACACGTACTGTTGTCTGAAGAATTTGCATTAGAATCTAATAAACCAAATTCAGAATGTAGCCGTTTGCGATGTATTGCAACTTTTTTCTCAATTTCGCCAAAACTTTTGATTCCCCTATCCTCAAGAGATTCATGATATTCAATCAAAGCAACCTCAATGCGCCTCAACTTTTGTCTGCGAACACATCAATCAAGCACCAAATGAACAACAGTGTGTCAGGTCCACAGTTTCCTGAAACCTAAATATAGAAGACTCTGGCAGAGTTTGAGTTGCATTCATGCAAATGGTATCTGCTAATTTTATTTAAGATGATATTCAAAGTAAACTGAGTTTTAGAATTGATTATTCCGAACATCATAAACGTAAATCGTATCGTGTATCAAAAACTCCCGAATCATGTATTATGAATCGTATCAAAAGATAAAGACTTGCAAAACACAATATTAAGTGTAATGTTAAAGTAGTCAAATAAACAAACTTTAAGTATTAAGAGCTTAAACTAGAGGCTTAATTAATAATCAATGTTATTCAAGTAAATTTTATTGAGGAACAGGAGAAGAAAAATAGCTTATCTTTGAGTTATAAGTTTAAAACCAACAAAATTGCAAAGTTTTCAGAAAAGGAAAATTCTAAATTATTTACTTTTGTCTCCATAAGAAAATGAGGCATGAAAAAAATAAAGTGGTGATCAAGTCCTTTGAAAAATACAAAAAAAATAATCCTAGAAAGCATTTTAAGACGTGTTGAACCCCTCTTCTGCTAAAAAATGCTTTAATGTACCTAATAAGATTTATATAACTAAAAAATGACCGTGACCGTATTGTAAATTGTATCTTATCGTAAGAAACGTGCATCATATCATAAGATATGAGTCACTTTCTGATACTCGAACAATATTGTATCGAATTGATCGGTATTGTATCATAGTACTATCTAGTGTCGTATATGATACAGACAACTACACCGAACATCAAACTCCCGAGAAAATAAAAGCTGGAATTGAATAAATGCCAGCAGCCACCAACAACAGTAGCAAGAACTAAGTTTCAGCGAAAGTGTGATAACAAGAAGTGGGACAATCCAACCTATTCAACTCAAATACGTCTTTTATCCTAAGACTAGTTGGGATAGACTGACAACGAATTCCATATTAAGTGGGATAACCCAAACCTACCAGTGATTATATGAGGAGAAATTTATGCATCAAAACTGACCCAGTTCAAATTAAAGGAATATAACTTGAACCTTATGATGGTATATAAAAAAGAAAAATCAGAAATGAACCGACATATCATGAACTGCGTGAAATCAACAGTTGGTAGAAACAATTAGTCTATGCCATCAGTTACTAGCATCCAACATGACAAACCTCTGTTCTTCATCAATTCCCGTATCAAGATGCACTGGAATGCTAGCATCAGTTGCCAGATCCATCTCCAGAGTCTTAAGATCTTCGCCAGCAATCTCACTCCCAGAGGAGGAATAAGTTAGCCCCAGATCCTTAGTACTTGTCTTTTGTTCATCGTCACTTTCATCGTCATCTCTAGCCCACTTTGATGATGTCAATACAGGTTCATTTTTTCCTTTATTTGTGAAGGCTCTTAGTTCAGGTTGTGGGATAGGAATGGTTGGAGCCAACAGTCCAGAGCCTTTGCCTTCTGATGGCATCTCATCCTCCCCATTATGAGTCCATCCTGACAAAACTCCTGGCTCCATTTCAATATTTGTTTCTTTCTGGCCACTTGGGTATCTACCAGAACTTGAATGTCGATGAGCATATTTCAAATCATCATTGAGATCATAGCCCCTCTGTTTTTCTGCTTCCTCCAGATAAAGCAATCGTGCAACCATCGTTTCTCTACCACCAACAAGAGATAATCCATTGTGCCTGCAGCGCCTTTCAAGCTCACCAAGTGGAAGATTTAACAGCTCCTTCATTGCTGCTCCTTTTCCCATTGCCAGTGCCACATCTTGGTTAGTCTTTATTACATGGCTTTTATCGTCGGAGCTAATTTTCTTCTCTAGCTCTGGTGCATCACCACAAAGGGAATGATAAAGGATCACTCCACTATTCCCAGCTCTAAGAAATGTAGCTCGTAATCCATTCACATAAGCATCCGAAAACAGAAACCAATCGGCCCATACTTGAAGAACTTTGAGAACTCGTTCCTGTAGGGTGCCGGGCAATATTATTATTAAATTAAACAACAAAACAAATAAGCAATCAAGATGTAAATATGGGACAGCCAATTGCTCGGACAATACTTACTTTAAGCGCCTCAGCAGTAATTCTTCCTGAGATACTACGATATAAGTCATTGAAGCTCTCCATTATGTCCGGTAAACTTACTTCAAATTTGGTGCGATAAGCAGATGCATTCTTTACAGGAGCACTACTATTGTGAAGAATGTCTGAGACAAGCATCAGCCTAGCAACTTTAGTCGGGATGGGAGTTACTTTAAGAGTCAAAGAATCGCTTAAAACTTCAACGATCTGCAATGCAATAGAGCTGTGTAAGGAACTTATAGAATAACTGAGAAATAAAAATAAAATTCAAATCCCTTCAATAATTTACTCTCGCTTTCTCTTTTTTCTTTTTATTTTGTTAATCTATAGTTTTCTGCAAGTATAGCACACATTAAAGAGCACACATAGCATTCAATATATTTTCATCAGCATTTCATTGGCAAAATCAATTGAAAGTGAAAGGCGGGCTTTACGGCAAACAATGGTCTAGTAAAGTTGATAGGTGTGTCTGCGTATGTGTGTGTGTATATATACACACACACATGTACAATATAGAAAATATCATATAAGAACAGGGAGTGTCATGGATCAATAGAAAAAAGACCAAAAATGATTACTTAAACCACAAGTCCACCCATATGAACCTGATCCTAGTTGGAAAATTTAAGTGCATTGGTATCACTATTACCTCGTCAGCAGCATCAGCATTATCCAATGCAAAACCCATAGCTTCCTTTATTTGACTTCTTTCTAATGTCAAGGCACGAAGCATATCCTCAAATTCATCTCTTTGTGCATGAGTTAGCGTTGGTTCGGTCTCTTGACGCTATAGAGGTTTATGAGAATTAGGGGATTGCAAGAGTTTACAGAAAATCTTCACTTGTTATAATACAATGCCAGTTGGAAATTTATTTATGGAAGACGAGTTTGACTGAACAGAGTACATAAGACCAAGATAGAAAGTACCCTGCTTCTACCAGCAGCATAAGTAGATCCAGACTCCTTTTCATGCTCTGGGCTTTTTGCTATTGGCAGAGAGGGTGGTATCCATCTGAATAATGGAAAAAAACAAACAAACAAAACGAGTACTGAATCATATTAAGTATCAGTTGAACTAATTAGAAAATTAAGAGACAGCATATAACATCTGCAATAATTCGACTCTGCAAACCATAGTTCAAAGTCGCGGTGTAGGTATCGGGCGATACGCACCGTTAGCTATTAGCTAGTTAGGAGCTTCAAAAACAGTAAAAAAATAATGAAAAAATTCTAAATAATAAAAGCAACAAGAGGAATCAATTAAGTTAAAAAAATACTATTTAGTGCACACAACATTGTCCAAATTATAAAACAAACTCTTGCAAATATGTTTAATCAATTTTATGTTTGAATAAAGTTTATATTGATATTGTCTTGGCTCAAATGCTTGAGCACACATGATCTGCATAATTTAAATACAATTTAACTTAACTAAGTACATTTTTAGTGCAAATTTTTTTAAGTTGTACTTAATTAGGAACTATACGGGTACAATTTAATAATAATTTAACTTAATTAATTATATGTTAAGTACATTTTTTAATATTTTTTAAGGAATACTTAACTAGGTATTACATAGGTATAATTTATAGAGAAAGTTCGGTTTTTTTGTCGTCTCCCTTTATAGCTTTTAGCATATTTAATTTATTATTTTGTGTGGCGTATCTCCCCTTTACGATTTCTCCTTTATTTGGTCCAAAACCGCTACGTTATGCCGATATTTCTCCTTTATTTGGTCCGAGACCGCTGGCTATGCTGAGTTGCCAAAATTTTGCCAAAAATTACCCTCTAAATACTTCCTAGTTTTGCGACTCACGTCAAGGTTGCGGATTGCGGTTCGGTACCTACTGATACCAATACGTCAATATTTCGGTATAAAAGCCTATACTTTGAACCATGTTGCAAACAAAGGTACTCAGAAAGATCAATAAAATTATATATTACCTCCCACTACCAGTTATCATGATGAAAGGCTCAGTTCGCCACCGCTGAAGCGTATCACCCTGCACTCATAGAAAAACCAAAATTCTTCATTTGCATTTAACTCTACATCAAAGAGAGACAAAGAGGAACGGTAGTCCCAACACAAAAGGGCCAATAGATATGATTATATTATTTCACCACTGTTAACTGATGATCAACAAAGCTATGCAGCCCCATAAGCCATGAACAACAAGTGAAATAGCAAACTTGAGATGTGTTGTATTTGAAGCATCCCCACGAAATGACCTATTCATTTAATTTTTGTAGTGTTTTATTAGCAAAAATATACTTCACATTTGCTTCCTGTTTATAGAGAATACTATTATAAAATACAGTGGATCTCCAGGGTTTCGCAAACTTGAGTTTCGCATGTTAAGCAGCATTTGAACCATAAGTGGAAAATCCTCCGAGCATCGTTGAGGGACTGCCCACCAATGCCCATGCAGATCTGACAAAAAAACTCCTTGAAAAGCTCCCATTGCATGAGCCCAAAGAGAAGAAAAAATAGACACTATGTCCAAATGTGAATCAACACTCTTAGAAAGTATGCCTATTTCTACATCATCCAGTTTGAATTTCTTTGTAAACTTTATTTATGAAGACAAGTCAGGTATCAATAGTAGTTTCGAGCTGTGTTACATGAACTATACAACATGCGTGGGCGTGGGCGTGGGCGTGGGCGTGGGCGTGGGCGTGGGCGTGGGATCCCTAGTCACCAACAATTGATTGTGTACCCCATAAACTTTATAGCATTTAGAAATTGAACCCATAAACTTATTACTTCTTTCACTTAATCTTTCATATGTAATATTCACTTAAATATACCCCACTAATTACTTTTTGTATTCAAATTAACCCAAAATGTCAGATATTTTCACTAAATCTCACAAAACATCAACTTTAAATAGCATTATCGTCCACACACTCATATATAAGATTTAGATTCTTTTACCCTGTGTCCACACTTCCTAAAATTTTAGGAATAGATAAGTCTTCCTAAGCACTACCAACACTGATTCCCATACATGAGTCCATGTAACATAGGTTTCGAGAATCAAAGGTTAAAGAAGTTCTCACATGGTGGAGGTTACTATGGTTCAGTGCGTGGTGCAACGGTCAGTTGAACCATGTTAGAACTAATCGAGTGTCACAAGATGAACCATGTTCTCACATAATCGAGGAGTGTGTGGTGTGTGTGCAACGGTCAGTTGAACCATGTTAGAACTAATCGAGTGTCACAAGATGGGTTTGCACACCAGATTCCATGAACTACTGCATGAAAATTATGGATAGTTTATTTTAACAACAGTGTTTGTCAAGATGGTTGATTAAGTTAGTATCTGGTTTAAAAGGATGACAAATTTGCTTAAAAAATTCAACCAGTCGAAACATAAAATGTCCACTTCTATATCACATTAATAACATAAGCTTTAACTGCTGAGTTATTTTTCAAGAGAGATGTAAGGACCCCTCTAACTATAAGAGATGGTAAGATTAAATGATGCTGTGATGATGTTGATAAATAGATAGACCAAATATCTGGACATAGTTGTCAGTACCTATTTCAAATGACGATGATGTGATATAAGAGAAGAAAAAAGTTAAAACTCCTATTAAATTGAAAAGATTGCTCATCAGATTCCCTATACCAGAATGTACCTGAGCAAAGGAATACAACCTCCAAACATAGTAGGTATGCTCCTTTGATCCAAGTTCAAACAAGAAGGTGAAAAGAGGATTTCCACGGCCTCTCTCCATGATAGCTTGCTCAAAAGCACAACCTCCATCAAGAACATACAGAGCCATTGTATCAATTACATGGCGAAGATGATCATCTTCCGGCGGAGCAACAGTGATGTCAGGCACGTTAGGAGTAAGAACCTAGAAACAACACACCTCAAGTGATCAGTAATAAGTTCATAATGAAAACAGATAGACAACACAAAACAAACAAAAGATTTACTTGCAAATTACGCGATAAAAATTGTTACAACGGTATCTTTTTCACATTGCAAATATATAAAATCAGATCTATCCAAAAAATTCCTTCTGGATATTCTTTAGTTACTACATAAACAAGTCATGTCTTTATTGACATGTCCTCACCAATATGGTATTCTACTTTGTACGGGGATTTTCCATGCAAGTGTTTTCTAACATGTAAATAAGCAAGTACCATATCCATGTCCATAGCAATTAGAAAATAAACATGGAAACATCAAGTGTTATTTTCCCAGTAAATGAAGGAAGGAATGATTGACACTAGTTTTTCTATTACTTGATGCATAAAGAGAATACTCTCTAACTCTCTTTTGTTTAATTTGAGATAAGAATAAAATCTCTCAACTCTTCCCCTCTGATTTAAATGTAATGAATCATCTTTATCCTTCATCCAACAAGTACAAGAGCTTGGGCAAAGAGATTAAAATTTCCAAGCTCAGCATTGATCCAGTAATGTATTGAAAGCCAATTTAGTGTTAGTCTTTAGAAGGCATACAGCGGCATAATTTTATGTCACCTATTAAAGAAAATAATAAAAATGAGCAGAATAACCTACCAGCTCAGAGTTCTGGCTTGGAACAGAAGTCACAGGAGGGCCAGATGGACCAGACAAGATAACAGTTGCACCCTGACAAACACAAAAGTATATATCATTTTTATGTCATATAATAAGCGGTAAAGTACAATCTACTATATTCTCTGTTCAACTAAAACTATTAAGAAAGCTATGGATCAGAATAATCCATTAAATAGAAAACATTTAATCCAACATTAGACTTACTAGTGAAGAAAAAAGTAAATGCACATGGTACATATGTGAATTCATAATTTTAATTGATCAAAATATTGACGAACCTCTTTACTCCTGATAGCCATATGTCCTGGCGGTGGAGCAGGTAACGCTTGTGATGGAAGAGAGACAGATTTACCCCACCCAATTTTCAACTCATATTCATAAACAATTACCCCTGTATAAAAATATATTTTATAAATATATGCATACACATCAAAAAAAAATTTAATAAAAGAATACTTTATTGATTAGAAGATAAAATTACAATGTATGACGAGAACAATAAGTCCTCCCAACAGAAATTAAAGAAAACAAAAATAAGAAAAACTTAATATTAATGAAGCACCGACAACCAATCTCTTTGAAGATCGGCTAAAGAAATTCCTCCAAAAACTCTCATTGCATGAGCCCAAAGAGAAACAAAGAAATATATTTTATCCCAAGGTAACTCAATATTTATACTCCGATTGCAAAAAAAAATTACCATTCCTCTCGATCCAAATCCCCCACAAAATAACAAAAGAAGCACATCTCCAAAGGACCCTCCAATCACTTATATGACCAGAACCCTTGAATTTGCATAGTAAAAAATCTTCCACAGAAGGACATCCAACTTTCCCCCATCACACTAAATAAACAGCACCACAACTGCCAAGCCATCGAACAATGAAGAAACAAATGAGAATGAGACTCACTATCCTTCAAACGCATTACACACACATCTGGGGATAAAGATGTGAAAGGACTATGCCTTTGACGCATATCATTAGTATTAAAACGGCCAAGAATTAAAAATCATATAAAAGCCTCAATTTTTGATGAAGCATTTGATTTCCAAATATAAGAGGCTAGAGTAAAATGATGAACCGGATGATAACTCAATAAGTAAGTGAAGAAAGAATGACACGACGAGAAGATTCTCGAAGAATTAAAACACCGAGCATGCTTATCCAAGGACCGAGAAAATGAAGCTGAATTAAGAAGTTGAATAAATAAAGAGAATTCCTCCGTCTCCTAGTCATTTAAATTACAGGAAAAATAAAAATTCCAAGAAATTGAATCTCCCTCCCAAGTATAGAAGATAGAAATAAGGGAGTTATACTTAGACGAGAGGTAAAAAAGACGAGGAAAAGCTATTGAATGAAGAACATCTCCTATCCAAATATCCTCCCAAAACTGAATTTTCATGTCATTACCAACTTGGAAACGAACAAAAAAAATGAAAGGAAGTGTAACCTTGGGAGATAAATTTTCAAGGACTACAATAAGTAACACAAGAAGGACAAAGATTTGCATCCCACCCATTCTGTTGAATTCCATATGCTTTTAATCACCTGATGCGAAAGAGAGTCCGGTTTCAAAGGAAAGCGCAATTTTTGCATTAGTGCATATTTGGATATGTCGAATTCATCTTTAAAAAAGAAAATAAATGTTAGAATTTGTAGATACTAATATATGATAAAAAAACCATAGAACCAGATAGACTACACTTATCCTAATTTGAGTGTTCAGAAGTTATGAAGTGGTCAGAAGTTATAAAGTGTCCACTGTCCAGACACTTTAGAAGTGAAGTCAAACTAGGTTCTAAGCAAAACCCAAATGAGACCATATCATTCAGTTTGTTGGATACAATTCAATTGCTCAAATTAAGATGTACCACTATTTACATATTAATGAACTAAATTTAAACTGTTTAGACTCATTCCAGAGTTACGGTCAAGAGAAAACCCATAAAAAGTAAGGCTTTTACTTTTAGCATTAAAAAATGACAGGATGCTTCTATTCCAGTTTCAGTAACTCATTTGTTTCACATTTTTACATCAAAGAGATAACCTATATATAATAAGAGAAACAGTCAACTCGGTTGTCGGTTGTCAGTCGTCCAGTTCAATCAACTTTGTTCGTCCGACAGATAAGTATTATTTTTCGAACTCAAGTAGGATTCTATTATTACTTAGATAATATAGTTTTAGAAGAAAACAATTTTCTTATAATGACCATCTTACCTAATCTCGACCTAATACTATTATTAAAATAAAAGTATAATTATTCTAGTTTAAGTAGGATTCTATTATTTGAATGAAAAAAATAATAATAATAATACAATCACCAATTATAATAATAATAAAAAATCATAATTCAAATAATAAATTTTTACATAATTTTTTACAATAAAAACATCTGTAAAACTATAATAAAAATATCAATAATATAATAATTCTACCACTAGACCCGTGCTTTGCACTGGGCAATGAGCTTGTTCATATAGGAGTAGGGAAGAAAGATTACAAAAATAAAAAATAAGAAGTCCGCCAATGTGTCAAAAAGGGAAAAATCAAAGAAGGAAATAAAACGTGATTTACGATGTTCATCTTTTTAATCAATGCAAACCTAAAGCCCCAAGTCCTCTAAATGATTGCAGAAGTCCAAAACCATGCTAGGAAAGGAAGCAAAGTTTTCCCAAAGGATAAATGTCCAATTATGGATAAAATATATTGACACAGAAGGAAGTTTGTCCGAGTCAATTAATATTAGTTAAAATTGACTAATGACATTTTTCATCATATTGCACAAAAAGAAATAATTTTTTTAAGTAGGGGTTGAGGATTGAAGAAACAAAGTAGTCTAGTTCTTATAATTAAAAACGTAAAGAGACAAGAAGCAGGAGGAGGAAAAAAAAGAGTCGAAACAACTTATAATAATATAGTCGCTGATTAGTATGTTAGCTTGTTAATGCTTTGACCACTTTGCTGGAGGATCTGGTGCTTATTACGTTCAAAGACTGGACAGAGAAAAGATGCTAAAATACTTTGGAAGTGTACCTGTTTTTTGAGGAATTGGGAAAGAAGTAATGCTCAACTTTTCAAAGACAGCTATCCATCAATTACTTTGCTTAGATGGGATCATTTTCTTGCTTCATTGAGCCTCTATCTTGGGTTCCTATAGGGTAATTTTTGTGTCTATCTTTACAGAGATTGGAGAGCTGCTTACTTGAGAGAGAGAGAGAGAGGGAGAAATAAAGAGAGATAGAGATTGAAGAGCTGCTCTTTCTTGAGAATTTTTGTTTTATTTCCACTTGTTGTAGACTGGGTGGACTCCTTGTATCTATATTCTTCTTCTTTTTTTCTTTTTTCTATTTAAAAAAAAGTTATTTTTCTTGTAAAACATAGAAAAATACCCCACACTATATCAGTATAAAAGTCCTGTATACCATGTGAAAGTCCTACGTTTTAGTTAACTTATCGTTCATTTTTTAAGGGATCAAGTAGTGTTCATTTTCTAAGAGGTCAGATGTTCACAGGGTTCCTATTCTTCTTTGATTATTTTCCAAATTTATTTTTCCCACTTGCCCTTAAGGTGGACTTCTTGAACTCCTTATTAATTTTTTTTTCTCTCTATTGCAATTAAAAAAGGTAATAACAAATTCCTAACAGATCACAACATTACTGAAAATGTTGAGAAGACTTATTTGTCATTGTGTTTACTCATATACCAGAGTCCTCTTCAGTTGAAGAGTCATTGTGTTTACTCATATACAAGAATCCTCTTCAGCTGAAGATTGATGCATAGGCTTGAGATATTCAAGTAATCAATCATTTGTATATTCACTAATTAAGGTTGTATGCCATGTTTCCACATGTTTTAATTTTCTTTGGTCATCTTCATTATGAATTCTTCAGCCAATAAAAATGACACTACCAAAATTTCATCAGGATGCATTAATGTACTTTTCCCTTCTGCAAGGGCAAATCATTTAACGCCCAAAGCCGTATTGCCTGCGCCTTTAACCAGAAACAATTGCATTGCAAATTGAAAAGGGTAAAATGTTTAACCTTGCATCTCATCTTTAGCAGCCTGTCCATCAGCTCTGTTCATGAAAGCTACAAAACCACAATTTCTTTGCCGTCTTCGTTCCTCTTCCGTCCTTGGCCACATAATTTTCACACTAGCAATAGGCCCAAATCTTCCAAAAGTACGCAAAAGAAAATTCTCATCCACCTAGAATATGGTTAATATTATTAAAAGGTTAGCTTTCTATCTTACAGTATCTTAAGCAACAAAGCATCAAAGAGCAAATGCATCAAAAACTCAAATTTTAGTGAGTACTCAACCTGGGGTGAGAGATTCCCAACATAAAGATTTGTTGTTTGTGGATCTCCATCATCAAATGAGCCAGGCTTTCCGCTCGGATCAAAATCATCAGGTAGCTCATCAAATCTGCTAGACGGCTGAAAAAAAAGTGGGAATTAATATGTATTTATGAACAATTAATAGGCAAATAATATATTGAAGATACACATGGAAAGAAACAATATACACACAAAATATCATGTCGGGAACTCCTTCCAAATGATTTGATAATCCATAGAGAAAAAACAAAAAACTTTTACTATAAGGAAGCAAAAAAGCTAACCATATAGCTATACAAATTAAAGCAAATAGGAAATACTATGTAGAGATGGGATACTTTAGTATTAATCAACAATCAACATTGAAATGATCACATATATAACGTAATACTCTGACACAGACAAACAAAACCAAAGAAACTACATACAGCAGAGTTATCACTATGACGGCTGTCGCGCCAGTGTTCACGCTCTTGATTACGCCTTTCCCTCATTTCTTGCTCATGCTTCAACTCTTCCATGAAATGATCAATATTCCGCGACTTCCCTTTCTCTTTCTCCTTTGGTCTATCCTCCTCCTCCTGCAAATATCACATATATGTGAAAAATAGCAAGTCTGGCTTAGTTAGTCCTCTATGGAACAAAAAGAGAAATTGAGGAGTAACTTTCTTCAAGAACAATTACCTTTTTCTCATGCTCTTTTCCCTTGGTTGCCATAGGAGGTGGTATGAAAGATGGAACATACCTGCAGAAATGGAACGAACTGCCAGCTAAAATCTGAACATACCTTTTAGTCCAAATGCTTCAAATTTTATTAGTCCGACAATTAACTACTTTATCATGTTCTCAAATGTCTATGCAGCAGATAGAATACATGTTCCTGTTTTACCAAGCATCTGCTATTTTCTTAAGCATACCTTAACATTTCAACGCTTTTACAAGAGCAAATGCTAATTAAATAAGAAATCAAATCAAAAGAATGGTGTCATACCTAACCTAATAAAGTAAAACCATTCCTAATCTCTTGTATAACAACTTAGTAAGAATCTAACACAGGAAACCAGACTGATAGGTCTAAAATCCTTGACCCTAATAGGTCTATCCTTCTTCAGCACAAGAGAGATAAAGTGGAGCAGATGATCTTACAAACCACCCCATTTGAATGAAATTCATGAATAAAAAAAAGGAAAAGAAATAAAAACTCATAAGAGCACACCATATATAATCCCAGCCATTGTTCTAAAAGGCGGCCACCTAGGCGCTAGGCCCCCCTCTGCCGCCTTGCCTAGGCCAAAAAATTCCTCCAGGAAATTAGGCGGGACCTAGACTGGCGGGCTAGGTAGGAAAGGCGGGCCTAGGCGGAGATTTTTTTTTAAATAACTACTCAAACCAGATCTTAATATATTTATTTTTCTAATGATTTATCATATTCATAATGCATGTTGTAGCATAATCACAACAAGAAGTGAACAAGATTAAGTCAAAATGGATAATTATTATAGTTGTAATTTTTTGAACTTGTACCAACTTCAAATTATATAAATGATGATACATTTGAAATATTTAGTTTAAATCAATATATTTCTTAAATTTATGTTTAGTTTCTTAAATTTTAATATTGAATTGAATTCTTGAAATTTTAAATTTTATTATTTAATAGCAATCTTGTTTATGAATAAAACTAATACGTTAAAGATGTGTTTGAACTTTAAACAAAAGTCTTTATTATCTTTATTATAAATTGTTTTGCTTTATATTATTGTTTTGTTTGGATAAATGTAAGATAAAATATTAAAATTGACTTAAAAAAACAAAATCCTGCCTAGGGCCCCCCCGGCCGACCACCTTTTAGAACATTGATCCCAGCAATGCTAGAAGGTAACCATAGAGAAACAATCAGGGCCATGAGCCTTATGGCCCTTATCACCCTTCGTCTCAAAAATAGAACATAAGATATCTTTATCCATAAAAGATCTCTCTAAACAAGCATTCCAATACATCGAGATGAGACACCAACCCAACCCCTCTATCCTCGGCTAAGAATCAACCTCGTCGGTAACAATCTACAAAGACTAGTACCGCATAGGATAGATTTTAGAGAAATTTATACAGATTAAAAAGGAGATTTTGTCAAAAGGGTTTAAATCCATCTCCTTAGAATATTTACCTGGGTATGGAAACTGAAAATCCCGATAGCTTAAAAGTGCAAGTCCACTGCATTGTTGCATTCTATGTTACCGCTCTAACAAACATTCAAATATAGTCATATAGACCTCGCAACATTCTGGTTATTTATCTCCATTATCTGCCTCCTACTACTAGTTGCATAGATGTTTCTCAACAGCATTTGTATGCGACACAGTTTTTTCAGATAAAGAAAAGGAAATTGTTATTTGCACAAGTAAAAAGTGATATTTCCTCAATATCTCTCTCTCACATAGGTGTGAGACCCATTTACTATTCGTGTGAGAGGGAGCTTGTGTAACTATCACTTTTACTAGAAATATCAATTCCCTTGAGAAAATTATAGCAAAAAGTAGTTTTTAATACAAAAAATGGGAGGATACAAAGCCACCAAAATTGATGCTATAAGTGCAATATATGAGGATATGCTGGATCACTAATTTTGTCAATGTACATTCACCCGGGAGGCCGGGATATGTGGAGAAGAGTCTTTTTGGTGTTGCAAATGTACTGCCAGTTTGGTGATTTCTTTCCTTGCTGCTTGGTGAGGTGCAAGGGTGCTTAAGCAAGGCAGAAAGAAATGAGATTTAATCCCTCATTGTTTATGGTAGACTACGAGGCACGAGAGAAATGGTCCTTGCTTTGAAGGACACAAAAAGACGTACTAGAAATTGAGCTTTATGATTTTAGTCCTCTTGTAATTTTTTCTGGCAAATGAGGTTTTCCTGGGCTCTAATGCGCCTTTTGTTGATTTTCTAACAGAATGCATTAGGAAGCAGTGCAGTTATTTTTTGGTGCTCCTAGTTTTTCAAGTCCTGTATAGAACTGAGATTTGATGAGTCTAGGAGTTCTTGTTATGTGTTCTTTTATTCGCTATGTACATGGGTTTGCCCCATCTGACAGTTTATCATAAAATTAGTTGCTTCCCAAAATAAAAGGTCCTCCAAAAAAAACCTATGGTAGTGAGAACAAGATACAAAGTCATCAATGAAGGAATCCTAATCCCAACAAAAGATCTGAAGTAGAAACCCCATAAAATGCACCCATTGCCAACGATCAAAGAAATGCAAAGAAACCAGTCTATCCCATAGAACAAGCTGACAAGGACAACTGAAAATCATCCATTGTTCGCCATCCATAAAACACCATAAGATAGATAAACATGCACAACATAAAAGAATCACGTCATCATTACTATCCCAAAAATAATTGCAAGCCCAACTCTGCCTCAATACACCCAAGTTGAAGAATACATTGCCCTAAGAATGCACCGAGCATACTAAAGCAATTAAAATATTATACCAAATGACTTCCCGATACTTGCATTAACAGACTTTGTTTCGAGCTATGACGTTCATCATAATATGTGTAAGCATGCCTTGTGAAGCTTAGTTACCATAGACCCCAGTATCCCTAAAAGGGCAACCCCGTCAAAATTTCAGTTCTTTGAAGCTCCAATTTATATATATACATATATATATATAACATATTTAAACATAGGTAGGACCTGTTTTAATTGTACAACATGACCAATGAACAACCAGTACGATACAGAATATTATACAAGAACTTGAATGCTTTTTTTACTGATAATTTACAAGCAAGGGAACTATTTAACTTTGGAAATTGAAAATTGCTATGACAAAAAGTATTTATATTAAAAAATAAATAAATAAAGTGTTATAGGAAATGATAAAGTAAAAAAAGAACTTGGGATTACAATTCAAAATAATAAAAAGAATTGAGGAAAGAAAAAGAGGAAATAAGATACACAGAATTCTTGTTCCTCAAACTCTGTCTGGAAAAAAGAAGACAATGTAATCAACAAGGCACACAGTTCCCACACTTCCTATAGCTTCTTAATTGGATAAGGAAAATGAAAACACAAAAAGATAGTCTTCCGGCTCACAAAATCTTTTGACCAACAATCATTGCAAGTTTGAAACCAAAAATTTTATTAATATATTTCAGTCGTACGTGCAAGTGTATACCACGAGCAATTAAACATGTTGCCAGTCCTCCTGATTATTACTGCAATACTATTGTTAAGTAAAAACATAACGTATAGAATCTTTAGACAGTTTTTTTAGATAAAGGAAGAATAATTTATTACAGAAGAGAAGCTGGAACTACAATGGCAGATCACAGCCAGTTAATTAAAAGCTTGTGGTAAGAATGGATTTCGTGTCCACGCAGAAGAAAGAACAAGAGGAAACCAGAACAAAATGGAAAAATCATCACAACAAAAATGGAGCATAGATCACCAATCCCTATATAATTAACTAAATATGACAAGAACTTCCTCGAATAACATGTAAACATTATACTCTCGCTTATACGTAAATAACTTATCCCATGTGGAAACCATAACATCAATCATACGTCCTACATAAGATGTGAAAACAAAACATTTTGGAACAAATGTTATTGTTGTCCAATGCTAATAGATCCATACAAATGACAAGGACATGGTAAAGAACTGGTATGGGCGTGGATTGGGTACACATATATTGCAAAAGCAAATCATGGCAACCAAGAAATATAATTATTTATTCTTTTTTATAAAAGAAGCTTTTAATGATAGAAGAGGAGATTAATACACATGCGGAGGACAATAAGTACTCCCAAAAGAAAACAACAGAAATTGATGTAGAACAAGTTATTGCAGAATTTTGGGATCGATTGGACCGTCAAAAGTCAAAGAAACATCTTTAATGTTGGCTATCAAAATTTGCAATGATTGACTAATTTGGTGGTAATTCTAGAACGTTTGACTAGCTGATTTGGTGATGATTTGTAAAGATTCTCTGGCAAATCTTTGCTGATTTCCAGCAGAGATTTGCTAGCAAGATAGAGAGTTATTGATGCCTTCATTTAGTCGTGGTTTATGCCATAGTTCTAGTATTTCCTTCTTCTTTTTTTCTAGTTGTAAAAGACCTCCTACATAAAGGTCTTTACGTCCATCTTCAGGACAGACTTTGCTTGAAATAAAAATATTACTTTCAGTTTATTTTGCTGGTGGATTCCAGTTTGTTGTTCCTAGTGGATTCTAGGTTTAATCAAGGGAATTGACGTGTTCATCCCTTTTGCTTCTCTGCATCAGAAATCAAAAGCAATCAAAGAAAACAAGAGGAGAAAAACAGAACATTAATGAAGTACCACCCGCCAATCTTTATGAAGATAAATTCCACCAAAAGTTGGGTCCAAAGAGAAGCAAAGAAAAACATTCTATCCCTTAGCAAAGAAATATAATTATTTAAACACGTCGCAAGAAAATGACACAATCATATATAAATTTATTCATATATTAGTCGTAATCCTAGATATCAGTAAAATTATTGCATGTAGAAACAATAACAGCATTCAGTTTGTTAGTGTAAATGGTTTCAAGTGGAAATACTTATATGGTTGCCAAAATCAGAATTATTGAAGATCAATAAAATATCTGAAATAATTATTTATACATTATCACAACTACTAATTAAATTACTCCATCCAAGGTTAAGGCTGTTGTGGTATTTAGTTCTTGGTAGGTTAAATCCTAATAACATGGGGTAGATGCGGAGATCCTAGTATCTTCTAGTGTGTGAATTATGTGTGTCGGATACTGAGACACATTTTCACATCTTTCTGCATTGTCTGGTAGCTAGACAGCTTTGGTCCTATTTGTTTGGTTTGTTAAGGGAGAGTTGGGTTTACCCTTCTAGTGTGGAGACTAGAGAGCCTCATTTGCTGATTTTAGGGTTTTGATGAGAATACAGATGACAAGATATTATTGAGATGTGTGCTTTCCATTTCTATGGGGTATTTGGATAGAGTTGAATGCTAGGATTTCACCCACCAATCTATTACTTTCACAGTGCTTTGGGATATATCTTTGATTTATGACTTTTCTTAGGCCTTTGCAGTGGGGAAATTAATTTCTTTTTTTCCATATACTTAACAAGCAAAAAAAAATCTTTCTTTTTATCTAATAAGTATTCCTCTTTTTATCTAAAACGGAAAAAAATAGACGAAACAAAAGATTTAGTATGGCCATGAATTTAGTTTCTACTTTCAAATTGAATAATTACTTTATAAAGTATATTCTTCTGCTATATTTTTAAAGTGTATATTTGCATTGTTTTCACAAATATTTTTGTACTCGTCAATATTTTTCAAACTACAGATTCCAAAATGACCGCAAGGATGTGGAAGAAACCAAAAGCGAGATGAAAATAAATAATACAGACATATAGTCGATTTGCACATTTCAAGTGAGTCTCAAACATAGCTCCTCCCAAATCTTCACACTACATAGAATTAGGTTACCTGTTAGAGACTTTAAATAAGAATCTTCCTTTATCATAATCTGACCAAATTGCAATCATCAGATATATGCAATTACATTAATCAGTCAGCATTATACACAAGGGAAATCCAACCCGGTAGATAACACTACCTGCAGTACCTTAAACGCAGAAAATATCTTAAGGAAAAGAATAAGAATGAAACACATTCAAGTAACTATGTATACCTGATTACTTTTAAATAAATATAAAATAAGAAAACAAACTCACAATGACTAACAAGAACTAAAAAGACACTATCAATGGTATGCATCATATTAAAGCAAAAGCTGCAACTAAAGAAAATAAGTATCCTTGTTTCCTAACGATTACTTTATTAATCCGAATCAATAGAAGTTGCATCCGTGAATATGATCGCCATTATCTTTTTACACTTAGGATGCCTTGTCATAAGAGCATTGTAACATGGTTAATTAAAAGCATTAATTTACCTACTCCCCTTCTTGGAACCAGATACCCCATCTTTGGAATTTCCACCTGCCATCCGTGAATGAATACAAAGGTCCATGTTTTTATTAAGTGGCCATGTAAAAGAAAAGCATTTATTTACTCCGCAGAGTGTAGCAAAACAAGATAAAACATAATAAAAATAAAAATCATTAACAAAAAGCATACAATCTCCCTTTAGTTCACTGACCTTCAGAATCAGTCTTCAGTTTCTCATTGGAATTGATTGTCCCTCCTCTAACAAATGCCTTTGACCCTGGTGTACTATCATCTTGGAATGACTCCACAAACTCTGCGTATAAGCGAGCTGTTTCGTCCTCTGCCCTCTACAAAACAAAACCTAATGACTTCATTGGGGAAGACCTCAAAGTTAAATTAACCAAAACTCTAAAGGATTTTTCTACCCGCCTACCTTCTTTTTCACCTCTTCCTCTTCTCTGTGCTTCTGGAATGGTGTTTTCTTTCTTTTAATCGAGAAAGAACTCATCTTTCATCAAAAGCTTTGACCTGCAAACCACCAAAATCATCCAGAATCCCACACTGAAAACCCTTATGGCAAATTTCTCATACTATGCATCAGATTTCAGAACACACATCATATCATCTAAAATAAACTACAGCAACTATATGCACAATCCAACTTCAAATTAACGCAATAAGTCACCAAATTGGACACAAATATAAATGCTACAAATTCAAAAAAAATAAAATAAATAAACAATTTACAACTATGTAAAAACTATTTAATTTCATGTACAGGTCAGTACAATAAGAAAACTTTTAATTCCAGTATGAGATCTCCGGAACAACGAATGAGGAGACGATGATAAAAAATAATGGGGCTTATATTTTACCTGAAGAGGGAAGATTTCGTTCGAAAAGTTGGGAATTATTCACTTCCGATCACCGGCTAATCCTCTTTACAGACAGTATGTAGTTTCGTTTAGTAGAGGTTCTCTCTGACGGTGAAGAAAATCCCCAAAACAATTAGCCCCAAAGCGAAAGTAGTTTTAAAAAAAAATAAAATCGTAAAACTGGGCTAGTCTTTTATCCTCCTTTCCTCTGCCACTATTTTTGCGAAATTGGGACGGAAAATAAAATTTTTATTTTATTTTTTTTACTTTAGGATGAAAAATAAATAAATAATTATAAAATTAATGTTACTGAATTTATTGAAAAAAATATATATTTAAATTATTATTTTGCCCATTCAAATATGTTTATTGTCAATGGGGATATTTTGAGCAAAAAATGACTACTTTTTTGGTTTTTTTTTTATTTTATCAAGAACAAGAGAAGTAGATTGATATTTCTTTATTGACTTTTGTACTCATCTAGCATGTTAATGATAAGAATTCAGTTACCATGAAGTTAACTTAATTTTATGATAAGTTGGTCAATTAACCAATATAGTGCTGACACACACGGAGAAATCACTTCCTCGCCTCGAAACTGTTAACTTTATGCTAACCACTCCCCTAATGATAAATGCTTCAATATTTTGTAAAGACAACTTGTTAATGATAAATGTCTAAATATTTTGTAGAGACAACTTCTTTAGCAAGGTCACACAAACATTTACTCTATTTTTAAACTTAAAAATACATTTTTAAAGCGATAATTTTAAAAAAATAAAGTTGTTTTTTAAACATAATAGTATTCGATAAACATATATATAGGTAATGACATACTATTAATAAAACAATCAGGGTCAAATCGAATTAAATTTATCTCTCTGTTGTGGGATAATACAATTAGTCTTGGTGTGCTCCCGAGCAAATACCTTATATGTACACAAAATTTTCTCATATCTTTCTACGTGAGACTAGGGGTGTTATAATTAATTTCATACGTAACACTCCACCGGAATATATTAATATATTTGTGCTTTGCTTTTATAATTTAACATCTGTGTACTTTTATAGTGAAGTAATTGTTTTCTATAGAACTTTTTGGTTTAAGAGAGTTTTTGCCATACCTTGCTTGCTTAATCAGTGTGGATGTTGTTCGATGTAGTGTAGATGCTCGTTCATTGCTCCCAAACAGAAGGTACCTATTATGGCATTCAAGGCTTAATTGTGTTTATGTTATTTGTATTAATGGTTCAAGTGCAAGTTATTAGCTGAGCTGATGAATTTAAGTGCTTATCATCATCAAGTCATACCCGGTATAAGCTGGTTTATCACATAAATATTGTAGGCCACAAGCCATTGCAAACAAATCCAAATTACATTCATCCCATCCCATGGGGTGAAAGTTAGGAACAGTAACACCAGTGTAGTTGGCCTATCAGTATATTCTCAGGTGATGCAGGAGGAATGATGGACAAGCACAGATTACTGGTCATGCTGCGGTAAGATTATGTTCAAGGGCTACCTTTTGAGTCTGACTAACGAAATTATTGCCTTTTGATGTCTTAGAGCTTCCATACTTTTGCATTTTAAACCCCTTTCAAGGT
This sequence comes from Panax quinquefolius, assembly GCA_020205615.1. Taxonomy (NCBI): domain Eukaryota; kingdom Viridiplantae; phylum Streptophyta; class Magnoliopsida; order Apiales; family Araliaceae; genus Panax; species Panax quinquefolius. The sequence goes on from CM035155.1 coordinate 26,503,433, forward strand.
TTTTGATATGTTTGCCTAATTTTTTTTTAGCTTTGGTTATAAATCGAGACAGAATTCTTTCCTCTTGCACTCCCTATTGTAGTCAAAGAATTTTAAATTATTACATAAGAACATCCCTCTCACAATGACGGAACCACAACATTTTTAGAAGGGGTCAGAATACATCAGTAAAAAAATTTATTTATTAATGCTTGGAGTGCTTCTTTTAAATTCATTTTGCCCAATTATAATATTTCACAACATCGTATTCCAACCTTTGTCAACTTTTGAGTTGTGAGTCTAATGACTTTAAATATATATATATATATATATATTAATTTTTTAATTTTTAATTTTTCCCGAACTATGAGACTATTAATCAGACTTTGAAATTTTTAGTCAACTGATTAGCTACTTTTATAAATAAATTACAAATTATAATATTATTTATTCAAAACCTTATATTGTGGTTCATGTGATTAATTAGTTTGAAAGAATGAATTCCAGCAACAAAAACAAAAAAATAGAAGAACAGAGATTTAATAATCTTGATAGGATAGAACTATGGTGAACTTATGATCACTATAGTAGGATCCCAAAAAAATTATTTTATTTTTTTAGCTTTTTATATTAGTTTACAGAGAGAATTGTTACAACTTTTTTTTGCCTCACTTTAATAATAAAGCATAAACAAATAAAAAAGGAAAAGGAAAACAAATAACCCCAAATAACCCCCTCAGTTACGCTTATGTTGTCACTGTAAAATAGGGATTTAAACAACAAATATTGTTATAGGAGTCGATTAAAGCTCACAATCTCTGGCTGCCAGAACCTAATGCTTATGGGGTGTTTGTTTAGAGCTGAATGGAGCTGAATTTGAATGGCTGAATCGGTCAGCGTTTGTTTTTGTCTGAATAGCTAAATCGGTAAGATGGACGAGCCGAATGGCTAAGTCAGATTTTTTTAGCTAAATGTCTGAATAAGCAGTCGAACGATGTAAAAAAATGTAAAAAATTTAAAAAATAATATTAACTATTATATTAAGTAATATTAAATAAATTTACAACAATTTTGAATTTTTTCAGAGAGGTAAAATAATAAAATTTTGTCATTCAGATGTTTCAGACATGTCAATTATCAAACAATTTTTTAATTCAGATTCAACTCATTCAGACTCAGATTCATTCAGTTTTTATCAAACACATAATCTATAATTCTCTTATTTATAGGCAATCCTCCTAAACTATTTAAGAATATGTTTTTTTAATTAAACTCCTAATCTAATTAGGAACTTATATGAGAATGCTCTTATTAATTACTCCCCCATTCCTAAATAAGTGCCTTTTTAGGGAGTTTAAAAATTTTCAATATATTTGACGTTGATAAATTTATAGGAAGCATTAATTATAATTTTTACTCTATTGCTGTGACGCCCCCATAATCAGGTATACATCACCCATCTTGGGTCGCCACTTACATGGTACAGAATTTAAATACAACTTATGAACATAAGCGTAGGTATGCAATACGACATAAATCGTGAGTTTAAATACAAATATCGTCTACTAGATATTATCTGAACTCAAAAAATTCCTCATTACAATTATTATCACACTATTTCACGTATATAGAGGAGGACTACTAATGCTATCTTCGGGACCATCACTGCGTTTCCCGACTGCGTCCCAAATATATTCTCATTTCCTAAAGAGAACGGTGAAAGAAAGGGTGAGCTCAACTAGCCCGAAGAAGAAATATTATGACTAAGATAATGCGTAATAAATTATCAATAGTCTTGAACAATGTTAAACCGATAAAATACAATGAAAACCAGGGTTTAAGCTGCGGCGAATATCTGATCCATTAAAAGAGTCAAGTAGAAAATAAAGTCTACTATCTTTTAGGTTTTAAAAGGTTTTTCATCACTATTTATAGCTGAGACTCAGTTTTAATAAATATTCCACATCATCGAATCACCCCTGCACTACGGCCAAGGATATTCTTTAGTATCACGACCATAATTATTCATGCACTACGGGCCAAGAATATTTGTGTATTCATTAATGGTCATGATCATGCCAACAACTGTCCATCAATGCACTACGGACCACTGAGGATTTTTACCACATCATTTGTAACATTACGGTCATGATTACACCGAATAGTCTCTGGTCATAATCATACCAAGTCCATCTATGCACTACAGGCCACAGATGACTTTAAAAAAATATAAACATGAGGATGATGACAATGATATAAGAATTCAATAAAACAAGTTCAAGAATTATTTTATCCAGGAATTATTAACGTCCAAATTATCAATATGATCTTTGTTTTGTAGAGTAAAATTCAAGAATGATCGGAAGAATATTTTCATGAAAAGATCTTTGGATGAAACGCAAATATCAAGGATATTCCACTAATTTCATGGAGTATAGAAGTCAAAGTTTTAACTTAACCGGGTATAATAAAGAATGGAATAACAAAAGAAATCACCATGCATGCGATGATGTAGGCGCATGCATGAGTTATTCCAACAAAATAATAAATAACGGAACCGAATCGGGTGAAATTCACACAAGCAGGATGTTCCAACAGAATAATAAAGATGGAACCCGGCATCCGGTGTAAAACACACGTATATGATATTCCAATGAATAATAAAGAGCGGACCAGTCCTGTAAAACACTACAGCATGGATGTTCCAATGTAATAATAAAGACGGAACCCAGTCCTGTAAAACACATGCATGATGTTCCAATAGAATAATAAAGAGGAACCCGAGTCCTGTAAAACACACACGATGTGGATGTTCCAATGAATAATAGAAGAATGTCACCAAGTATAGGGTAATAGCCGTATCTGAGTTATTCCAATGAATAATAAGCGATGGAATAACAACAGCTTCTCTTCAATGAATAAGAAAGAATAACACCCTTACATTTGGTAGGAGATTGAATCTTTAGAAAAGTGTAGTAACAAAATACTCTTCTTCTTTCTCTCTTACTCTCTATACTTTCTCTCTATAGCTTGAATGAATTAGTGAAAAATAATGAAGCCCTAGGCCTCTATTTATAGAAGATTTCTAGCTTAGCACCGCTTAGTGTGAAAAGGCAAGTGGCTCGAACGAATGGTTTGGACGCTGTAATGTGAAACGACAAGTGGTTGGCCTCAACGCGCGTAATGTAAAATGACAAGTGGTTCGACGTCTGGTAAAGGTAATTACTATTAACGAAGGTAAATACTATCGATTTAAGGTAAATACTATTCACAAGGGTAATTACTATCGACGAAGGTAATTACTTATCGACGAAGGTAAATACTATTCACAAGGGTAATTACTATCGACGAAGGTAAATACTATTCACAAGGGTAATTACTTATTGATTAAGGTAATTACTATTGTGAAGAGACTCTTAGATGATGACATACGAGCCCCCATAAAATAATCAAACTTACCACAAATCATTTTTTTTCATCAACACATATTTAATCTTTTAACAATTATTAATTATTTATAACTCATCGTCTCAATTATTGATTTAATACTATAACATATTATACTGGATGATCTTGTGACAATAATTGAATCAATAATATAAGAGATATGATCGTGATTCTTTGTAGCAATAATTGAGCGTATTTGAGTGACTTCTCACGTAAGCATCAATAATCAATACTGTGTGTCTACTTGTCTGAACTACGCGTATTCATCATACTTTTACCACCGGGTAGTTCAACGGTTTTAACGGTAACACCTCCGTAGTTATTTTTATAAAATATTTTTGTCGCTTCTCAATCCGATGATAATTACATTAATGGGGTCCACCAGATGATTGAGCCATTGTATACGAATATTCCCTAACAAAAAGAATATTCCCACCAAAACGAATATTTTATAACAACTTGTATACTTTGCAAAAATTTATAAATATTACCTATTACTATAATAATATATCAAATTTATTCCATAATATTCAAAAATAATATTTATAGAAAAATTCATCTTTATTTATAAAAATTTGGGGTCTTACAACCTCCCTTCTTATGAAATTTAAGCCCTCGAAATTAGAATTACGATACACTGTATGTTGAAGAGGTAAGGATACCTTGATTTCATTTCGATTCTAACTCCCAAGTCATTTCCTCAACATCGTGGTTCCTCCACAAAACTTTGACTTGAGGTATAACCTTGGAGCGTAGAATATGTTCCTTCTTATCCAAAATTTGAGCAGGAACCTCTTCATACGTCAAATCTTCCGCTATTTCGTCCGGTTTCTCTAACTCAATAATATGGTTCGGTCTTTCACATATTTACGTAACATAGATATGTAAAAACTTTATGAACACGAGACATATTTGGCGGTGAAAGCGAGTCTATAGGCCACGGTTCCTACTCGATCGAGGATTAAAATGGACCGATGAATCGAGGGTTAAGTTTTCCTCTCTTTCCAAATCTTGTAACTCCTTTCCATGGAGCAACTCTTAACACACATGATCTCCTATATCGAATTCCACGTCCTTTCGATGAAGATCGGCGTAATAACTCTTTTGTCGATTTTGTGAGGTTTTTATACGTTGTCGGATCGTTTGAATCTTTTCCGTAGTCATACGTACCAACTCCGGCCCCAACAACGTTGCTTCACCCACCTCATCCCAAAGATCTTGGAGAACGACACTTTCTTCCATACAACGCTTGAATGGAGCCATGCCAATACTTGCGATAATCGTTGTTGTAGGAAAACTCCACCAATGGTAAGAACTTGTCCCAACTCCCTTGAAATCGAGGACACAGAGTCTTAATAGATCTTCAAGAGTTTGAATAGTCCTCTCCGATCGTCCGTCCGTCGAGGATGATATCTTAGAAGCTAAATCGTAAGTCATGCCCATAGCTTTTTGCAAACTAACCCAAAATCGTGAAGTGAATCTTGGGTCTCGATCGAAACTATGGATACTGCAGATACCATGCGATCTTACAATCTCGTTTATGTACATACTGAACAGCAAGACGTTCAAGTGTATAAGTTTCTCGTATCGGTAAGAAATGAGCGGACTTGGTCAATCTATCAACAATGACCCAAATCGCATCAATGCCTTGAGAAACCTTAGGAAGACCGTGAATTAAATCCATGGTAATGTGCTCCCATTTCCATTACGGAATTTCAAGTGGTTGCAATGGACCTTTTGGTACTTGATGTCCGCTTTAACTCGTTGACAAGTTAGACACCTTGAGATAAACAAATATATCTCTCTCTTCATATTGCTCCACCAAAATGTATTAATATCATGATACATTTTGGTACTCCTGAGATGGATTGCAAATGGTGTGTTGTGCGCCCCATCATGATATTATACTTTAAATCGAGGTCGTTAGAACACAAAGTCCGGAGTTGACTCAAGTATTCCTTCTTCATCGATTCTTGCTTCCCAAGATAAAGCACCTTCTTGCACTTTCTTCCTCATACGATCGACTCCAGTGTCAGCAACTTGAGCAAACTTTAACTTTATCGATTAAAGTCGGTTCTACTCGTATACTCGCTTTATCATCACATGCGTCCACAGAGTCTTTAACTCTATCTCCATCCTTTGCAAGTCACACAAAATGGGCCTTTGCGTTGACAATATCGCACTTTTCGTCTTTGCATATGATTTTCTACTCAATGCGTCGCCTACCACGTTCGCTTTTCGAGGATGGTATTGGATGGTATGATCATAATCTTTCAACAATTCAAGCCAACGTCGTTTGTCGCATGTTGAGTTCCTTTTGAGTGAAGAAATATTTGAGGCTTTTATGATCCGTAAAGATCTCCACTTTCTCCCATACAAGTAATGCCTCCAAATTTTAAGTCTGAAGATAACAAATGCCAACTCTGGATCATGAGTAGGATAATTCCTCTCATATTCTTTGAGTTGTCGGGAGGCATAGCTATAACTTTTCCATGTTGCATAAGAACACATCCCAACCCTTTGCTCGAGCATCACTGTAGATGACAAATCCTCCGAGCCGGATGGTATTGTCGAACAGTCTTTGAAATAAGTCTCCTCTTGAGTTCTTGAAAACTCTTCTCACATTCTTCGCTCCAATCGAACTTTGTATCTTTCCGAGTCACCGAGTCAATGGAGTAGCGATTCGAGAAAATCCTTCCACGAATCTCCGATAATAACCAAATTAAACCGAGAAAGCTACGTCTTGATCCATCGATTTAGGTTGTTCCCCTACTTTGAATAGCTTCAATCTTTCTTTGGGTCAACAGATATTCCATGACTTGATACCACGTGCCCAAGGAATGCTACTTCTTGACCGAACTTCGCATTTCTTCAACTTGGCATAAAGCTTATATTCACGAAGCTTTTGGAGTGTCGACCTCAAGTGTTGCTTTCATGATCTTCACGGCTTTTGGAATAAATAAGGATGTCATCAATAAAGACGACCACAAAGTGATCTAAATATTCCTTGAATACTTTGGTTCATCATATCCATGAAGGCGGCGGGAGCATTAGTCAATCCAAAGGACATGACTAGGAATTCATAATGCCCGTCTGGGGAGTTCGGCCGTCTTTGGAATGTCGGCGGTTCTAATCTTCAATTGGTGATATCCGAACGAAGATCAATCTTTGAAAAGAATTTGGCTCCTTAAATCGGGTCAAACAGGTCATCAATACGTGGCAATGGATACCTATTTTTGATGGTGACATGATTCAATTCCCGATAATCAATACAAAGTCGCATACTCCCATCTTTCTTCTTCACGAATAGAACAAGAGCACCCCAAGGAGAAGTACTAGGACGAATAAAGCCAATGTCTAACAATTCTCAGCATTTGGGTCTTTTAACTCCGAAGTTCAATAGAGCCATTCGATATGGGGCTTTGGAAATAGGTTTTGTCTGGGTTCAAGGTCGATACAAAATTCAATTTCACGCCCGGGGTAGGCCAGAAGTTCTTGAGAATACGTCGGAAATTTATTAACAATAGGAATATCGTTTAAAAGCCGGCGTATTTTTATTTAAATCAGTAACATGAGCTAAGAAAGCTTGACATCCGCTTTTTCAATAAACGAATAGCTTTATGGCTTGAGATGACCGTGATTGATTTTAATGGTTTGGTCGTTTGAATTCATATAATAGGTTGATTAGGAATATGAAAAGCTAACAACCTTACGAAAAACAATCAATTTTTGCATGATAAGTAGTTAACCAATCAATCCACAGAATCACGTCAAATGCAAGTATTTTTAATGAAATAAGATCGACAGTAATGTGAGGGTACCGATTTGAACCAAACAAAACTTATAAACAATTGGATGTAATGAAGGTTTCTCCCAACGGAGTTTCCACAGATAAGTCAAAGTCTAATTTCTCCTGAGTCAAATTTAATCTATGAGCGCAAGTAGAGAGAAATAAAAGAATGGGTAGAATCCCAGATCAAATAAAGTATAGACTTCATTAGAGTTTATGATAAGCTTTTACCCGTGATGACCTCATTCGGATTCCTTGCTCTTTGGGAGGTCACAACAAACGCCTTCTCCTCAGACTAACTGGGTTTTGAATTTTACGGGATGACCTTTGGTGCCTCCATCCTAGTCAAATTTGTCTTGATGAACGATAAAATCGAGCTAAGTGACCTTCTCTTCCACAATTATAACATGCTTTTGACGGCATAGCCGCATTTGATCGATGTGTCCTCTCCTCCGCATTTGAAGCATATGATAGGTGGTCTTTCTCCTTCCTTAACATTGGTCTTTGGTCTTTGCGCTCTTTCCACCATTGTTGAATCTCCGTTTCTTGAAATGTCCATTCTTATTGTTTTGGCCCGATTACCACCGGCGTGGTTACCATATCGGCCCATTGATTCCCTCCACGCTTGTTGTCACCGCTTGATGACTACTCTCATTTGGTATTATAATTTTGCTTACCGCTTCTTTTTGGTTGTGTTGACTCATTATCGCGTTCCACTAATCGAGCCCTATTTACAACATCCGAATACAAACACGGTTTATGAGAAATAAGATGTTGGCGTATCTCCCGCTTCAAACCTCTTAAAAACATTCGCGCCATTCTCTCTTCATTATCCACCAAGTGGGGCGCGAAACCGTGATAACTCCGCAAATTTTGCCTCGTATTGCGACACGATGGTCATATTGTTTTGTTCCAACTTGATAAATTCCACCTCCTTCATGTGGCGAATACTTTCGGGAAAGTATTTGTCGTTGAACGACTCTGGAACTTCTCCCAAGATATCTTGATCTGACAAGAAGTTGAGTACATTTCTGATTTCCCACCAAATCATCCGCTCTCCGCAAACATAAAAAGCGTGAAGGAACCTTTTGCTCTCGGAGCATCCCAAGACATCAAATATCTTGGTAATCTGATTTATCCATGCTTCCGCGTAAGTGGTTTTGGCTCTCCCTTAAACTCCGGTGGTCCCAGCTCCTTGAATTGTTTAGCGGTGATCGCCTTAGAGTTTTCCGTGTTTTCACCTACGTTTTGGATAGAGTCGCTCTCGCTTTCTTTGTTGCATAAATTGCATAAAGCCTCCGAACATTTGATCATTCATCATTTGGTCGATGTTGTTTGTTTGCGTGAGGATTATCGCCTTCACGATGCATTATCCTCGATTATTGATATGTGGTGAATCAACGATCGCTGCGGCCCATTCTTATTCTCAACATTCTCGGATGTCATTTTCAGAATCATCGCCACAAAAACAAAAGGTTAATTGACATGTAACAAATTATCCCTATCTTCCCACCAACCAATAAAATAACACATAAACTTAGGTAGGTCATACTAAATAAGGTATTCCCTGCCTCTCCCTCCTAAGTACTATTCTCACATCTTAGCAGGGATCATATCCTAAGCTCGATACCAAATATGGCGCCCCCCGTAATTAGGTATACATCACCCATCTTGGGTCGCCACTTACATGGTATGAAATTTAAATACAACTTATGAACATAAGCGTAGGTATACAATCTGACATAAACTCGTGAGTTTAAATACAAATATCGCCTACTAGATATTATACAAACTCAAAAAAAATCCTCATTACAATTATTATCACCTTATTTCACGAGAATAGTGAGGACTACTAATGCTATCTTCGGGACCATCACTGTTTCCCAGACTCGTCAAATATATATTCATTTCACGAGAGAAACGGTGAAATAATGGGTGAGCTCAACTAGCCCAAAGAAGAAATATTATGACTAAGATAATGCGAATAAATTATCAATAGTCTTCAACAATGTTAAACCGATAAAATACAATAGACAACCGGTTTAATCATGCGGAAATATCTGATCCATTAAAAGAGTCAGTAGAAAATAAAGTCTACTATCTTTTAGGTTTTAAAAGGTTTTCATCATCATTTATATAGCCGAGACTCACTTTTAATAAATATTCCACATCATCGAATCACCCCGCTCACTACTGCCAAGGATATTCTTTAGTATCACGACCACAATTATTCATGCACTACTTTACCAAGAATATTTGTGTATTCATTAATGGTCATGATCATGCCAACAACTCGTCCATCAATGCACTATGGCCGAGGATTTTTACCACATCATTTGTAACATTACGGTCATGATTACAAGAATAGTCTCTCTCGTCATAATCATACCAAGTCCATCTACATACTACTGTGCCACAGATGACTTTAAAAAAATATAAACATGAGGATGATGACAATGATATAAGAATTCAATAAAACAAGTTCAAGAATTATTTTATCCGAGAATTATTAACGTCCAAATTATCAATATGATCTTTGTTTTGTAGAGTAAAATTCAAGAATGATCGGAAGAATATTTTCATGAAAAGATCTTTGGATGAAACGCAAATATCAAGGATATTCCACTAATTTCATGGAGTATAGAAGTCAAAGTTTTAACCAACCGGGTATAATAAAGAATGGAATAACAAAAGAAATCACCACGCATGCGATAGAATCGCATGCATAAAAGTTATTCCAACAAAATAATAAATAACGGAACCGGTCGGTGAAATTCACACAAGCGGGATGTTCCAATGAATAATAAAGATGGAACCAGGATCCGGTGTAAAACACATGATAGGATATTCCAATGTAATAATAAAGGCGGAACCGGTCCGTGTAAAACACACGACGTGGATGTTCCAATAGAATAATAAAAATTTTAACCGAATCCCTGTAAAACACATGCATGGATGTTCCAGCGAATAATAGAAGAATGTCACCAAGTATAGGGTAAACTCATTATCTGAGTTATTCCAACAGAATAATAAGCAATGGAATAACAACAGCCTCTTCTTAATAATAAGAAAGAATAACACGAATTACATTTGGTAGGAGATTGAATCTGCAGCGGTGTAGTAACAACAAAATACTCTTCTTCTTTCTCTCTACTCTCTCTATACTTTCTCTCTATAGCTTGAATGAATTAAGTGAAAAATAATGAAGCCCTAGGCCTCTATTTATAGAAGATTTCTAGCTTAGCACCGCTTAGTGTGAAAAGGCAAGTGGCTTGACGAATTGGTTTGGACGTTGTAATGTGAAACGACAAGTGGTTCGACGCCTGTAATGTGAAATGACAAGTGGTTCGACGTCTGGTAAAGGTAATTACTATTAACGAAGGTAAATACTATTGACGAAGGTAAATACTATTCACAAGGGTAATTACTATTGACGAAGGTAAATACTATTCACAAGGGTAATTACTATCGAAGTAAATTACTATTGACGAAGGTAAATACTATTCACAAGGGTAATTACTATTGACGAAGGTAATTACTATTGACGAAGAGACTCTTAGATGATGACATATGAGCCCCCCATAAAATAATCAAACTTACCACAAATCATTTTTTTTTTCATCAACACATATTTAATCTTTTAACAATTATTAATCATTTATAATTTGTCCCTCAATTATTGATTTAATACTATAACATATTATACAGATGATCTTGTGACAATAATTGAATCAATAATATAAGAGATATGATCGCAAGAATTATCGTAGCGATAATTGAGCATAAATTGAGTGACTTCTCACGTAAGCATCAATAATCAATCTGCAGTGTCTTTCTTGTCTGCAATCTGCGTATTCATCGTACTTTTACCACCGGGTAGTTCAACAGTTTTAACGGTAACACCTCCGCCATTATTTTTTTTAAAAAATATATTTTGTCGTTTTCTCGATCCGATGATAATTACATTGTGGGGTCCACCAATGATTGAGCCATTATACGAATATTCCCTAACAAAAGAATATTCCCACCAACAAAATATTTTATAATAACTTGCATACTTTGCAAAATTTATAAATATTACCCACAACTATAACAATATATCAAATTTATTCCATAATATTCAAAAATAATATTTATAGAAAAATTCATCTTTATTTATAAAAGCTGGGGTCTTACAATTGCCCTCAAGTATCTTTCTATCTCATTTATCTATGAAACTTTATACTCCCTCCGTCCCATAGTTATAGGCTGATTTTGCATTTTGAGATGTCCCAATATATAGGCTACTTACTATTTATAAAATTTAGTTGATTCAATGTTTTACTTTTATGCCCTTATAATAAATATTCAACATTTACTCTTTTTTTAAAGAAACAACATTCAATGTCATATTTTTTATCACCACATTTAATGTTGTTGTATTCTCTTTGGTTAAAGTTCTATGGTTGTGGACTTTAACACGTCAATCAATGAAGTTGAGAGTTCCAGTGTGATAAGTAAGGAGTAATTAACTTATTCATTAATTCCATATTAAGGGGTATATGTGAAAAAATTATTTTAAAAATACCACTTAAACTAATTTTCTTAAACTATGTGCCAAAAGAAATCAACCTATATCTTTGGGACGGAGGGAGTACATATTTCCTTAATTAATGCAAGGATAATTTTGGTAATACATATCAATCTTAATGACATAATTGGAGCAATAAATGACTTCCTTAATAAGTGTGAAACTCTCTAAAACGTCACTTATTTAGGAATGGAGGGAGTAATTCCTAAACAATTTAGGAACTAAATAATAATAATAATAATAATAATAGTTATAATAATAATAATAATAATAATAAGACTCTTCTTATTAATTTGTAATTAGTATTTCCAAAATATTAATTAATAAATATTAGGCAATTTAATTTATTCTATCACCACAACATAAATTAAATATACTTAACTTATTATTACGACTATGGCATTCACTTTTTAAATAAATATTTTTCTTTTGCAGTGTGACCCTTTAGGTTCTCCATATTAAACCGGTTGTAGAATAAATCAATTAGAACAATTTTAATCTTATTAAAATAAATAAATAATATTTATTTTACAATAAAGGTAAGACTCCTTGGCGATCAAAGACTTTCCAAATAATATAGATTTTAACATTTAATCATAAAAGAACATTTCAACGAATAGTTACTGTACAATTCAATTATTTACCATACAATGTCTCAATCAAATATAAGACATGAAATTTCTGTCAATTCTTATTTTATTTGATTATATGCATTTCGATTCTCAAATGCACAACTCTAAATAATGTAGATTTGAAACTTCGTTCTAATTTCATTATGTCTTGGCCAAGGACTAATGAGTTGTCATTAATTATCAAATTACATAGGACATTCTCTTTTTTTACTAGAAGCGATAGATTTTTTGTTAACCATTCACCATGCACAACTTATTAAACACAAACATACCCTTTGATATACTCTAAAGGTCTTACGGGATAGGTTAAAATATAACTCATCATAGACAAGATACTATAATGAGCTCAAGTCCAAGGATCACTTGTACTACTATTACATTAGAATTTTCTATTGATAGACAAGTAAAACTCCATTAGATATTCATTTAGTGAGTCACGTTCAGTTAACTTATTATCTAATAAGCACCTACATACTTGTTTTAATGTTTTTATACAAATGATTACGAGATCAATCATCATCTTCATAAGAGCAAACATAGTATGTACTAATCTATCCAAATTCACTAATTCCCTTGTTAGTGATTCAACAATTAAAAAAAAATTTAGTTTTGAGTTAACTAGAGTTTAGATCTTATTAGTATGATCACTATCATTATTCTAAAAGCATTACTTAAAACTATAAGTTTATCACAATTAAATCATCAACACAACGTGGATAAAGAAAATACTTTTAAATAAATTAATTATTTTATTGATAAACGAATAATATTACAAAGTATATGTTACATCACATGAAATGTGATTAGCTTGAGTGCATATCAAATTCACATTTGACAACTAGAAACTTATTACATCTCTAGCTACTACAAAAATCAAAAAGAAAATACACGATTTTAAATATTGAACTTGTAAAATCACTCTCTTCTGTATTCTATGTATTCAAAATTATACCTATGTCAATTATTCAGGTTTAAAAAAGTTAGCTTTAACACCCGTGTCAATCACAACATAAAGTCCAGCAACAAGCAATAACAAACTTAGACTCATCCCAAAGATACCCAATCCCCAATTTAGGCACCAAATTGGGCTATAAACCTTAGGCTTCTTAATCTTAATCCACATAAAACATGGATAAGCCAATGTGACGGGTAGGGATATCCCTCCAATTAAACCAGAAAAACTCCCTGCGAATGGCATCGCCACGGCCATGAACAAGCAAAAGTATCCAAAAAAGGCTCGAATGATCAGTCGGAGCCACCAAGCGCAGGGTTTCTTAAACTTAGCTGTGAAAGTGGACTCGAGATCATCGAAAACTGGCATGGCGTATATTTGGAATGAGCTTAGAGCGTTAATTATCACAAATAAGCTTATCAATCCTAGAAGTGCTCGTGAAGTGTCTTGTCCATGGAACATGTACAAGGCGCTTAACATGCTACCATTTGCCGGAATCTGTACGTTAATAAACAATAATCAGTACTAGTGCTTGTGTATGTGCAAGTGCAATATAATTAATGTTTTCAATTTTAATTTGAATATACTAAGAATAAATGAATGAACGCACCATTTGACCATATGCCCAATAGCCACCAATTGCAAGAGGGAACAAACACATTGCTATAAGAGTGTAGGAAACCTTAACTCCTTTCCACATTGGCACACGGGATGGATGCTTCTCACTAGAGGGCATGGTGGCCTGCAAACAAAATCAAAATTGCTATAACAATATGTTGTATTGCAGTATTGGTATTCCTATTTTTCAGCATACACTAAAATATACAAGTATATGTAAAAATTATTTATTTATCACTATAATAAAAGGGGCACAATAAGGTTTGGTCATAGATTTGTCCATTAGTCATTATTATAGAAAGGTTTCAAATGAGTCTGCATGAATTTGACATGTTTTTTTTTAGGGAAATGATATTTCCACAACAGTTTTTTATATTTCCACACGAAAAGTGTCGCTATAGATACTATAGCGACGATTTTTATATCTACAGCGACACTTTACGTGTGAAAATATCAGAAATTGTTGTGAAAATATCGCTTGCATTTTTTTTATAATACTAATGACTACGTACTAATAGACAAATCTATGAGTGCATGCGTAATGGAAGAGACATATTACGTGACATTTAATTAGTACATACCTGAATTTCAAGGATAAGATTGTGACCTCTAAAAGCAAAAGCAATGATCCCAACTGCATTAAGAATGTCGAAAATCTTCTCCATTTGTGAGCCGCGGAGTACCGGATTATACGAAACGCCGGGAATTCTCCCCTCGGCCACGGACACGGTCCATAACAGGGTACAATACACGACAGCGGTGATGGCTCCGACAAGGGACACACCCGCAATCGAGTTCAAGTTAGGCAGCTGAGCTAGAAGCACTGCGGCAGATGTAAATACCAAGTACCACTCTACAATTGTTAATGGCTTGGCTGTGCATGTGGGCCCACATACGATCTCGAAAAATGTCCTACACGTGGACCCTCCGATAATCACGAGAGCCACACATGTGCCCATCGATAGGTAGCCGATGGGGAACATGGCTAGTACCTTGCTTAGCTTCTCACCTGAATTAAACATAAACATTGGAAATGAAATACTAGTACATCTTTATAATCATTTTTTCCTCTAAATTTAAGTTTTCCCTGGAGGAATTCCTGCAAAAGAGAACTAATTATATTGTACAGTACAGGATCTAGCTAGTACTGCTTACCAAGAGTTGCACTTGCCAATTGCATGTATCTGCTGTACCGAACACCTTTATCAACATCTTCATGGAGTTGAACCATCAAGTATAAAGTGTAAAGTTGCCATATAAATGCTAATGTTAAGAGTATAATTCCCCATGCCCTGAAATCAAACACAAATTCATTTATATGTCAGAATTTTTATTGTCGGATTGCCTTTCACTATGAAATTTTGTATAGTAATTTGTTCGTGAAAACTTGCTCATGATAAGTAAAGTAATCGGATCCTTTATTTTAAGACTCAAGTAAACGAGACTTTGTTCAGGAGGGAGAGGGAGTATAATAAGAATATTCACGACTTACCAACCAAGAATGGTGAAAGCAACAGGAAGCACAAGAGCTTGAATTCCAATTCCAGAGCTCAAAGTATGAAATGCCGCATAGTACGCATTTCCATTCCTCGACTCCGTAATCGGAAGCCAGGCGTCCTGCGGGTCAAGTTTCGTTAGTTTGATAGCCTTCCTTAAAGGGCTGCCTAGGGGAGTAAGAAATCGCGGTGTAATATTTCGAGATTTGTTTGGCGTTTTATGTGCAGCGGCAGGAACTGGATGATCAGGGGTGGAAATGAGTAAAGGCGATCGAGACAACGACGGTGAGTGGAATTGCGAATGGGGAGCCGACGTTACGTACGGCGAATGAGCGACGGACATTGACCGAGGCGTTATTGGGGCGGAGCTTAGCGGGGTCAGGGCGACGGGATTCGGCCTTGGGGTTATAGGGGTGGAGCTTAATTCAAAATCAACCTTACCCATTTTGATATTTTTAACCTTTGCTAGTTGCTCTAATTTTTAAGCAACTCTTTCTAATTTTGCTATTTGGAAGTTCGGTGTAGTGGTGTATATATAGAGATATTTGTTGCACATGTTTTTAAGTGCATGTGCCTTTTTTGCTCGTTATGAATTCTTTTTAACCCAAGTGGCTATTTTTGTTTTTATTATGTCAGGACTTATAATACTACCGGCCTACCGAGTATGTTTTGCTGACCAAGAGTTGGGATTAATGTTAACAGTGCCCCATAAATTGACACGTTTTTTGTTTTTAATCAATAAGTTTGGGAATCCCAATTTTTTTTTAACACAATGTCATTCCGGCTAGTTTCTTGCCCATTTATGGGCTAAAAATGAAAAACTTGTCAACTTATGGGTTTAAAAACAAAAAATTAATATATATAGAGAGAGATTTGTTGCACATTTTTTGGATTAGATTCTGGTAGTAAGTTAATTGATTAATGAATCTGATGTTGACACGCAGAGAGAGATTACCTAAAATGCTGCGTTGTTGATATTTAATCAATGTAGGAGGTCTTTCCATCTTCTAGCATATTTTTTTTTTGGGTGCTGTTATGATTTTTTTTTTAAAGTCAAGTGGCTAATTTTTAGGATTGTGTAAGCAGGGTATGTTTTGCTGACCGAAAAATGTTAGGAAGTGACCGGTTTTAGGGATTATGTAATAATACTAGCAGCCTATGCATGATGGCCAAGAGTAGTTGGGCAGCATTAAGAAAGATTAAAAATTATGTAGGTACTAAAGAATGTTAAATATTTGACAAACTTGGCTGCTGCTAACCCTCTATGACCGGTTAATTGATTATCTTAAACACAAGCTTAATTATGCAGGATAATTAGTGGTTAACATCTATTAATCTATCAAACTACTACTACATATAAAAAGGCATGAAAACGAGCTTACTCCGAAATTTCATCTGTCAATGTGAGAGTTATTTATTAAATATGATTTACTATTCTAAATTATAGGCCATATTCTACTTCGATGATCCACATTTTAATTTTGTTAATTAGATGATTGAACTATTAATTTTTTCGATTTCATTAAATTGGGTCTGCCACGTCAGAAATTGCTGACGTGGTTGTCCAAGTGGAGCATAACTTAGCTGATGTGGTTAAAAAAAAGTTTCTTATTTTTTTTTAATTTAACATTGGTGATATATTAAAGGGTAAAATTGTCTCGTCGCTTTAT
Organism: Panax quinquefolius; assembly: GCA_020205615.1. Classification (NCBI taxonomy): domain Eukaryota; kingdom Viridiplantae; phylum Streptophyta; class Magnoliopsida; order Apiales; family Araliaceae; genus Panax; species Panax quinquefolius. Next base: position 26,520,587 of record CM035155.1, read on the forward strand.
ATCAAACATCAAAACTAAGCAAAAATCATCAAAATCTTTAACCATCAGAATCGATTCTCCGAACGAAATCCCAAAATTCGATTGACAAAAACCTTAGATCTGAGAATCAAAAATTTCGTAACAACTCTCTAGCTTTTTAGTGGACCGGGGAGATTACGAAGCCGGAGAATAAAGAAAGATCGAGAACGGGATCGGGATGGGGACGGAGAGAGGGATCGGTCAGGTGGGAGGAGGAGGAGGAGGAGGAGGAGGAGGAGGAGGAGGAGGATGAACGTCAGAGATGATAACTCAGAGGAAGAGGAGAGTGTGAATGATGAACAAGATGACGATGATGATAGTTTATGAAAGCAATTGAACCTCTTAATCAGTGGTGATGTTGGCTCGGTTTGACCAATTTCGTATGCTTTCCTACTAGTTGTGGCTTTGAAATCTTGGGTGTTGTATTTCAATTTATAAGATTTGATTGTTATTGTCTAGCTCTTGATTTATTGGATTTGTTTTCTCATCTTTGTTCTCCAATTTTTCCTGCTCCTTTCGGATTTGGGCGGGTAAGGGGTTATTCCCCATGTCTGATTTCCCATTTTGTTTATTATTGAAATCCAATTTGTTGGGGGGTTTTTTCCTTCCAAATTCCCATGATTTTCTCTGTTTTTCTGATCTCGGGTTCGTAAAGACTCTTTGGGTTTGTTGGGAAGTTTTCCATTAATGAATCTTTCTGTTATGGTCAATTGTTGATGTTTCTAGCTTGGCCGTGGAAAACGAACTTATGATCTTATTGCTGATCAATGTTATAATTGCTTTAAGATCCTTACTATGTCAAGGCTATGCCTTTTATGATACTTGTTACTTTTCCCATGATTTATTCATTATGCCCATTTGAAGTTATGATCTGTTAGGATGAATAGATTTTTTGGGTTGAGATTTTTCAAATCTTGATGTTTGCCTGTGTTGGGGGATTTGGATGTTGGTTCTTGTTCGAATTGGTCTTGTCAGAAACTGGGTTCAGTCATATGGCTTCTGTCTTGTCGGAAACTGGGTTTAGTTTAGTTTAATTGTTAATTTATTAAGTTTAATTTATGTTTGTTGTGTAATTTTTAAAGTTAAGTTACTTGTGTAATTATTCATAATTATGTTTTTTCTTCTTCTGTAATTTATTTAATTATTAATGTTAATTTTATATATTTTATAATTTATATTATTTGTCTAATTTTTTTATAATTTTATTTGTTATTTTTCCTTTTTGTCCTTTATCTCATTAAAAATATATATTCTTTTTACACATAAGCACTCATTTAGCCCATTAGGATGTCACGTCAGCAATTTCTGACGTGGCAGACCCAATTGAATGAAATCGAAAAAAATTAATAGTTCAATCATCTAATTGACAAAATTAAAAAGTGGATCACCGAAGTGAATATAACCTATAGTTTAGGATAGTAAATCATATTTAAGTCTTTAAAGAATTTAATCCAACGATTATCGAACGTAATATGTTCTTAATTATAGGGGAATTGAGTAGGGTTGTATAAATAATAATCAAAATATTTGTATTTATCTGCATTTGTATTCGTAAAAAAGCGAATATATATTTGATTTGAAGGTATCCGTATAGTTGTATTCGCATTCGTTTAACATCCGATCATAAATATATTCGACGGATAGTCGATATCCGATATTCAATTTTTTATTCGTATTCTAATAACTTATATATATATATATATTAGTAATTTAATTATCAATTATTATATATTATGTAAAACTATTTTTCTAAATGACCTTCCATATAATAATTAGCTTTTACTATCATATTATGAACATTTTGAAAATATTTCATTTTACTTCAACTCCACCCGCATCCTCACTTGTTTTTTAAAAAGACATCTAAAACGACGTAATTTTAATAAATGTATGTTATTAAAGAGGTATGTTTTAGATCCGTTCTCTAAATATATATACTTATACATTTGAAAATTAGTCATAATAAATGTGTGCTAATGTAGTTTTAAAATGTAAACTGTCATTTGTACATATTTAAAGTGTCGTTTGAATTAAATTTTTCGCTGTGTAAATTTTTTGGAGAGTTATAACTATCTAATATACATGAGAATAAATAAAACTCCTCATCAACATATTATTAAAGTTTTAATCAAATATTTAAAAAAAAATTCAAGTATTCAATCTAAACTATTGAATGAACTTATTTAATTAATTAATATTCTATTATAAATTGTAAACATTCGTACTAGCATACTACACACATAAAGTGGACATTGAAAAACTAATAAATAAAGTTGACAATTAAATAAATATATGATGAAAACTTATTTAATTTGTCAAAATGATAAAATTTGTAATTAATAATATTTTAAGTAATTTAGAGTATTGATTATTGTATTTATTAAAATAATTAGTGTTTGACATTTTCTTCCCCTTTGTGATTAGGATGTTTAATTAATATGCATTGTTTAAAATTTAATTAGTGATTGGTGATGAATAATTATTAAAAAAATTAAATAATTTGAATGAATTGTTTATTAGGTGACTAATAAACGAATTCAGATACTCGAATATTCGAACAATCTATTCCTTCGAAAAAAATAAACATAAACATATATTATCCACATTCGAATATTATTTTGAATACCTAATTCAAATAGCAGTTTTAAATTCACCGAATACCAGATGCCAATACGGATAATGAATTGATTTTTCGGATACGGATACAAATATTAATGTATCTAGATCGGTATATATCCGTTTACACTCCTAGTGTGACGCCCCCAAAACAGGAATACATCACACATTACGAGTCGCCAAAATCGTAGTGCGTAATCTGAAATACAATCTTAAATATATCTGACGTGAAATGTGTGAGTTTGAATATAAATATTATTTACTTAGAGTATCTGAACTCAAAAGGAGTCCTCATTACTATTATTATCACACTTTATTTCATAGAATAGTGAGGACTACTAATCAAACATCTAGGACCATCACTCTGTTCCCCATTAGTCCAATTACGTTCTCATTTCACGAAGAAAACGAAAGAAAGAAAGGGTGAGCTCATTAGCCCGATGAGAAATATTATGTATAAGACCCCGATTTTTTAATTAATAAATGAAATTTATTTTCCTCTATTTATTATTTTGAAATAGTAAGGGTTGATTTGATTAATGTGATTAGTTATAGGTAAAATCGCATGAATATTTTAAATAAGCGGTGGTTATAAAATATTCATTTTTTATTAGGAAAATATTAGTTTGGTGGTGTGGAATATTCTTTAACATTTGTCGGGAATATTAAATGCGACGGTAGCGATCTTTATGGGCCTATAACGAGCGATTGGATGAAGAAAATGAGTATAAGTATAAGTTGTTTATAAATAACGACGTAGTGGTTCACCGTTAACACTTTGTTGGAATACGGTGGTTAAAACACGATGTCGCATTGTTGCCTGATGGCACCGGTATTGCACAATTATTGATTCTTACTTAAGAAGCCACTACTCGATAATTGTTCTGATGATTCTTTATTCGATATTTTATTTTATTGATTCAATAATTCTTTGCGTTTATATTTTATATTCTTTGTTGTTTCAATAATTGTCACTACTGCGATATTTTCATTATCGAAGCAATAATTCATATTATCTGAATAATATTATTAGAAAATATTATTGGCAATGTCTAGAAAGTTACATCTAAGGAGAGGTTTGGTCACCTAATTGCAGCGTCGATGAAGAAGAAATTCTTATTGGAAGCCCTCTTTCTGAAGAAGCGGCACAGTTGCCGATCTTTGTGATTCTATAATATTATTTGTGAATAATTAATTATTGATTTATATGATAAGGAAAATATTGATTTTATGTGGATATAGATGGAGAAAATTTTTAAAGTGACAATTGTTGAAAATCGATATTTTATCTTTTACGATAAAATAATATTTTATTATATTATTATAATATAATAATGATGATATTTTATAATGAATGTGGGATATATGAGTATATGAGGAGGAAGAGTATTTTTGTTGCAAAAGTTGTTTAACACATGTTTTTGTGTGTCGGTGGACCCATTTCTTGGTGAAATTTGATTATAGCAATAAAATCGTCAGGTATGTGGATTTGATCGATTTACATTTAGAATTTAGAAAAACTTTCTTACGAAAAGTTGTAGAAATTAAATTTCCTATAAAAATTAGCGAGATTCAATTTTTACGATAAAAGGCTATTTATTATGAATTATTGAAGTTAAAATTCTGAATAATTGATTTTTGGAAGTTTTAATTATTTTAAATAATAAAAATGTTTTTTATACTTGGTTGGCATCATTAGCATGTATGCAAGATGGCTGAGTTCATATCTTAGAATGTGTGCGTAGGAATTTATATATAATATATTAATATTATATTAAATTTTACATTTTGATGTTCTAGCGTTTTCTATAAATAGGGTGTTTAGGTTAGAATTGAAAATCACACCGAAAGCTAAAGATATCTCTCTCTTTCTCTCTATATATTGGCGTATTCTTGTGAGTATTTTAATACTTTGAGTGTTCTTATCTGATTAATAAGTTCAAGTCATAGCTTATGTAAGACCGAAAATTTTTTTAAATAAAAAGGAATTTCTTTTATTTATTATTTTGAAATAGTAAGGGTTGATTTGATTAATGTGGATAGTTAAGGGTTAAATATGCAAATATTTCAAAATAAGCAAGTGGTTATAAAATATTCATTGTTGTTAAAGGAATATTCGTTTGGTCGTGGAATATTAAATGCGGTGGGGAATATTAAATGCGGCAGTAGTGACCATGTATGGGCCCCATGTGAAAGCGATTAGATGAAGAAAGCAGCAAATATAAGTTGTTTTTAAATAGCAGGCGTAGTTATTCTGCAGATTATCTTGTTGGAATACCGGTGGTTAAAACACACTTATATCTGCGTTGTTGAGCAGTGGCACTTGCAGTATTGCACCAATTATTGATTCTTACGTGAAAGGCCTTTACTCGATAATGGTTACGATAATTCTTTATTCGATTATTTTATTGAGTTAATAATTACTTGCGTTGATATTTTATATTCTTTGTTGTTTGATAATTGTCATTACAATTATCTTTCATTATCGAAGCAATAATTCATATTATCTGAATAATATTATTAGATAACATTATTGGCAATGTCTAGAAAGTTACGTACAGGAGAGGTTTGGTCACTTTAATTGCGCGCTAGATGAAGAAATTCTTATTGGAAAGCCCTCTCTTCTGAGGCTACTGTTGTCGATATTGTGATTACATAATATTATTTGTGAATAATTAATTATTGATTTATATGATGAGGAAAATATTGATTTTATGTGGATATAGATGGAGAAAATTTTTAAAATGACAATTGTTGAAAATTAATATTTTATCTTTTTACGATAAAATAATTCATTTAAATATATTATTTTAATAATATATTAACGGTGATATTTTACAACGAATGTGGGATATATGAGTATCTGAGGAGGAAGAGTATTTTGTTAGAATAAATGTTTAAAACATGTTAAACATGTAAATTGGACCCCATTTATTGGTAGAAATTTGATTATAGCTTTGTAAAATTGCCCGTTTGTGGATTTCGGTCAATTTCTATTTGGAATTTGGAAAAACTTTCTTCTGCAAAGTTGTAGAAATTGAATTTCCTATAAAAACTCATGAGATTCGAATTTTCTGATGAAAGGGCTATTTATTATGAATTATTGAAGTTACGAAGCTCAAAATAATTAATTTTTGTAAGTTTTAATTATTTATTTTATGAAAAACGTTTTTTATCATTTCTTTCTAGAAGGTGGCATGTGGGAAATGCTAGGATCTGAATTCTAAGGTTGGCGTATGAATTTGATATATATATATATATATATATTAATTTATTAAATTTTATAACTTTTGGTGTTACAAGCGATTTCATAATAAATAGTGTCTTGGGTTAGAATTGAAAATCACACGAAATCAAAGTTTTCTCTCTCTATATTATCGGCGTATTCTTGTGAGTATTTTGAGTATACTTTGAGTATTCTTTATCTGGTCTGAGTCAAAGTCATAGCTTTATATCCAAATGTTTAAATTTAGAAATCTTGATCTTTCGAGTAAGGGATATTATTTTTTTTGTAATGATATTATTTCTTCAATATCATTATCTTTGAAATATTGATCTGAAGTTTTTATCAAATTTGGAACTTTTTTCATATGGGGTTCTTATTCAGATTCTTATTCACGAGTTCTTATTCACGAGTTCTTATTAATCATGATTCTTATTCATGAGTTACTATTCACGAAATTACTATTCATGAAGCGTGAAGATGTTTTTATGGAATTTCTATCTTTTGGTGTCGAGATTCTTATTCACGTATACGGCCTTATTCACGTATCTGACCTTATTCACGTATCGGCCTATTCATAGAAAATAAAATTTCTTCTTTTTGTCCAAAATATCTATTCGGATACTAGCTCGATTGTATCCATGTTTTGAAACATTCTTGAATTTTACACCACTATGATTATTTTTGAGGTATTTTTGGGCGTGGATAAAACCAAATCACGAATCCTTAATCCTTAATCCTTGTCATTTTGTTTCCTTTGGATTCGTTTCTTTAAAAAAATTTTTCATCATCCTCGATCTTAAATGATGATATTATTGAATATCTTTGGCTTTGTAGTGCAAAGATGAATGATTTCTGAAGAATATCTTTGGCACATAGTGTAAAGATGAGCGGTGTTTAAATGAACATGACCCAATGATGAATATCTTTGGCACGTAGTGCAAAGATGAATATTTGATTCGGATGTATATTGATTGATGTTACGGGATAAAATATTGATGATGGTATTAAAATTCATAGATTATAGTAGATTTCATTCTCTACGTAACTCTTATGAATTATTATTTCAACTGCGAATATTGATCAAAACTTGTTGTATTGTATTATCAGATTTTTCCTGTTGAAGACTAACGATAATTTATTGTATATTATCTTAGTCATAATATTCTTCTTTGGGCTAGTTGAGCTCACCCTTTTCCTTGTTGTTCCATTTTTCTTCTCGGGAGGCGAGAATGTAATGAGTCTTAGTCGGGGTATGGAATGAAGGTTCTAGAGAGAGTTGTTTAGTAGTCCTCACCATTTTCGTAAAATAATGAATCAATAATTATGATGGGGATTTATTTGCGTGTGGATATTGTCTGAAGACAATATTATATTTAAACTCACATTATATATTGTAAGTATTTCACCACGACATTTGTATTATTGAAGTTGTAGTTTGCTTCTTGTACCATGTATTTGGCGACTCGGAATGGGTGTTGTGTATACCTATTTTGGGGGCGTCACGACTTATATCCGGTGTTTTCAACTAGAAATCTTGTCTTTCTGAGTAGCGGATGTTATTTTCTTCTCAAATGATATTATTTCTTGATATCATTATCTTTGAAATATTAGTTGGAACTTTTATCAAATTTGGAACTTTTTCATATAGGAGTTCTTATTCATGAGTTCTTATTCACGAGTTACTATTCATGAGTTACTTCTTATTCACGAGTCTTATTCACGAGCATGATGATATTTTGTGAAATTTCTATCTTTTGGTGTCGAGATTCTTATTAACGTATCTGGCCTTATTCACGAAAAAATTAAATTTTCGTTTTTTAGTCAAAATATCTATTATGGATACTAGCTTTGATTGTATCCATGTTTTTTGATCATTCTTGAATTTTACTCCACTATGATTATTTATGAGGTATTTTTGGACATGAAATAGGTGAAATCTGAATCCTTAATATTTATTCTTTTATTTCCTTTGGATTCGTTTCATTTAAAATATTTTTTCATCATCCTCGTCCTAAATGATGATATAAGCGAATATCTTTGGCTTTTAGTGCAAAGATGAATGATTTCTTGATGAATATCTTTGGCGCGTAGTGCGAAGATGAGCAGTGTTGAGATGAACATGGCCAGGTGATTAATATCTTTGGCGTAGTGCAAGATGAGCAGTGTTTAGATGAACATGACCAGTGATGAATATCTTTGGCACATGGTGCAAAGATGAATATTTGATTCGGATATATATTGATTGATGTTCTGAGGATAAAATATCGATAATGAACTTTTAAATTCATATATAGAAGATAGTAGTTTGCATTCTCTCTTAACTCTTCAATGAATTATTATTTTCATTGCGAAGATTGATTTAAAAGCGGTTGTCTATTGTATTACATTAGATTTTTCCTATTGAGGACTAACGATAATTTGTTACATATTATCTTAGTCGTAATGTTCTTCTTTGGGCTAGTTGAGCTCACCTTTTCCTTGTTGTTCATTTTTCTTCTCGGGGAGGCGAGAATGTGGCGAGTACTTAGTCGAATTGTGGAATGATGGTTACAGAAGTCGTTACAAGTAGTCCTCATTACGTAAAATAGTGTATTAATAATTGTAATGAGGACTTATTTGAGTGTGGATATTATACAGATGACAATATTTGTATTTAAACTCACATTTTTGTCATTTGTATTAATAAAGTTGTTGTGGCGCCCCAAAAATAGGTATACACACACCCATTCGAGTCGCCAAAATACATGGTACAAAAAGCAAACTACAACTTCAATAATACAAATGTGCGTGTGAAATACGACAATATATCTTAATGAGTTTAAATATAATATTGTCTTCTGAGACAATATCCACATATAAATAAATCCCCATCATAATTATTGATACATTATTTTACAAAATGGTGAGGACTACTAAACAACTCTCTCAGAACCTTCATTCCATACCGAATAATAAGATACTATTTACATTCTCGCCTCTGAGAAGAAAAATGGAACAACAAGGAAAAGGGTGAGCTCAACTATCCCAAAGAAGAATATTATGACTAAGATAATATACAACAAATTATCGTTAGTCTTCAACGAGGAAAAATGGATAATAAATAGATAAACAACAAGTTTCGGATCAATATTCGCATGCGAAATAATAATTCATAGAAGAGTTACGTAAGAATGAAATCTACTATAATCTATGAATTTAACGATCCATCATCAATATTTTATCACTCGTAACATCAATCAATATTCATCTCAAATCAAATATTCATCTTTGAATTTCTGTGCCAAAGATATTCATCAATCTCATGTTCATCTCTAACACTGCTCATCTTTGCACTAAAGCCAAAGATATTCATCGATCGATGATGTTCTATTTAAACACTGCTCATCTTTTGACTACAGCCAAAGATATTCTTCAAATCATTCATCTTTGACTAAAAAGATATTCAATAATATCATCATTTAAGACGAGGATGATGAAAAATATTTTTTAAAAAATCGAATCCAGTTAAACAAAATGACAAGGATTAAGGATTAAGGATTAATACTGTTTTATCCATGTCCAACAATAACTCAAAAAATAATCGTAGTGGTGTAAAATTCAAGAATGATCAAAACATGGATCTGATCAAAGCTAATATCGAATAGATATTTTGACGAAAAAGAAGAAATTTTATTTTTCATTGAATAGTCTTAGTATCGTGAATAGTCTTCAGATATCGTGAATAGTCTTGATATCGTGAATAGTAACTCAGACACCAAAAGATAGAAATTTCACAAAAACATCTTCACGCTTATGAATAATAGTACTCGTGAATAGTAACTCGTGAATAATAACTAATGAATAATGAATAGTAACTTCGTGAATAGTAACTCATGAATAGTAACCCCGGCATGAAAAAGTTCCAAATTTGATAAAAGTTCCAACTAATATTTCAAAGATAATGATATTGAAGAAATAATATCATTCTGAAAAAAATAATATCCCTTACCTCGAAAGATCGATCTTACAAATTAAAACAATTGGATATATAAGCTATGACTTGGACTTGCACAGTATAGCAATACTCAAAGTATACTCAAAATACTCATAAGAATACGCCGATAATATATAGAGAAAACTTGATTTACGGTGTGATTTTCAATTCTAACCTAAGCACCTATTTATAGGAAATTGCTTAGAACTCCAAAAGCGAAAAAAATTTAATAAATTAATATATATATATATATATATATATATATCAAATTCATCGCCAACCTTAGAATTCAGATCCTAGCATTTCCCACATGCCACCTTCTAGAAAGAAATGATAAAAACGTTTTTCATAAAATAAATAATTAAAACTTACAAAAATTAATTATTTGAACTTGAGAACTTCAATAATTCATAATAAATAGCCCTTTCATCAGAAAATTCGAATCTCATGAGTTTTTATAGGAAATTCAATTCTCTACAACTTTGCAGAAGAAAGTTTTCCAAATTCCAAATAGAAATTGACCCCAAATCCACAAACGGGCGATTTTACGGTATAATCAAATTTCGATCGATAAATGGGGTCCACCGACATGTTTAACATGTTTTAAACATTTATTGCAACAAAAATACTCTTCCTCCTCAGTATACTCATATATCCCACATTAGATTGTAAAAATATCACCATTAATATATTATTAAAATAATATATTTAAATGAATTATTTTATCGAAAAAGATAAAATATTAATTTTCAACAATTGTCATTTTAAAAATTTTCTCCATCTATATCCACATAAAATCAATATTTTCCTCATCATATAAATCAATAATTAATTATTCACAAATAATATTACGAAATCACAATATTGACACGAGCGGTTCAGGGAAGAGGGGCTTTCGATAAGAATTTCTTCTTCTTGTGGCGGCGCAATTAGGTGACCAAACCTCTCCTTAGACGAGAACTTTCTAGACATTGACAATAATGTTATCTAATAATATTATTCGAGATAATATGAATTATTGCTTCGATAATGAAAGATCTTTGCGTAATGACAATTATTTAAACAACGAAAGATATAAAATATCAACGCAATTATTAACTCGATAAAATCTTTGAGCGGTAATTCTCGTAACCATTATTGAGTAGTGCAAGCCTTCACGTAAGAATCAATAATTGGTGCAATACCAAGTGTCTTCTTGTTCAACAACGGCGTATTAGTGTGTTTTAACCACCTGAATTCCAACGATGATTAATTGGTAACAACTACTGGCAGATTATTTAAAAACAACTTATATTTGTGGTTTTCTTCATCCAATCGCTTTCCGTTATGGGGCCCACATGGTGCATTGCGCCGTTATGCGAATATTCCCAAGAGCGATCTGAATATTCCACGACCAAACGAATATTCCCCACGATAATGAATATTTTATAACCACTTGCTTAATTTGAAATATTTGCATATTTAACCCTTAACTATCACATTAATCAAATCAACCCTTACTATTTCAAAATAATAAATAAAGGAAATTCCTTTTTATTTAAAAATTTCGGGTCTTACAACTCCCTCCTTATGAAATTTAAGTCCTCGAAATTGGCGTACGTATACTGGTGTTTTGAAAAGGTGAGGATACCTTCTTTTCATTTCGTTTCCAACTCCCGGTCATTTCCTCTATAGCATGATTCCTCCACAAAATTTTAACTTGTGGTATAACCTTTCTTAGCGTAGGACATGCTCCTTCCTATCCAACATCTTGACAATACCTCCTCATACGTTAAGTCTTGGCTATCTCGTCCTGTTTCTAACTTTCGATAACGTGGTTCGGGTCTTTCACATATTTACGGAAATACGAGATATGTGAAACACATTATGAACACGAGACATACTCGGAGGTAACGCATGAGTCTATAGGCTACATTTCCTACTCGGTCAAGAATTTGAAATGGACCAGATAAATCGTGGATTGAGCTTTCCTCTCTTCCCAAATCTTGTAACTCCTTCCATGGAAGCAACTTCAACAATACATGATCCCCTACACTAAATTCCACGTCCTTTTGATGAAGATCCGCATAACTCTTTTATCGATCTTGTGCGGTTTGTATCGTTGTCGAATCATTTGGATCTTTTCGGTGAGTCAATACGTCTTAACTCGGGTCCCAACAATGTTGCTTCACCCACCTCATCCCAACGTATTGGAGAACGACATTTTAAATCCGTATAATGCTTGAAATGGAGCTACACTATACTTGCACGATAAGCATTGTTGTTGTAGGAGAATTCCACCAATGGTAAATACTTATCCCAACTACCCTTGAAATCTAGGACCTGAGTTTTAATATATCTTGAGAGTTTGAGTAGTCCTTTCGATTGCCCATCCGTTTGAAGATGGTATGCCAAAGATAAATGAAATTCGTGCTTGTAGCTTTCTAACCCAAAATCATGAAGTGAATCTTGGGTCACGATCTAAAACTATGGATCTTGGCATGCCATGCAATCTCACAATCTCATTTACGTACATACTGAGAAAGGCGTTCAAGGAATAAGTCTCTCAGATCGGTAAGAAATGAAGCGGACTTGGTTAATCTATCAACAATAACCCAAATAGCATTGATGTCTTGAGAAACCGCGGGAAGACCCCAGTAATGAAATCCATAGTAATGTGTTCCCACTTCCATTCCGGAATCTCAAGTGGTTGCAGCGGACCCTTAGGTACAAGATGCTCGCCTTTACCGTTAGCAAGTTAAACACATCGAGATAAACTTTGCAATCTCTCTCTTCATATTGTTCCACCAAAATGTATGTCGAAGATCACGATACATTTTAGTACTTCGAGGATGGATTGCAAATGGCGTATTGTGTGCCTCCATCATAATCTTGTACTTAAATCAGTCGTTAGGAACCTGAAAGTCTAGAGTGGACTCGAAGTATTCCTTCTTCATCAATTCTAAACTTCCGAATAGCTCTTTCTTGTACTTTCTTCTTCATACGCATCATTTCCAAAGATTGGGGTGGCTTGACGACCTTAACTTTTTCTATTAAAGTTGGCTCTGTCGTATACTTGACATCATCGCTTTCGTTCCGCATATAATCTTCTACTCATCGCGTCCATTTCCACGTTCGCTTTTCCGGGATGGCATGATCGAACATGTCTTTGAAATGAGTCTCCTCTTGAGTTCTTGAAGCTCTTCCCACATTCCTTGCTCCATTCGAATTTTGTATCTCTACGAGTCAATTGCGTTAATGGAATAGCGATTCGAGAATATCCTTCAACGAATCTCCGATAATAACCAACTAAGCCTGAAAGCTACGTCTTTCGATAAGCGACTTAAGTTGCTCTCAAGCGTGACTCATATCCCAATCTTGGATATGCGTCACAATGACACCTATCGATTTACTATCGCATACGAATATGGCGTCCCTACGATGAGTAAAGCAGGTGAATTCCACAAAGGAAGTCACAAGATAAAGGCTCGGTACCAAATTACTATAGTTGAATTTTAACTCTGAAGTTCATAGGAGCCATTCGATATAAGATTTTAGAAATGAGTTTTATGTCTTAGGGTTGAAAGTCGATACAAAATTTAATATCGAACTTTAGGAGTAAGCGAGAAATTCTTGAGAAATACGTCGGGAAAAATCAATAACAACGGAATATTATTCAAATCGGCGTGTCTTTATTCAAATCCATAACATGGACTAAGAAAACTTGACATCCGTAATAAGCGAATGACTTTATGGCGATATGAAAATGTTTGACTACAATGGTTTGATTGCTTGAATTGAATAACGAGTTGCTTAGGAATATGAAAACTATGACCTTACAAAAGCAATCAATTTGGCGTGATGAGTAGTTAACCTTAAAATCATATCAAAGCAAATATCTCTATAGAAATAAGGTTAACGGTAATGTGATAGTGCCAACTTGAATCAAGCAAGATTTTTAAACAACGGATGTAATGAAAGTTTCTCTAACGAGTCTCCAAAAATAGGTCAAAGTCTAATTTCTCCGTGAGTCGAGTTCAAGCGTTGGCCTATGACGAAGAGATAAAAGAATGGGTAGAGCAGGGTATCTAGTAAGGTATAAACTTATTAGAATTTATAATTAACTAACTTCGTGCTAACCGTTCGGGTTCCTCGCATTTTGATGGGTCACAACAAAGCGATCTTCGAGGAACGTTGTCTTTGACTTTTACAGGACATCCTTTTGAGTCACCATTCATTGAATTTGGGTTTCGATATCATCTGATTTCGAGCGATATGTCCTTCTTTTCCACAATTATAGCATACCTTAAAGCTTGTTGTGGTGGGTTTGAAATTTGATATATCCCTCTTTCCGCATTTGTAACATCTGATGATGGTCTTTCTCCTCCCTTGGAACCGATTGCCCTTTGGCCAGCGTCTTCAGCATAGTGGTTGTTGAATCTCCTCTTTTAAAATCTCCTCCCAACTCGCTTCTTCTATTTTCATGGCCACGATTACCACGGAGTAGTTCTACCCTTTGTCCGTATTCTTCTTTCTCCACTTTGGTTATCGTTATTACGATGGCTGCTATCTTTGGTATGATCTGGTTATGGTCCCTCGGTTGAGCGTACTTTCGTTATCTCGTTCTAACAATGAGCCTGATGACAACATCTGAATAGAGAGAAAATTTATGAGAAATGAGATCTTGGCGTATCTTGGGTTCAAACCTCTCGAAACATCCGCGTCATCGTTCCTCATTCTCCACCAAATGAGGTCTGAAACACGGATAACTCATGAACTTATCTTTCGTCTTTGAGACAAAATCGTATTATTACTGCTATAGTCTAATAAACTCCACTTCCTTCCGTATAGCCGAATACTTTCGGGGAAGTACTTATCATTGAACTATTTACGAAGCGTCTCCGGCGACATCTTTGAGTGCGGTTTGGATGGAGTCGCTTCATGATTCCCACCGATGTCTGCTCCTACGGAACGTAAAAGTAGCGAATGGAACTTTACATTCCTTCGTGCATCAGACATCGAATATCTTGGTAATTTGCTTGACCCGTGTTTCCCGTGATCGGATCGGCTTTCCCCGAATTGCGGTGGTCCCACTCTTTTAATTGCTTGGGCTTGTGACCACCCGTGAATTGCTATCATTTCCTCACTGTATTTTGAACACGAGTCTCCCTCGTGCGATTTTGCGTGAAGCTGCAAAAAGCTTACAAACATCCTCGTTCATCATCGCTTCGATTGGTGTTATTCACGGGAGGTACATTGCCAGACTGTTGCGTTCTCCTCGTTGTTAAAATACGAGGCATCTCCACGGTCTCATTTACTCCACTATTAATATTCTCGATTAGACATTCTCGAATCTTTATGTCGTAAAACAAGGGTTAATTAAGGAAATCGATCACATAATATCCCTATATCTTGACCCAACTAACAAATAAGCTTAGGTAGGACACACTGGCGAAGGATTTACTCGTCTCTCCCCTCTAGTTCTATTCCCGATCTCCACGGAGATCGTATCCTAAACTACGATACCAAGCGTGGCGCCCCCAAAATAGGTATACCTGACACCCGTTCTCGAGTGCCCGAATACATGGTACAAAAAAGCAAACTACAACTTGATAATACAAATGTAGGTGTGAAATACGACAATATATATCTTAATGAGTTTAAATATAATATTGTCTTACAGACAATATCCACACGCAAATAAATCCCCATCATAATTATTGATACATTATTTTACAAAATGGTGAGGACTACTTAAACAACTCTCTCTAGAACCTTCATTCCATTTTCCCCCACTAGTACTTTCGCTACATTCTAAGCCTCCTGAGAAGAAAAATGGAACAACAAGGAAAAGGGTGAGCTCAACTAGCCCGATAAAGAATATTATGACTAAGATAATATCTGACAAATTATCGTTAGTCTTCAACGAGGGAAAAATCGATAGAATCTGATAGGCAACAAGTTTCGGATCAATATTCAGCGGTGAAATAATAATTCATAGAAGAGTTACGTAGAGATGAAATCTACTATAATCTATGAATTTAACGGTCCATCATCAATATTTTATCCTGTAACATCAATCGATATTCATCTCAAATCAAATATTCATCTTTTACTACTGAGCCCGAAGATATTCATCAATCGGTCGTATTAAATCTCAACACTTTTATTCATCTTTTGCACTAAAGGCGAAAGATATTCATCGATCGGTCGTATTCATTTAAAAACACTGTTCATCTTTTACTCTGGGCGAAGATATTCTTGAGAAATCATTCATCTTTGCACTACTACTCGGGCCGAAGATATTCAATAATATCATCATTTAAGGCGGGATGATGAAAAATATTTTTAAAGAGCGAATCGATGAAACAAAATGACAGGATTAAGGATTAAGGATTAGTACTTTGTTTTATCCATGTCCAACAATAACTTTCGAAAATAATCATAGTGGTGTAAAATTCAAGAATGATCAAAACATGGATACAATCAAAGCTAGTATCCGAATAGATATTTTGAGACGAAAGAAGAAATTTTATTTTTTCGGTTGAATAGTCTTTAGTATCGTGAATAGTCTTGGTAGTATCGTGAATAAGTAACCCTTGTTTTATGATGATTATATAGGGATATTATGTGATATATTGATTTCCTTAATTAACCTTGTTTTATAGCGATATTTGAGAATGTCGTGAGAATAATATGAGATGGAGTAAATGAGGGCCGTGGAGATGCTGTCTTTCTACCAGCGAGGAGAGCGTCTGACAATTTGGCAATATTCCTCCTGAAAACAACACTGCTGAAGGATGATGAGCAGGGGATGTTTAGAAGCTTTTTCGATTCATGCAAAATCGGACGAGGAGACTTGTGTTCAAAATCTGAGGAGAAATGATAGGAATTCACGGTTACAAATGCACGCAATGACAGTTGGAAGAATTGGGACCACGAGTTAAGAAGCCGGATCCGGAATTAAAGGCGAGGCGTGGGTCGAAACAACTTACCAAGATATTCGATGTCTTGGGATGATGCGGAGAGAGCAGAAAGTTCCATTCGCCACCTTTATGTTAAAGGCGGCGATTCTTGGTGGGAATCGTAGGCGTACCCATCCGGTTGCTTCGGCATGTCGTAGGGAGCGTTTGAAAGCAGTTCAATGACAATGCTTCTTCCCGAAAGTATTCGTCGTATGAAGGAAGTGGAGTTTATTAGACTGAAGCGAATAACATGCGGTGTCCCGGATGCGGCGAAGTTCGGAGTTATCGAGTTGCACCTCATTTGGTGGAGAATGAGGCATTATGGCCGGATGTTTACGAGAGGTTTGAAACCGACATACGTCGATATCTCATTTCTCATAAATTTTCTCTCTATTCGGATGTTGTCGGCGGGGCTCCGGTTGTTAGGCGAGATAGCGAATACGTTCAACCGGGGGACCATAACTTGAGATCACATCTGAAGATAGTGATCATCGAAATAACGATAACCAGGAGAAAAGAAGAATCTGGACAAAGCGGTAACCCACTACGATGGTAATCGTGGCCATAAAATAGAAAGCGAGTCGGGAGAGATTTTAAAGAGGAGATTCAACAGCGACCATGTGAAGGCGTCGGTACCAAAGATGGTAACTAGTTTTAAGGGAGGAGAACGCGACCCATTCGTATCTACAAATCTTGGAAAGAGGACATATCACCCGGTCAGCCTTACAAGACAGAAGGTATGCTATAATTGTGGAAAGGAAGGACATATCGCTCAAGATTATGCGATGAATGAAACCTAGTTCAATGAGGAATGTGACTCGAAAGATCCCCGGAAAAGTCAAAGTCAACGATTCCGGAAGGCGTTTGTTGTGGTGGTCAAAATCGAGAAACGACGAAGTTAGCGCTTTTGGTTAGTTAATTATAAATTCTTGCGAAGTATATACCTTACTAGATATTGGTTCTACCCGTTCTTTTATCTCTTTTGCTTTGCGCTCAACGTTTGAACTTGACTACGGAGAAATTAGACTTTGACCTATTTTTGGAGACTCGTTAGGAAAACTTTCATTACATCCGTTGTTTAAAAATCTTGCTTGATTCAAGTTGGCTATCACATTACTGTTAACCTTATTTACATATAGAGATATTTGCTTTTGATGTGATTTTAAGGTTAATACTACTCATCATACCAAATTGATTGCTTTTGTAAGGTTGTTAGTTTTATATTCCTAAGCAACTCATATTCAATTCAAGCAATCAAACCATTGTAGTCAAACATTTTCATATCAAGCCGTGAAGTCATTCGTTTATTACGGATGTCAAGTTTTCTTAGTCCATGTTATGGATTTGAATAAAGATACGCGTGATTTGAATAATATTCACATTGTTATTGATTTTTTTGGCGTATTTCACGAAGAATTTCTTGGCTTACTCCCAAAGCACGATATTAAATTTTGTATAGACTTTGAACCCGTTACAAAACTCATTTCTAAAATCTCATATCGAATGGCTCTTTATGAACTTGAGGAGTTAAAATTCAACTCTGAAATTTGGTACACGAGCCTTTATCTTGTGACTTCCTTTGTGGAATTCACTAAGCTGACTCTCTGTAGGGACGTCATATTAAATGCGATAAATAAAGCGATAGGTGTCATTGTGACGTCTTATCCAAGATTGGGATATAGTCGCGATTGAGGAAGCAACCTAAGTCGATTATCGAAGGCGTAGCTTCTGAAGCTTGATTGGTTATTATCGGAGATTCGTTGAAGGATATTCTCGAATCGCTATTCCATTAACGCTTGGTGACTCGTAGAGATACAAAATTGAATGGAGCAAGGAATGTGGGGCGAGCTTGAAGAACTTAAGAGAGACTCATTTCAGCACATGTTACGATCATGCCATCCTCGAAAAATGAGCGTGGTAAATTAGCGCGATGAGTAGAAGATTATATCGCGGAACGAGTGCGATGATGTCAAGTATCGCGTAGAGCCAACTTTAATAGAAAAAGTTAAGGTTGCTCAAGCCAGGAACCCGGGTGATCGTATGAAGAAGAAAGTACAAGAAGGAGCTATTCAGCGAGAATTGATGAAGAAGGGAATACTTGAGTCCACTCTGACTTTGTGTTCTAACGACTCGATTAAATACAAGATTATGATGGAGGCACACAATCGCCATTTGCGATCCATCCTGGAGAGTACTAAAATGTATCGTGATCTTGACATACATTTTGGTGGAACAATATGAAGAGAGAGATTGCAAAGTTTATCTCGATGTGTTTAACTTACCCGGCGTGTAAAAGGCGGGAGCATCTTGTACCCTAAGGTCCGGTTTCTGACCACTTGAGATTAGGAATGGAAGTAGGGAACACATTACTATGGATTTAAATTCACGGGTCTTCCCTGCGGTTTCTCAAGACATCAATGCTATTTGGGTTATTGTTGATAGATTAACCCAAATCTGCTCATTTTACTTGGATACGAGACTTATTCCTTGAGCGTCTTTCTCGTATGTGACGTAAATGAGATTGTGAGATTACATGGCATGCCAATATCCATAGTTTTAGATCGTGACCCAGATTCACTTCATGATTTTGGGTTAGAAAGCTATAGACACGCAATTTACGATTCGGTTTGGCATACCATCTTCAAGCGGATGGGCAATCGAAAAGGACTACTCGAACTCTTGAAGATATATTAAAACTACGTGTCCTAGATTTCAAGGGTAGTTGGGATAAGTATTTACCATTGGTGGAATTCTCCTACAACAACAGTTATCGAGGCAAGTATAGGTAGTCTCATTTGAAGCATTATATGGGCGTTATCGTTCTCCAATATGTTGGGATGAGGTGGGTGAAGCAACATTGTTGGGACAGAGAGTTA